>JBBPCX010000017.1:6318-27297 GCA_037974365.1 Hydrocynus forskahlii | reverse complement strand
CTTTACACACTCTGCAGCCTGTCAGTAAAACATTTGTTCACATTTCTTTCATTTAATCTCCTCAGTGTGACAAAGATTTGACAGACAGAAAACAGTATTTTTGCACGAACAAGGGGATACAAAGCTCATGTGTTACTGGGTACAGGATTTATGGGAACTGACTGTTTGTGCTAATGAATAAATGATCTGGGTTCAGTCGCTCTTACAGATGCTTTCTGAAACTTCTGGACTCTTTCTAATGCACCAGACTTCTGTCTTTCACAAAGACGTCCTCAGAGGCTCATGCTGAAGGCACCTGTCCAGGTGAAGCTTGTATGACTGACACAAACGAAAGTATTTTTCGTGTAAATTTTGTCATTTTGTAAAAAAAAAAAATTGCTTTTTGGACCATGTACATTTAAAAACTTGTAATTTTTTTTTATAAATTTGGAAAATTTCTATTGGCCTGTTCATCTTGAAGTGTTTTCACGAATAGCTGAAATTGTGTAAAACAAAATTAAAACAAACAAAGTTTTTTCAATTCAGAGCCACCCACACTGTCAGTCATGAAAACTTTACTGCGAAAAACACCCCATTTTGAACAAATTGTTGTCGTGATGTCACAAAGACCCCACCCGATCACGCAGACGTTCTAAGGAATGTTTCAGGCCAGACTGCTTTTTGAACGAGGCACAGGTAGAGGTTGGCTAAATCAGGGGTGGACATGGCGAGAATATAATATCAGGATACTTTTGATGATAAATGATATGTCATGACTTTTTTTAATCAAAAAATGCTATCAGAAGCTTCTTGTTGTAATGGATTGCAAACATATTGTTGTAATAAATTCAAACATGATATATATTGATATAATTTATTGTGATAGCGGTACTCTTAGGCTGTCCGGCTCTAGGTACAATACAGGGTGGTCAGTCAGAACAGTTACATGTGCAAGTCTTAATTAAACCTAATAATGTAGGTTGGAAAATGTTAGTATGAAAGTGAATTACAATTGTTTTTGGCACATTAAATCACACAAGCATAAGAAATAGAATTAAACAAACATGAAAAAGTTAAATATCTGTTCCTTAACGGCTGATTTGAAAGGGTGGGTTCTGACCTCCACACAGAACTGTAATGTTTTTAAAGCTGAATATGCTTCTCGCTCTCTGTGTAGTGTGTAAGGTAACACCACAACAACTTGCCCAAGTGTGTGTGTGTGTTTATAGGGGCTGCTGCAGCAGTAGTGCCTTCTCATCATCTTCTTATGGACCTTGTCTCGTTTCAGATCTGCTGCTAACACACTTTCCACCACCATGGACATCACACACACAAACACACAGACACGCACACATTTGTGATGTTTAAATTAAGGTTGCCTAATGTCTGAGAGTGAAGCACATAGACACGAATGACGGTGCCATAACTGTGTGTGTGTGTGTGTGTGTGCGTGTGAAGGCCAGATGTGTTTGTTGGGGTTTTACCTTGCTGACATTGCTGACTTTGCAGTCTTAAGGAGGTGATCGGGTTTAAGCGAGCTGTTTCTCTCACACACATACACACGGCTGGTCTGGGTCCATATCGTGCTTTTTTTACTAAATTGTTTTTTCCACCACTTGAAATGTTTATGTAAGTTTATTCACAAAAAATACACATAAATGAGCTCTGTTCTGTCTGGTAACCCTCTGTTGTGCTTCTGTTAAAAGGCAGTACAGGTTGAAACATATCTTTTGTGTGAAAGGGTGGGGGCCCATTGTCCTGCTGTAAACTGAATCAATGATGAGTGTGTTTGTGTGTACATATATATATTAGGGCTGGGCGATATGGCTTAAAATTTATATTGCGGTATAATTTGAAGCAGGTGCGATAACGATATATATTGCGATATATTCTTTTATTCTGTATATATACAGGTTGACACAGAAAAACGGGATCTTTTGAGGTGTGTAGTGGCAGCCATGTACAGCTGGCAGCACTACGGAAGGGGGACTGAGCTGTAAACAATCACGCCATTCAGTAATAATGGAGGAGTGGAACAGTAGACAGCGTGCTTTCGTGATAAAAATGTTTTCTATTTTTATTTGTTTGCCAAAAGTTCCCGTTTTTCTGTGTCACCCTGTATTAGAGGGACCCTTAAGACTGGGGAATGGCTGACCATTGTACCTCAGTGAACCAAAAGGCAAATTACCTATTACTATATAGATCTCAAAGATCCAACAAGGGCTTTGCAATGAAGTTCTAATGTCATAAACTGTGGTGTCCTGATTGACTTTAATTCTGGGTGGAAACTGCAAACAAAGTGTCACAGTAGAACGAGTGAGCTAGAACGTTCCTGGCTGCTGATGTTCGCCCGTGTAGTGTGATGGAAGAGCCCAGACGCGGACAGAAGCGAGAGGGCTGGTTTAGTCACGCAGTTTGATCTATGAACGCTCTTAACCAGAGTTTAATTCCCACCGGAATCTTCGTTCACAATCATGCAGAAGAGAAAGCGAGTACTTACGTGAGTTGGTGCGTCGAGTCGGCAGGGCGATGAGTGAACTCAATGACTGAGCACTGAAGGAAGTCCCATTTCCTGGTTATACACTTGGTGACGCGCTCATTTCCTACGACTTTTGTGTGTCACCTGACTTGTGCATGTGACAGTACCTGGCTGTGAACTGGGGCCCTCTGTCCGAGACGATGTCCTTAGGGAACCCATGCAATCGGACTACATGCTCTAAAATGATTTCCGCGGTGGTTTTAGCTGAGGGGAGTCCCTGGAAAGCCACCAGGAGAAGAAACTGCATGGATGCAGTTTCTGGTCTGGACCCTGTTGGGAGAGAATGGCTTCTATGCCCACATCAGAGGCATCCACCTCCACAACAAATGGCTTGGCAATGTCTGGATGGATGAGAATGGAGAATGGGTGCTGAACTTTAAAGTTACAGGGCTATGTTGGAGGGGGTCGACCGTCAATGGCTGTGATAGTTAACGGTTGGGATAACACTTCTAATTCCACACCCAACTGAACAGCATAAGAATGGTCAATAAAGTTGCCAGCTGCCCCTGAATCAACAAAAGCAGCGACTCTGACCTGTTTGTGACTGAGTTGGATGTGGGCCTGAACCATAAATCAGGAAACGGTCGGATTAGTGGAGGTGGAGAGAGACCTCCCCTTCTACCCCAGGTCTGACTGTTTCCCGGACAGAGCGGACAGATAGCTCTGTGATGGTCTGGGGAGGCACAATACGCACACAGCCCTTCGCGGTAAAGTCGGGCTCGCTCCGTCGGGCTCAGGGAAGCGCGCCTTAACTGCATGGGTTCCCTGGCTCCTGAGTGGGCATCTGATGGAGGTGGAGGATCTGGGATGTTAGCCACGATCTTGTAGGGCGCTGTAGATGGTGTGGGCGGCAGGGTACGAGGGGTAGCCTTGGGACGAGAGCTCATGCGCTGGTCTATGCGCATACAGAGTTGGATAAGACCTAGAGTATCAGCTCCCGTCCGATCAGTTGATCTTTGATTCTGACAGCTAGCCCCTCGTAAAAGGCCGTACAGAGTGCAGAGTCGCCCCATGCCGTCTGCACGGTGAGAGTACGAAACTCTGCAGTGTATTTACTGACCGGACGGTCTCCCTGCCGCAGGTGATAGAGTTTAGATGAGACCTCCACCTCACTGTCAGGATGTTGAAAAGCCGCCTTGAGGACCTGGGTGAGGTTCTGATAGATGAAACAATCAGGTGAATTGGCCCTCAAGACTGCTGCTGCCCACTCTGCTGCCTGCCCGGTGAAGAGGGAGACGAGAAATGCGATCCGGAAACGTTCGGTGGGGTAGAGATCTGGCTGAAACTCAAACACGTGAGATAAGTTGGTTAGGAACACCTCGCACTTCCCGTCTACACTGTTCCATTTTTCAGGTAGAGATATTTTGGGGAGAACTCGTGAGGAATAGGAATGAGGTGTGAAAAATGGAGACGGAGTGGGTGCCTGAGACGGAGGTGTCTCGACAGGGGGTTCGGCGCGAGTCTGTTGCAGGAAAGTGACCCGGTGTTTTAATTTGGCCACCTCCCACTTCAGATGCTCAATCTCCTTCCCCTGTCGTTCTACCAACGCCATCAGCTGGACCCAGTCCACTGGGCTCATAACAAGCAGCTCAGTCATTCTGTCACAGTACAAGGAGTGAGCTAGAACGTTCCTGGCTGTTGATGTTCGCCCGTGTAGCGTGATGGAAGAGCCCAGACGCGGACAGAAGCGAGAGGGCTGGTTTAGTCACGCAGTTTGATCTATGAACGCTCTTAACCAGAGTTTAATTCCCACCGGAATCTTCGTTCACAATCATGCAGAAGAGAAAGCGAGTACTCACGTGAGTTGGTGCGTCGAGTCGGCAGGGCGATGAGTGAACTCAATGACTGAGCACTGAAGGAAGTCCCGTTTCCTGGTTATACACTTGGTGACGCGCTCATTTCCTACGACTTTTGCACGTCACCTCACTTGTGCACACAAAGGTCCTGCTTAGTCATGTCTTTTAATGAACAGACATGTTTTTGCTCACTAAACATCTGGATTTTGAGTCTTAAGCCGTGGCTCCATCTCTCACTCTCTGAACGAATGCTTGAGGAAGCCTGACCTTGTTTAATGGGCAGGGCCACATTCCAGCTGGTGCTCCTTTAATTAACACATCCTTTGATATTTTCTCCTTTTGTGTATTTATTCCTCACAGTGGTTCTTCTTCATGCTTTTAATTAAAGTTTTTCCTTTTCAGTCTTGGTTCCCCTCAGTGGCTCCTCCGCATGCTCTTACTGGTTTTCTACTGTTGAGTCTTGGTTCCCCTCAGTGGTTGCTCTGCATGCTGTAATTGGTTTTGTCCTTTTAGGGTCTTGGTTCATCTCAGTGGTTCATAGATTAGACCCAACCGTTTCTTTAATAGCAAACAAAGATCCTGTCAGATGGTTCCTTCTGGTGAACGGACAAGTTCTCACTCACCTTTGTTGGATTTTGAGCCTTAAACAACAGTTCCATCATTCGGTCTCTGAATGAATCCTTGACAAAGCCTGATGGGATTTGTTTAACAGGCAGGACAGCATTCTAGCCAGTGCTCTTGTTATTAATGCACCGATGCATGTGTGGTAACCGCTCTAATGAAAATACTAACACACCTGTTGGGAAGGCGCAAGAGTTCATGTCGGTGGTTCGGATTTCAGGAATTTTGCCTAGCATTATTGTATACAGCAGGTGGGCTGCAGCGCCAAATATTTGAAGAATCAGAGGGGAAACTTTATTCGCGGAAAGGCAGGTGAGCCCATGACCCATCCCGGTGTGTGTGTTTCTGGGCTGAGAGGGATGTTTATAACAGAAAGAATGGGAGTGCGTTGCTGGTGGGCTGAGCACCAAAATATATGAAGTTCAGAAAAAAAGACCTTCAGAGGCAGTGAATAGAAGAGAAGAGAAGAAAGGAGAAGTAGAGAGAAAGGAAGAGAAGAATAGAGAAAAGAAGAGAAAAGAAAAGAGAGGAGATTTGGAGGGGAGACAAGAAGAGAGGAGACAACATAAAAGATGAGAAGAGACAAATAAAGAGAAATAAAGATAAAGAAATTGACGGTCAGCAGTCAAGGTCTGAGGACAGCAAAATTGTGTGTGTGTGTGAGAGAGAGAGAGAGAGAGAGAGAGAGAGAGAGAAAGAGAGAGAGGGAGAGTGAGTGTGTGTGTGTCTCTTCCAAGACGGAAATGGATAAATATTTAGTGTTCCCTTGACATGTGACCCACCAACCTCCTGACTGAAGAGTAACAGCCACCAGAGGACATTTAGCTGTTTCTCTCTCTCTCTCTCTCTCTCTCTCTCTCTCTCTCTCTTTCTTTCTTTCTCTCCTTCTGTCCCTCTCGTCCGCTTTTTTCTCTTGCTGTATGTCTCTCACTCTCTAACATTATGACAGCTGATGTTGGGAATAAGTGCTCTGAGACAGTGTGTGTGTGTGTGTTCTGAACTGTGTAAAATGTAGAAATGTGCTTATTTTGGCGTCGTTCTTTTCTACGTCCTTTTTAGGTTAATAGAGTGTTGGTTTATTTTAGAGTCTTGGAGAGAGAGAGAGAGAGAGAGAGAGAGAGAGAGAGAGAGAGAGAGAGAGAGAGAGAGAAGAGAGGGAGAGAAGGAGAAAGAGTAAAAGAGAGAGAGAAGAAAGAGGGAGAGACAGAGAGAAGGAGAGAAAGAGAGAGAGAGAGGGAGAGAGAGAGGAATGCATTTCCGTTGAGGTGATTTAAAAGGCCCTCAGTGACGCATGTGCAGGTTTGGAATTCCTGGGCATTCCTTAAGCGCACTGACCCAACACACACACACACACACACACACACACACACACACACACACACACACACTTTCTCAGAAAGAAATGCTGGAAAGCTGTTTTCCCTCAAACACTGTAACAGTGTGTGAGAGAGGGGCAGATTCTCGTCTCTTACTCTCTCTTCTCTTCTATGAAAATGAATTTTCATTTATTTTTCATGCATGTTGGGAAGTGTATTCAACAGGCCCATGTGCCTTTTTTTTTTCCTCGTATGGGCAACCCCAAAGTGCATGATTTAATTACTATCCAGCATCACAGAGTTGGATTAGCCATGCTGGAAAACCGATGCCGAATAAATATCAGTGCATACTGAGCAATTTCCCATAGATCAGCGTAATAATATTGACGGATGAGGCTCTAATGTAGCATATATTTACCCTCGGAAGGAAAAACACTGCAGCATTGTTTCTTTAATCGAAACGATGGGGCAGGAAAGCTTCAGTCACTCAGTTCAGCCTGAAGTGGCTTATTAACTCTTCAGTTCTTTTTAAAGTTCTACTGTTGTGTGTGTATGTTTTTTTTTTTTTGCATGCATGCTGGTGTTTCACAATAAAATTGTACAATTCATTACTTTTTGTGAATTGCTCTTGTTTCCACTCCAGTTGCGCCATCTGACTGCAGAACAACAGTTTCAGAGCAACAGTTTGAGGCTGGTTGGTAATGCTTGCCTGCATTTGTTCACTGTGTGTGTGTTGTGCTCGTGAGTGTCGCATGCTGCAAGCTCCATCCGTCAGTTTAGACGCAGCCTGAGTTCAGTGTGATTTAGTTATTGATCGACTGCCGGATATATAAAAGTATAAATATAAAAGACAGCGGTGTATCGACTATAATCCTCAATCTCCATTAACCTGCATTGTTGGTCAGCAGTTGGCACACGTTAGACAGTTAGAACAGCCGTTCGAACACTGGTGTGATAGTATGTTCTGAAAGGTCAAATACAGGCCAAAGATGAAAACTTTTGTCTTGTGTGTTCATGTGCTTGTGTGTGTGCATTCCCTCTGAACCTTCTATTCAATAATGTGTGTGTGTGGGGGTCTGTTCCTGTGTGTTTATGGTAAAGTAAATATATATATTTGGTCATCTCTAAACTGGGGTACTGCAACTCTCTGCTGGCTGGACTTCCACTGAAGGTAACGAGACACTTCAGCTTATTCAGAATGGAGCTGCGAGGTCAGTCTTCAATGTTCCTAAATTCTCCCACAGCACACCTCTACTACAGAACCTTCACTGGCTCCCTGTGGCCGCTCGCATTTAGTCCAGAATCTTAACACTCGCCTTCTGTCACGAACCGGCCTTGTCCGGACAGGGAATGAGAGGCACAGTCACAGACTTCCATGATGAAGGTGATTTATTTACAACACAAAACAGAAATGAACAAAACAGAAACAGGCACGACCGGCCAGACAAGTGAAACAGAAGTTGAAGATGAGGAGGACAAAGACTGGGGTAAGGTGAGGGTATGATCCCATGACTAGAATTAAAGTTAAACCAACTTAAATACAACAGGGGACTGAACGGAGGACCAATGGGAAGACAAGACAAATCTTAGCCGGCTGAAACCCTTTCCCGACAGACGCTGACTAGAAAGAGGCCACGCCCAGAGGGCTGAGGAGGCCAGTTCATGGGCGGCCAGGTTGGAGACCAGTGCAGGAGCTTGGGCGGCCGGTGAGGAGACCAGGGCAGGAGTTTGGGCGGCCGGCGCGGAGACCAGGGCAGGGGTCGCAGCTCGGGAGGCCGGTATGGGAACCGGTGCTAGGGCCACTGAGGAGGAGCTGCAGACTGGAGCCACGGGCGGAGAGCTGCGCGGCTGGCTGGGGCCCCGGAGAGAGCTGAGAAGCTGGCTGGGGCTGCAGGAAACGTCAGGCTGTGGGTTGGAGCCTTGGGTGGAGATGAGCTGCTAGCTGAAGTCTTGAGTGAACAGTAGAGGGCTGAGCACACAGCCCTGGGAGCCCCTGTGTTCAGCGTGGTGGTGCTGGAGACAGTGCTCCCAATCCTGACTGACTGAGGTCTCCCAGTCAGGAAGTCCAGGACCGAGTTGCAGAGGGAGCTTCTCCAGGTTTGTAGAGCCAGAGTGCTCAAAACAGTCTGGAAGAGCAGAGATCACTCCTGGCGACCAGATCTTTGTCTGCTTCTGGACAGGCTTGGCATGTCTGATAGGTGGTCAGTAGGCTGGGATAGACATGATGGACACGTGATCGGAGAATCCGAGGTGGGGGCGGGGCTCAGTGCGGAACAGGGATGTTTGTGTAAACACAGTCCAGCATGTTTGCACCCCTAGTCGGAAAGTCCACATATTGGTAGAATTTGGGAAGAACTGCTTTGAGATTTGCATAACTAAAATCACCAGCGATTATGAACAGTCCGTCAGGATATGAATTTTGGAGCTGGCTGATGGCTCTGTACAGTTCTGGCAGCGCGTTGTTTGTGTTAGCCCTGGGTGGGATGTAAACTGCAACTATGAGCATGGTGGTGAATTCCCTCGGTAGATAAAATGGCCTACATCTAACAGACATAAACTCCAGCAGCAGTGAGCAGTAGCTCGAGATCAGTACAGCATTCACACACCAGTCCGAGTTGATGTAAACTCAATGCCTTGCTTTGTGGCTAAGGTTAGCATCATGGTCGCTGCGGTACACACTGCGGCCAGCTCGTCTTCAAGGTAAGCTACACGCTTTTCTCTTATCTGGAGCAGGTCTGGCTGTCATATACATGTTTACCAGTTGTTCGGATGCACATGTTGTGGACCTTTTGGTGTGGAGACTGGAGAAAAACACAGTTTTGCACCAAAGGGTTGGATCTGCAGAGGCCACTGCAAGCTAAGCGCTCCACCATCTTTATGCTATCTGATTCAGGATAGCCCACACTTGCCACTATTTTACCATCATCAACATCCATATGAACACTCAGAGACACACAGAACTTCACTGGGGGTCGATATTAAATAAAAATATATTTGTGTTGGAGTGAATTAATGACATCACATTCCTGTGAGAGAGAACCGTTCACAGTGCTGATGAATGGAACAGCACGTCTGCCTCTAGTTTCATAGTTTAGAATTCCTCTAACGATTCTTTCGGACTTTTTCCCTGCGTTGTGCACGATGACGTCAGACTCCGTGACTCGAATTATCATGGAGCGAAGAAAGCGGTCCGTGGCGTGTTTGCGTTTGTAACCAGTGTAGTGCCGTTTTAACTTGCAAGGGTGGTAACACTACTAACATGTTAAAACATTTGAGGTCTTAACACGGCATTAAAATTCAAGAATGCCATATGTTCGATTCTCAGCACTCGAGTGCGAGCTCCGTGATTTCCACAGATGAGGGGAACTTTAACTACAGTGCCACTTATTATCAATACTAAGTTATTTTTATAATTGCATTTTTTATATTTGGACCATATTATTTATTGTTTAAAGGAAGATAAGTGCATAAAGTATTGCTCAAGTGTTTGTATTTACCATGTAAAGGACAAGATTGAGTTCTGACATTAATAAAACAGCTGCTTTTGAAGCTAAAAAAATGGCCCATGACCTTTTTTTTAATGTAAATGTGTAGCTAACCATGTCTTATTACCTGTCCACAAAATTATGATCATTTAAAAAATATTTATTTTGTACTGTTGTTGCCTTCTCAGCCTCGGCTTTAGCGGCTGCTAGCCAGGCGTCTTTAGCTTGTTACTCTCGGCCACAGAACAGGTCCAAAAATGAGACAATTACGGGATCAGGGTCTGTTGTTTCCTCCCTCGGAACGGGAGCATTTTTTTACTGTCTCCAAAAAGAACATTAGAGTGGCGAGAATCACTCACAAACAGAGCGGCCATGTAAAACTCCAAACACTCCCTGAAAGACTACATCTCCCAGCCTCCCTAGAGGCTCAATTACCCAGAATGCAAAGTTTCTTAAGGCAACAGGCTCATCCTGTCACACTGTTTAGGAATCGATAATGGATTCGATAAGGAATCGGATCGATAAGAAGAGTCAATAGTGGCACTGACATCAATAATTTCTTATCGATTCCCATCCCTAGTAAATACCGATGTTACCCCTGTATAGACTGTACTGTAATTAATGCACGCACGATTTCTTTGATTTGTGCTGTCATTTTCTTTTATATAAGCGGGTACATACAGTAATACATTTATTTAATTTGCAATAATAAAAATACAGGGCTTTAAGAAGAACAAAACGAAAAACACAAGAACGCTCGAGACGCTCCACGGGGGGTAATTGGACTGCCGAGCGTCAAAGGGCAGCAGCCAGTCCTCGTGCAGGGTTTATATTTGGCCGGCGGTGCTTAGCAAACCAGCAAGCGTCCTTGCACACACACCGGACACACACATATACACTGTGGCTGTGGTTCATCTGACGCTGTGGGGTGTGGCGGGCGACGTCCAGATGTCACAAAAAAGAAAAATGCGGAGCATTTTCCGCATTAGTGGGGGGGTTTCAGCAGACAATGATTAGTTCAGTTCTCAGAAAAAATCTGCGTTGGACTGAAACCTTGACTGCTTATCCACGTTAAAGTGGGGGTTTACTGTACTGCAGTTTCTTTCATGTTATAAATGTATCCTTTCTAAAAACAGAGATTTACTAAATGTCTCCAGGTCAGTGAAATGATGTTCACCTCGATACTGGTGTCATTTGCCAGTGCTGTTTTGACATGTGTCAGGTGGTACAATAGTTGCATGAACTGACAAGATTTATTTTACAGTGTCAAACAGTCAGTCTGTTTCTTCATTAAGTGTGATTTAGTTACTGATCGACTGTCAGATGTACACTTCAATGGAAAATAGTCAGTTGGTGCGACCACGTGACGCTATGCACTGAATGGCTAAACCTGTTTGGGGAATTCGGTATTTCTCGTCTATACTCATTCGCTCTTTTCCTTCTCTCTTTTTCTTGTCTTTGTTTCATGGCTCTCCTTCTTTCTCTATTTCTCTCTTTATTTCTCTCATTCTCTTTACCTACATCAAGACTCTTTCTTTTATTCCCCTCTCTTTTTTCTCATACTGCCTTTCTTTCTTTTTTCATTCTTTCTCACTCTTTGTCACCTTTGCACACAACCTTTCCGTGCACTTCTTTATCTCTTTATGTCTGGCTCTCTCTTTCTTTCACTTTTGACTTTCACGCTATCTTATTTTCATTCTTTTTCCCTTTCTCTTTGTTTCTCAATCTCACACTTTCTTTCTTTCTTACTTTCTTTCTCTCACTATCTCTCTCTCATCAGATCTGATTGTAATTGTGTTGCTGGAACAGAAGGAATATTTTGCTAACTCATCACAGTGTGTGAGTGTGTGTGTGTGTGTGTATGTGTGTGTGTGACAGGTCAACATCAGGAAGGAAGTAGTCTTTTTAACTGCTTTTAATGTACAACCCTCTGTTATCTTTTTCTAGTGCACATACATACACACTGTGCTGTTGCCTCATATAGTTAAACATTACAGGTGTGATAGGGGAAATCACTGAGTCAGCAAGAAAGACCCTGAATCTAACACAGCAGTGGAACACACACACACACACACACACACACACACATATTGAGAGATGTTCTTATGTTCTCATAGTTTGGTTAATCAGTTAACAGCTTTGTCGTATAAGTCTTCTGTTAATACTCTCTTGCCACACACACACACACACACACACACACACACACACAACATAACATGCTTTCATTCAGTGAAGAGCCCAGAGAACCTCTCAATCTTACAAAGAACTCTTAATAAATAATAAATCACATGTCATTTTTTATTAATTAGAATCATATTTTTGTTGCAGTAAAGCTCTGATTTCACTGGAAACCAACGGGTTAAAATCTTGAACAGAGAAAAGTAAAATCCTTTGTGGTATCTTGACAGATTCAGCCACACAAGCTCTCACATTGGTCAGTCCTTTAGAAGCTGGACTGAAGTCCTTACAGGTCAGATTAACCTCCAGCAGCATTAGGAAGAGGGATCAGCCAATCACCTTCTGATTTACACTAGAACCAAGTCTGTGAGGTTCTAGATATGTAGCTGACTGTAGACCCTCAGTGGAAGCTGGTTTTAGTCAGTTCTACATTTGTAACTAACTGGCGCTGGTGGTCTGATGACTGTAGAACCATAGTGTAAGGAGGTTTCTGTTTAATTCCAGATACATCACTGCCTGTAGAGCTGTGTATAAGCAGATTTCGGTACATTCTAGATATGTCACTGCCAGACTGTAGAACTGTACTGTACTGAAACAACAGAAACGACTAAAGTCTGTTTACATTACATCACTGATATACAAATGTTTCAGTCAGTTCTAAAGACATCACTGTCTATAGAGCAATCCTATGACCAGGTTTCAGTAGGTTCTAGATCCATCACAGACTGTACTGATAATAATTTGCAAGCAGTACAGTAGAACAGACGCCTGATTCCCGCTTTTCTGACATGTTAAGTTATGAGAAAGATGTTCCATGCCTCGCCTTTCAAAACTTCCAAGAAAGGCTTGTTTCTTAGCAAGAACAAAAGATCTCCAACATTTGAGGATTTCCTGCAGTTTATTTATCCTGTTCTCCAACAGAATGTTAGTGCCAGCCCACTGTCACGCTAACGCCTGCTAAGAATAAGATAAAAATAAAATGCTTAATGAGTTTAAAGGACATGACGTCTACCCCCACCCCCGCCCATCAAAGAACCCAGCAACACAAATAAACATCAATACATCCCGCTTCACAATGACCCATTTGTACTCTCTCTCTCTCTCGCATACACACATGCATGCGCGCACACATACTGAGGCCTTTGCTGGTGTTTTTTTAACAGGGCCACACACATGCTGATATTAGCTAACGAACTAAAAGACAGCTAACAGGTTAGAAGATGGGCTAACAGGCTAAAAGACAGTGAACAGGCTAAGAGATTTTAAAAATCCAAACAGGCTAAACGAGCGATAACAGACTAAAAGATCAATCTCTGATTGTGTGAATCAGTGATTAGCTAAAACATGTATGTACACATGTTAGCTTCTCTTCCATTTGACACTTCAGTCCACACTGCCTCTGTCCTAGGCTAGCTAGCTAACAGAACTAACATACCAGTTAGCTAACATAAGTAAAAGCCATGCTAGATTTGAGATTTAATGAAAGTGGATGACCAGCACAACAGGCTAAAAGAAAGCTAACAGTCTAAAAGATAACTAACAAGCTTTAGATGGCCAACAGGCTAAAAGACAGCTATTAGGCTAAAAGTTGGCAAATGGGCTAAAAAATGGCTAACAGGCTAAAAGTTAGCAAACAAGTAAAATGGTACTGAACAGGCTAAGTGTTAGTTAACAGGCTAAAAGATAGCAAACAGGTTAAAAGACAATGGTCAGGTTGAAAGGTGATTAACAAACTAAAAGACAGCTAACAAGCTAAAAGATTTTGGGAGGGTTAGGGAGGGCTACGGTGATTCAGGCTTGTTTTGGGTGGTTTAGGATGTTTTAGAGTGTTTTAGGGAGGTGTAGGGAGGTTGTGTGAGATTTAGAGTGGTTTAGTCTAGTTTAAGGGTGTTGTTATTGATTAAGGGTAGTATAAGAAAATATTAGGGTGTTAAAAATGTTTTAGGGTGGTTTAGTGTTGTGTAGTCTGGTTTAGGGTTGTTTAGAGTGTTTTAGGGTGTTTTCACACTGAAATGAACAGAACTGAGACCACGTCGGGAGATAGTCTCAGTCCGGGCCGCTTAAAGTCCATGGCACGGTTCGGTTAACTTGCACGTTATGAACACAAAGCGCTGCCAGTTCGCTTCGACAGTTTTCACCCTCTAGCCTTGCTGTAGGTAGATCACGTGGTACAGCCCCAGGAAACAGACAACAGACAATAAAGAAATAAACTAATGAATAAAAACAAATGAATAAATGAAAATATGTTTTGAAAAATAAATAAACAAACAAACAAATAAATAACTGGGAGCTAGAGATTCTTGTCAATATCAAGTATTATTAATGCTAATAATATTTTAATAGCAAATGTTTGTTAATATGACAATACAATTTTGAAGTAACCAGATGTAATACATATTATTTTTATTACTATTTTCCTGTACACATTGTATATTTTGTAACTATAAGTGCTACAATTTCCCAAAGTCTTTAAAAGTATATATAAGAATAAAATTTCATTGTAGTATCTAAGAATAAAAATAGAGAGGTTTATTAATTTTAGGTCTAAACATTGACAGACCTTCCAATTTACAATCAAAAACTAATTGTATTAATATTTAATAGTAGTGTTTTTTGGAGTCAGTAAACGTTACTGCATGGATTATAATAATATAATTCTTGTTTAATAAACGTCAACAATCTTTCACTCTTCAGTGGGGTTTTCACCAGTGTTTCACACCAAACTTTGACAATCTGTTACTTTGTCCAGTGAATTGTTCTTGTATTCATTCCTGTTGCGCCATCTGACTACAGAGCTGCAGTTTTGGAGCAGCAGTTTCAGACCAGTGGTGATACTGACAGCGACTACCTGACATTGCTTTGATGTTGTAAATGTATCCATTTTTTCAATAAAGATGTTATCAGAAACATCTCATCATCAGTGAGATGTGTCAGCTGTTTGGATGCAGCCCAAGTTTAGTGTGATTTATTTATTGACTGACTGTCGGATGTATAAAAGTCGAAATATAACACTTTGTACTGTAAAGATTACAGTGTATCGACTGTAATCCTGAATCTCCATTAACCTGTGCTGTTGGTCAGCAGTTAGAATGTGTTAAAATGTTCAGTGTTTTATATCACGCCGGTGTGATGGTACACTTTGATGGAAAGTAGTCAGGCGGCGCAAATGTGTGACACTACATGAGCTATACAGTGAAAATACCCACAGCACTCTTTAAACCTCTCTCCTGCTCCTGCCATCTCCACATTGTCCACTTGGACCTTCCTGCCCTCTAGCACCTCAGACCTCCTTCTCATCTCTGCATGAGAGACACATCTCCCCCCAGCAAGGACCTTTGGCCTTTGACCGCAGAAAGGAAACACATACCTCAGCTTGATTAGGGTGATGTAATCCAACACCTGCACATGGGGTCACCAACACACACACACACATACAGGTGGTGCAGAGTGAGAGAATGGAATATGTAATAAAACTTGAGGGAAGCGAACAATTGCATTAAAAAAAGTATACTACCTTATTCTACATATTTATATTATTTCTACATGTACAGTAGAAAGGCAGGAGGTTTGAAAGAAACCAATCCGAAAGCGTTATTTATTCCTCATTGCTGCTGATTGGCTGCTGCCCTGTGACGCTGCAGTCCAGAATTTCCCCCGTGGAGTGTCTCGAGTGTTCTCGTGTTTTTCACTTTGTTCTTCTTAAAACCCTGTATTTTTAATACTGTAAATTAAATTCATTTATTACTGTATTTACTATTTACCTATTTTACTGTATTTACTGCTTATACCAAAGAAAACGACAGTGCATACCAAAGAAATCGACAGTGCATACCAAAGAAAAAGTCTGTGCATAAATTACAGTACAGTCTATACAGGGTTAACATCTGTATTTACATTCTAGCACTGCAGGAGTTCATTGTAAACTGTACAGTACGGATATGGGGTTACCATTACATTTTCTTTAAGGCTTATGAGTTTAAAATGAAATTAAAGTGTTTTAGGAGCATATTTGGGGGCATATTTAGGGTTTACACTATATCCGCGGGTGCTCTTGGAACGTAACCCCCATGGGTTACTGTATATATAGATATAGATATATTTGAATATGTATGTGTATATACTACTCACAAAAAGTTTGGCTTTCGGGTGAAATTTATGGAAAACGTAAAGCATGCAATGGTGATTTCCTCATCTCAAACTATTTATTGAAACAAAAGCCAACAACAGCGGTGAGTACACCACAACAAAAAGTGTCAGTGTCTCAATAACGTGTCATGTGCCCTTGAGCATCAATTACAGCTTGACAGCGACGTCTCATGCTGTTCACAATTCAATTTATTGGCTGCTGAGGCCTGGCATCCCACTCCTTTTGAAAGGAGTTCTGGGGTACAGAGTTACGAGCCTCTACAGGGCGACTCAGCTGATCCCATAGGTTTTCTGTGGGATTCAGGTCTGGAGAAAGTGCAGCTGCTCCATTCGTGGTGCCCCAGTCTGCATCAGCCGTTCCCTAATGATGCGACCTCGATGAGCTGGAGCGTTGTCATCCATAAAGATGAAATTAGGCCTGTGTTGTTCATGCAGGGGCACAATGACTGGATTAATTATGTTATTCAGGTAGAATGGGCTGGTCACTGAAGCACTGTACCAAATGTAGGGCAGTTCTGTATTGACTAGACACATCTCCACGTCTCCAACATCGTTGGCGGCCATCATTACTGCTCAACGTGAAACGTGAATGTGAAAGGTTTTGAATGGTCTGATGTGACACTTGGGTGCCTCTCACCTCCCTTAAATGTGCCTGGAGTTGAGTGGCATTCATCATCCGGTTCCATGAAGCGGTCATCAGTGTGGGATGTGGCCACTTCTCTGCCTTTCTGTGACTCTTCCAGTCTCTCTGAATCTCTGTTGCTGATTAAACTCTGTGACACTTTACGCTCAGTGGCCACTTCCATCTGAGAGCTTACTGTTTGAAGCCTCGCAATGGTGAGGTACTGTTGTTAGGTGTCGTCTTGGTCTCATGATGTCAAAATGTGAACAGCATGATGAGGAGGACTGTTTAAATACTAATTCTGATTGAACCAGTAAATGTATTGGTCGATTCATGGATCAAACACCTGTTGTGAATTTTGCCGTTAAGCTCCTTGTCAGAGAACAGTCAGTTGTGTAAAAAGTACTGAAACGTTGAACAGTTGGACATGTGCATTCAAACGTTTAGGGATGGTCACATTATGTTCACCTGTAAAGGTTATAGTGCATTTTAGGATCATTCTGACATTTCACCCGAAAGCCAAATATCCCTAACTTTTTGTGTGTAGTGTATGTATAAGAATATGTATAAGAAATATTCAAGAGTATTCCAAACAACATGATATATTATCACCCATAAAGCAATCTGTATGTTAATAAATACATTTATTAAATACATAGTTTCAAGCGTGCTGTTGTATTACTAAAATTGTATAACTTGATAAGGTGGATGCTAGGTGGATGCTGTGGTGTTCCAGGTGGTTGTTAGAGTGTTTCTAGGTGAATGCTATTGTGTTCCAGGTGAGTATTCAGGTGGTTCAAGATGGATGGTTTGGTATTCCAGGCAGTTGTTAGAATTTTTCTAGTTAGATGCTAGGGTGTTCAAGGTGGTCTATAGGGTGTTTCTCGGTCTACACTATGGCATTCCAGGGTGCCTCTAAGTTGATACTGTGTCGTTGATAGAGTGCAGATGGTGTATTAGTATCATTCTGATGTAAATGGGCTCTCGCTTTTCACTTCAATGGGAAAAAAATCCCAGTCTGAACAAGGAATTCAGAGTCAGAACAGTGTTGAAATCTCAAAAACTGCAGACCGAGTTCATGGTCAAAATTTTTTGTCATGGACAAAAATGATAAATCTGCTAATCAACAAATCACTGATTAACTGCTATAAGTTATCATTAAAAGTAACCATGGATCTCTTTATTCCTTTATTGTACAGGCTTGGAAAAAATATCTGTAGCCTTTAAAGTCCTCAGGTCTCTCGCTCTCAAGTCTCTCTCTCTCTCTCTCTCTCTCTCTCTCTCTCTCTCTCTCTCTGTCTCTTTCTCTCCGTCTTTGTCTCGCTTTTTCTTCTGCAGACTTTTTTATTTTGGAGGGGAAATGTGTCTCACTGTCATCATTACAGAGTACGAACATCCTGTCATCTTCCCAGAGATCCACACACATGAGGGGAAATCCAAACCTCCCATCCTGACTCACACACACACACACACACACACACACACACACACAAACCCACTGCCTTTGATCCCTGCCCCTGTGTATTTGCCTGGGGGGCTACAGCTTCACTGTGCATGCAGCCCTGCCATCAAACCTGCGATCCAGCAGAATAGTTGGCATTCTCCTGGCACTGACGTTCAGCAGGGTTTGCTTCTCCCTGACACCGCTTTTCCTGTTAATGGCCCCTAAAAACATGAGCAGTGTGAGTAAAGCACAAATCAAAGCATGTTTGATCAGAGGCCCGCGCACGCAATCTGAACAGAGCGGTACTTCAAACCCTTGAGCTTTGAAGGCTGACCCAACTCAGCCCAACCTGGCCCAACTGGGGAAGCAATACTAAAACCATCTAGAAAGCGTTAGATTTGCAACAACTTTATTTTTCAGCATGACAATACAAAGCATCTTTATAGAAAACAACACAATGGAACACTATCGGTCATGGACTGGCATCCCCAAAGTCCAGAGAATGGAACAGAAGGCAGCCAACATTCAAAGAAGAGCTCTGGAATGTCCTTCAAGAAGCCTGGAGAAGTACTTTTGAAGAGTTGCAGGACCCTCAGATGCTCCAGGGGGACTGTCTCTGTAACTAATGATTGTAAGTCGCTCTGGATAAAGGAAATCGGCCACCTTATAGTCACGCGTGAAAACAGCACACAATGTTAACTTCTCTCTCTGAATTAAACCCATTCACCAGGTGAAGCAGTGGGCTGCCACCAATGAGGGGCGCCTGGGGAGCAGTGTGTGGGGACGGTACCTTGCTCTTTTTTAAGCTCACTTTTAGTATTGTTAACGCAGATGAAGGAAGGTTTCCGGGAAGAGACGACATTACCTGAGCCACTCATCCCAACCAGGGTCGCAGGTAGTGCTGGAACCTATTCAGTCATAGGGCTAAAGGTGGAGAAACACCATAGACAAGTCACTATTAGAAGTCACTATTACACTATTACAAGGACAGAGACCCAGAGTCAGACCCAGAGGCAGTGTTAGCAGAATATTTAGCAGTCGAAAGCCATGGCAAGGGGAACATGCAAACACAACACAGAAAGGACACTGGCCATCTGGCCAGCTGAACCCAGGACCTTCTCACTGCGAGGCAACAGTGCTAAACAGTACATCCAAGTCCAAACAACTAGACAACCCTGACCTCAGCCCCAGCCAGCTCCTTTATGATGACTTGGAGAGAGGAACAAGGCAGCACGGAGCCATCCAGATCTTACCTCAGTTTTTCCCGGTCTTGGTCCTAGGATCACACATTTTCACCGCAATCACACACTCTGCATCTGCTGTCTCCTGCTTTTTGCTCTTGAAGTATTTGGCTGAAAATGGACAGTTTTAGAACTATGCATGTTTGGGATTTAGCTCTGACTCAAACCCCCAAAGGAAGCCGAAATGGCCGGACCTTAAACTTTAAATAATCAAAAAGTGACTGAGCAGCGTTTTCACAGTTGATAGAAGAACGCCAAGTTTACTTTAACCAGGCTGCATTAGTAAGGTCCATCTGTCTCTGGTGAACATGAGTGAAGCTTCAGGTGTGTGTTTGTGTGTGTGTGTGTGTCATTGGTTGAATTTACTGTCAGGTGCATGAACTCTACTGAAAAAAACATCTTTAACCATCTGTACTCCATCTCTCTCTACCATCCGTGTCTCTCTCTACCATCCGTCTCTCTCTCTTTCTCTCTCTCTCTCTCTCTCTCTCTCTCTCTCTCTCTCTCTCTCTCTTCTGTTCCTTTCTCTCTCCCTCTCTCCTATTCTTCTCTTTTTTTTCCCTCACTCTCTCTCTCTTTTCCTCCCACACCCCTCTCTTTTTCTCCTTTTCCTTTTTCTCCCTCCCTCTCTTCTGTTCCACTCTCTTTCTCCCTCTCTCCTGTTCAGCTCTGCCTTTCTCTCTCTCTCTTTCTCTCTCTCCTGCACCCCTCTCTCTTTCTCCTTCCCTCACTACTGTTCCTCTCTCTCTCTCTCTCCCTCTCTCCTATTTCTCTCTTGTTCTCTCGCTCCTGTTCCACCCTTTCTCTCTCTCTCTCTCTTGCTCCCTCTCTCTCAGTCTCCTTCCTAATCTTCTCTGTCTTGCCCTTTCTTTCTCTTTCTCTCTCCCTCTGCTGTGTATACTTCCCCTCCCTTCTTTTTTTCTCTTGCTCTCAACTTTATTTGGCTTCCTCCCTTCAACATGTATAACCTCTCCAGCTCCTGCCCTTACTCTGTATATACAGCGGGGTCCAAAAGCCAGAGACCACCAGCGAATATCCTTTTATTTAGAATTCTTTTCTAATCTGATACAAAGTTTTTCATATCAAATTTTATCATCAGACACTTCAAACAATTATTGGCAACAATTTAGCAAAAACCAATGTTCTTAAGGCTGTGTGACGCTTACGTAAGGCTTTCATAATAACTGAATTAAAACTTCATAAACATTGATGTCAAGAATCAGTTGTGGAAGTGAAATGACATCAGATTATGGCACCTATCACTTGTTTGAATAAACCTTAAGTAAATGTGTGTTCAGTTAAGTGTGTGTGAAGAATAGTGTGGCGGTGACCTAGTGGGTAGGATACCTGCTTCTGGAGCGAGAGGTCATAGGTTCAAATCCTACCTTCAGCAAACCATCCCTGGTTTCCTGAGCAAGACCTTTAACCAGGGAGACTGCCCCCTGTAGGGAATGGAAGTCGCTTTGGATAAAAGCGTCTGCTAAATGCTGTAAATGTAAATGTAGAGTGTGTGATCACACACTTTATCAGACAGCAGGTGTGAAGAGTAGAGCGTGTGATCAGACAGTAGGTGTGAAGAGTAGAGCGTGTGATCAGACAGTAGGTGTGAAGA
>JBBPCX010000016.1:20567241-20590796 GCA_037974365.1 Hydrocynus forskahlii | reverse complement strand
AGAAACTTTTTGACATACTGGAGATTGCCATCAGACACTTTATGAATGTTTTTACAGGGATGTTATTGGAACAAACCCTGACAACATCCCCTTCTGCCCTCTGCTTCTTCTCACCATGAACACTAATGTGGCCTCCTCATCTGTTATCATGTATCTTGTTAGTTACAGAAACACCTGACTTCAGATCATCAGACACCCTCACCCAGGTGACCCAATCAGGGTTGATCAGTCCCTGGCTTGTTTCTGAGAAGTGCACTACACCAACCTTGAAGCTTTTTGTGCTGCTTCACTGATGTTTCTGGAGGTTTTCCTCTCTTGCGACCCTCTGATACCAAAGAGTCTGAAGTCCCAGTTGAGACCCTGCTGCCTGACTGAGGTTTCTCTCCTGCCCTGAAGAAAGTTATGTACTGCACAGGATTCCTGTGCAGATGGTGTCAGCTACTACCTTCAGCACCTGGTCATGACGCCATCTGAATCTCCCTTCATCCAGGGCTCTTGGACAGACTTTGTGATCAGTGCTGCTGATGTAGTTGCTGTGTACAGACACATATTAACTGCAGGTATAACTGGAGGTATATTGTGGTCCTAAGGCTGTCACAGAGTCGAGGCCCACTAAAGGGCTCATACTGAGACTTGGGTTGAAGCGTCCTTGATTGCACTTGCAATTGAGGGCTGCAGACATGAAAGTGCACCACTGAGGTACCCTTGAAAAAGGGACCATCCCCACACACTGCTCCCCGGGCTGCCCATTAAATGCAGACAAAGAATTTCACATTGTTCATACTGTGTGCTGTGCTGTAGTGTGTTCACATGTGACAGAAAGTGCCTACTTCCCAAAATACCAGTATAAAAACAAGAAAGCAAAGTGGCTGAAGAATCATGTGGTATCTCTACTCTCATTCTCTCTCTCTCTTTTCAGTGGTGGTTCCTATGCTGGGCGCAATAAATTTCCTGAAAGACGATGGGGGAACACTTGGTAAGAGCTTTGTGATCTTTAAACATGTCAAGTGAGTTGCTGGAATCAGTTTTCTATCCGCGCCACATTTCATACAGAGCCCAGGGGTCATGATGTTGTTTTATTCATTAAAGCGGTTAAATCAAATGTACAGTTTCCTCCCTTATGTCCTCCCTGTAGTAGGTTTGCTTCTTTAGTTTTGCATTTGAAGTGTTGTAATGAAGTTCACAGGCAATGGAGGTCCTACACCCCACCAATTAGCAGCCATCGTGAAGCCTGAATTTCCTTCTTTACAGTAAACAGTGTGTCATACAGTGTGAGAAATGACATTAGCAAGTCTATTAGAAATTACTGAACACTTCTACACAGTTTTACACAGTGATGACTAAGGCACGTAATTTGCATAAAACAAAGTGCGACATTAAGGAAAACCACAATGGGTCCCAAATGGCCCTATCATCAGGAGATTGTCATAGTTATCATAGCCATCTTCCCACAGGAGTCCAAGCAAGCACAAATGCTCTCACGCTCTCTGGGTGGGTTCCCACTCTCCCATCACTGTGAGATGTTAGGCAGTAGGGGAATCTGTTAGCTCAAGTTCAAATTCTACTGAAGTCTTAAGGATTGCCTTCTGTGAAACCAGCCTAATGTAGCGAGAGACCAAAGAGAAACCTGTCAAGCACACATACGTAGTACTGTGTGCAGATCAATCCACAGACCTGAGGATGTGTGTTCCATTTATATAAAAAAACTCATGTACGTTTCGTGTGCAGTCTGCTTAACGTGTTTCTTCCTACAGATTGCATTTTGAAACAGTGCTTCTGGAAGATAGATGCCTGCCACCGACACGGAGAGGCTTCAGCTGACCAAGTGAAAGGTTGATTTTAAAGGCTCATATCCTATATTTTTATCATTTTATTGTACTAATTTTTTGAAGAACTGTTGTTTGGTTGTAAGTGCCAGTAACGGTCATTTCATTTTTTATATATTTCATTTTATACATTGATGATCTTCCAGATTCTCTTAACATGCCCTTTATGTGCATGAGCTCTGTTCTGCCTCACTGAAACTGCCTCACTTTTTCCTCGTTATTACTTCAGCTTAAATGGTCTGGGTTAATAGCCGCTGTAGGCTGAATCGGCAGGTGTACTCAAAAATACCTTTTTTGTGACATCACAAATCCACTTAATTCAATAATTAATGCTGTTGTGTTATACAAAGATATATAAAGTATCTTGTTGTGTTAAAATCAGAAAAAGGCGTTCTCAGTCTGGCAGCTGGTGGCCTAGTGGTTAGGGCGCTCAACCTGCGATCAGGTTTGATACCGTCCCCACACACTGCTCCCCAGGCGCCGTGTTCCTGGCTGCCCGCTGCTTCACTTGGTGAATGGGTTAAATGCAGAGGAAGAAGTTCATGCTGTTCACACTGTGTGCTGTGGTGTGTTCATGTATGACAGAATGGTCACTTTCACTCACTTTTTAGCTCTGACCTGCCCCTTAGTTGTCTAATCCTCCAGATAAGACTGCTCATGTAGCTGCTGTGTGCACCAATTAGTCCAGTGCTCTTGTGGATTTGTTTTGTGGATCTCTCCTGGCTCCATGTACCCACTGACACAGTTCCCTCTGGGTATCGTTGGAAGAAACAGAGCCTTTTATGCACAGCTTAGCTGTGTCCCTTCTTTTCAAAGGGAGTTGACTGAAGCCCCTTACAAATACACAATTACATTCTACATCAAAATAATTTATTCAAAACATTCAGAGATTTGGGGATTTGATTATATGTGCCCTTTATAACTAACACAATATTCCTTTTCACTATCTCTTATAGCTTGCATTACTGAAAACTGTATGAGTGAGATGCTGAGCTGTATGGATTTAAACGACGAGGACATTGAGACTGCAAGTGAGATCTTTCTGTCTGTTCTGTAAATGTGTGTGTTTGTGTGTGTGTTTGTGTGTGTGTGTGTGTGTGTGTGTGTGTGTGTGTGTGTGTGTTTGTGTCTGTGTGAGCAAGAGTGATCAACACGTTATAACTCAGTGATAAATATCAACTATCTACTTTTTAAAGCCATGTGAATTTTGCAGATTCATACTCTGTACGTATAGGAGTTTTCATGCAGACAAAGGTTTTACACTAAAAACAAAAGACTAATGACTGCAGTCGAAAAACTGATTGATGCTTCCTTTCCTGCACGCCCTGTTTCTACCTGACCTGTAGCCCATGGCTAAATCCATTAGTGATGCTGACTAGCACGAGGATCCACTTCACTGCCAGATCAGTCAAAATCAAGAAAAGTAGATAGAAAAGGAAGTTTAATTTAACTTTTCAAATTCCAAGTAACGTATTGTTGATTTTCACAATGGGAGTCCCTTTCAATGAAACGTAGTAGTAAAATCAAACACTTCTTAGAAAATGTAAATGGAAAGCAATATGTGAGCATGTAAATATTTAAATAATGCAAATGTACCGCACAGGACACTAAATAGGATGGCACTTGTGCGTGGCTGCGTGTTGAATGTTGCTCTCCACAGACTTGTTCGTCTTGTTTGTGTACTCCCTAAATACCTGTAATCGACAAACCCTCCTAAAAACAGTCAAAACAGTTTGGTTAGCGTTTTTAGACTTGGAGTTTCCATCTGTTCTCCTGTCACAACTCACCCGGGAGCTCACGGAAGACGACCAAGCTTTCACAGATGAGGCCACAAAGCTGGCGTGAAGGTGAGACAGAAACATCCAGTGACCTCCAATGGCCAGCAGGTTCCTGGCCAATGTTCAGTCTCTAGGAGAGGGGTGGCAGGGTCTGCTTTAACATTAACAACTAGTGGTGCATGGATGTGAAAGTGATTTCACAGAACTGCAGTCCAGACCTTGAGTATTTATCGATAAAGTGCCGACCACTCTACCTGCCCTAAGAGTTCTCCATTGTGTTCATAGCTGCGATTGACATCCCTCCATGCTGAGCGAACTGTATAACATCAATTCCAGATATGAAAAGGCACACATCAAAGGACTGTTCATTATTTCGTGTGATTTTTATCAGACCCCCTTCAGGAATATTTTGTCTACATACCACCGGCACCTCTCCTGCCCCACTACAGTTGGTAATGCACTCAGATGGTACAGTGCTGGACACCAGAGGCACAGAAACGGCTACAGGACTGCTTTGACTGTGACATGCTCAGAAATTCAAAAACTCTCCTCATTTCCCAACCAGAAACCTTAGATTAATCTAGAAATCTGGCATAGGATCCTCTTCTGCACTACAACTGCCTAGTGCCACAACAGAGCCACTGACGATGCCATATAACACACACTTCATGCCTTGCCCACCTTGACAACAAAAACTGCTATGCCAGCTTGTTATTTGTGAATTACAGTTCAGCATTTAGCACTCATCTCATCCAAGCTGATCCAAAAGCTGCTGGGACTCAGTGCTAACCTGTGGAGCAGGATCCTAGATTTCCTCACCAACCAGCACCAGCATATGGAGATTGGCAGAAACATCTTCCACCCTTATGCTTAACTCCAACACTCCACAGGGCGGCGTTCTGAGCCTGCCGCTGCACTCCATTTATACATGACTGCATAGCTTGATATAGCATTAACACCATCATAAAGTTTGCTGATGACACCATCATTGTGGACAACAGTGTTTACATGGCCTACAGAGAGGAGTTGAGGCTCCTGACAGAGGGGTGTCAGTTCTGCAACTTTCTTTTTAAATCAGCAAAACTAAGTAGCAGGTTTAGTTTTTAGGATTTTAGGACACAAGATGCAGTTCATGCCCTCATCTACATCAGAGGTGATGCTGTAGAGAGGGTCAGCAGCTTCAAATTATTTGGGGTTATCATCTGTTTTAACCTCAAGGGGACTGAATACAAGAGCTACAATTAAAACGGCACACCAATGTCATCACTTTCTTAACCGTCTGTGGAAAGCCTGGATGTCCATTACAGTCCTCACCAGTTTCTACATGTGTGCTGGGGAGTCCATCCTCATGAGGTCTGTTACATCCTGGTATGGTAGCTGCTCGGCTCAGGTCAAGAAGCCTCTGGAAAGGGTGATAAAACTGCTCAGATCATGCTTTCATCTATCCAGGACATTTACACCATACACTGCTTCAGAAATAGAAAGCGCATCATGACGGACTTAATGGTCATCCTGAACTGAAACCTTTCTCCTTTCAGCCCTCCAGTATGCGGCTCAGAGCTCTGTGCACACACACTACAAGATTCAGGTTCTACCCACTGATATAAGACTGTTCAACACACACTTACGTGCAACGTTACTGCTAAATTATGCATTGTCACATTCCATAGATTTGATCTCTTCCATGCTCAACAATCTGTACTGTCATTTGAATGTTTTGGTAGGGTTTTGGTAGGGTGGTGGTTGCTCAGTGGGTAGGATACTTGCCTCTGGACCAAGAGGTCATGGGTTCGAATCTTACCTTCAGCACCACCAGTGGGTTCCTGAGCAAGACCCTTAACCTCAAGTTGCTCCAGGGAGACTGTCCCCTGTAGTTAGGGAATGAAAGTCGCTTTGGATAAAAGCGTCTGATAAATGCCGTAAATGTTTTTGTACTAATTCAGTATATTGCAAGTTTTACCCACTGTGTCACTTTATATTGCTACCGTGCTTTGTCAGGCTTTTATATCGCTTACTACCTTATTTTGATTGTTGTATTGCATGTTGCCATTTGTTTTTGAATTGTAATGCTAATTGTGCCCATACTTTGTGCATATGTAAATACAACTTTGAATCTTGAATTTTAAAGCAATGTTGAACTGAAAACAAATGTCCTTTTTCTTCAGGGTGGGCTAAGAATGTGTTGAGAGCGATTGAGACCATTCAGTATAAATCTGGTTGGTACCACTGTTATTACCAATATGTTCATTTTAATGACCTTTGTTCTTTAATGATCTTTGTTATGAAACAAGATTAAAGACGTAACCGCATTCTCTTTACAACAGAGGAAATCTTTGAGGAAATAATAGAATCAAGCCTCCACTGCGTTGAATACGCTGGTCATCGGAACAGGAGGGAGTTATTGGGTAAAATCATCACACATCACACTAGAGTATGGGGCTCACATCAAACACACCAGTCACTAAACATTTGATATGTTTTCTTGCAGACTGTTTTTTTGGGGATCTGCTGGAAAAAGCAGAACCGCACATCAACAGCTTCTCATTGCTCCTTGGAATATCAGAACCAGGTTCCCAGTTTCTGTATTTGGAATTTTCTGTGAAAAATATTCTTATAATAATAATTACTTAAACAGGGTAGATTTAAATTTGAGAGAAAAAGCATTTTTATTCAGATGTTTTATGCAATACACTGGACAAGAGTATTGGGATGCCTGATGATTACACCAACAGGGACTTTAATAACAATGCCTTCAAATATATAAACTTTAGTATAGAGTCAGCACTGACTCCTTACTCCTCATCTTAATTCCAGAAGTTATTTTAAATGTATTTATTTTAAAACATTAGGTTATGGAAAAGTACCAATATGCCCCTTCCCCTACGAAAGTGAATGTCGTGTATTTTTAAATACTGTTCAAGGTAACAAATTATTTATGGACCTTATAACTATTTCTGGTTAACATTAACTGATTAACACTGTACAGTCTCTACATTTCTAATGGATTAAAATACAGACAATACCCACATGAAATGACCAGGTGTAGATGGGGTCTGTATCCACAGCTTTTCTGTGGACTATTCCCATGATATAGTAAGATGGTAGAAATATGAACAACTACACTTTAAGTATCTTTATTAAATATCAGCGCTTTCCATATGTTTTCTGTTCAAGGTTTGGTGATGTGCTGGACGAAGAAAGGCTGCAGATCAATCAACTTCTGCTATGACCAAATGGATGAGCACTTCCACACTATGTTAGGTGAGGGCTTTTGTTCACTCTACATTATTACTTACTCTCACTTACTCTCAATCAATCACTTTTCCATGATTCTGGACACAACCTGACAAGTTGTCTGTCATTAGGCTAAATTTTTCCCTCTGCTGTTCATTAACAGAAGACAATGTGACAAGAGAGCTGCTCTATAACAAGAAGGGTATCGTGGTCTTTGTTTTAATTTCACTCTTAACTTTTACTCATTTTCATTTTAAAAACAACATTTTGCTGATGTTCTTTCATTTGTGCTTCAGAATACATGAGGTGTTTCCTGAGGGCATTTGAGGACAGGAAATGCTCCCAGATGGTCTCAAGGATGTTTGGTAAATTAAAGCTCTGATATTATTTTTTGTTAGGAAATAAATAACAGTTAGGCTCCATCTGACTGTTGTACTGTTTTTTTTATCTTAAAAGGTTCTACTCCAGCTTTGTTAACCCAGTCAAAGGGTGGGTATGTTTTGAATTTTCCTCAAGGTAGTATGCATCAGTTTAAGGCTGGTTTTATGTGGTGACACTCTCATGCAACTTTACTCGCTTGAAACCTAAATGAAACTTGGGTTGTATAACTCACTTGAAACTTTTGCCATATATCGGGTGTTGTGACTGTATGCACTCTGCAGAAAGTGTTATTAGAAGTACACTACATTAGCGTTAATATCATAATGCTGTGAAACAGATACTGCTTAAGGAAGACAGGCTCCCTGGGGACAGGCTCCCTCTTTTCACACTTTTTGTCACAGTTGGGAAACATTACAGCAGTAGTGATGTGATGTGAGAATGTTTTCCACTAAATATATGATTCATTTGGTGGAGAAAAAGAGTAGCAGGCTAAGCTTTTCTTCAGCAATTACCTACAGGACTAAGAGGTAACAAATTCATGACCAAGACAAACATTTCCCACAAGTGGGACATTTTAGCTGCCTGTTTACTCTAATGTAATCAGTGCTGTAAATGGTTGGTGGCAGGTTGTAGTCAGAGTTTTTATGTAAGCTAACCAACAAGACAAGTTGTTGAACAGAAATATCGCTAACATTTAAGGTCAGTATACTAATGTGTGGTTTCTGCATGACAATTTCCTACCGTTTTTTTTTTCCTTTTGGAATGAATGGCAGGCAAACATTTTAACAAAATGTGGGATACCATAGCTTCCACCTTGAAACACCCCAGAAAACTGAAACACAATAGCAGCCACCTAGCAACACACTGGCAACCACCTAATAAGGAAGGTTGTTCCAAGGAAAAGCTGTGCAATTACTCTGCATTTTTTCAGGAAATGTCTAGTGACGGATTTGAAATGTTTTCACTATTCACTGCAGCAAGAGAGAAATTAAGAAAATCAGGTTGTAATAAGTGGTTAGATAATGAACACCCGCTAAGCCTGAGTTTAGCCCACACTTAGCTTGCTAACCCATGCTGGTCTAGCACCCATGGTCCAGATTTTGTATCATTTTGTGCTAATTATTCAGAGTAGTCCATGTTCACAAGTCACAGGGAAGCTTTATTCTTCACAGCTGAATTGAGAATGCACTTCATAAAATAAACTGGTTAGATACCCGACCACCGCCTGAGTCAAACCCAAAATTAACATGCTAGCCTATAAATCCTTTTTAAATCCTGGAGTTCTGTTTCTGTGTTGTATACTAATTATTCAGATGAGTCCATGTTCATCTCTTTTAGGCCTCTTCGTCTGCATCATTAATGAGCTGATTTTAGCATCAGCAGAATGCTAACATGTGGAGGAGGAAAACAAAGCCACGTCCTGCATAGAGCCACTGATTGCCTCAGGACAAGTCAAACATGATTATCTTTTTGAAATACAGACTGAGTTAAAGGGTCAGTTTGATTAAAAAAACATTAATTTTTTTGTCTGAAGCTGTTTTCTATCATTTTTGTCTAATCATCACATACTTGCCTCAAAAGTTATCTTATCTCATATCAACTTCCTTATATGCTTTCTGACCATGCATGATATACTGTTATCTATTATAATGGACAAAATATCACAGGGATAAAAACAGTAGAAGCAGCCTTCTTAAAGCTTGAATGTTGACTATATTTTTGTCCTTGAAAGCATTTAGCACTGTGATATGTGCATTTATAGTGAAATTCTCTATTAATATATTTGTGTCCTCATAGATACACATATACTTTTGAATACAAAATCAATGTTAACCATGATTATCCTGTAAAATATATTTGACTTTGAATCATGCTTTCCAGTTAAAGACATCACAATGAACACAGTTATAATGGTAATACAGTGCGCTTCATGGAAAGCAAAAAAAGAAAAAACTTTCTCTTAAACCGTCCCGCAAACAATTACACTGGTTGACATGTCTGTTCACAAAGAAATCCATATGCATCTTTCTCATTAAAGGCCAACCATTGATCATCTCTTTTTCCAGTCTTTATCTTGTACTGCCACTGTTAGCTGATACTGTACCAAACAATCGCTATGTGCAGTAGCTCTAGGTTTCTTTATATTACTAATATAAGTTTTCTTTATTGTCTTAATAGGACATACACAACACACTCAAAGCACAGAGACGGAAAGAGAACATAAGACCATGAGGACACATAAACAAAGACAACACCAGCAAACCAACCAACAAACAAATAATACAAACATACCAGTAGACATACACACATCATACACACAAACATCATGAATATATGAAGCTAATTGATAAAGCATTGTAACTTGAGTAACTGTCTTGGTAACTGCAATAATTTCAGCAGAAGTAACCACAATAATAATCGGAACAGTAAGATCAATTAAAAGGTGAAATGAATTATGAATTATTATTCTTTCTATAACTAGTTTTTTTTACACATACATGAAGTCCATTGTCTTTAAAATTAGTCAAAGCAGAGTCCATCAGTCTCTGTCCAGTGCAACATCAAAGCAAACTTGCTGGATAGAGGGTCGGTCCAGCAAGGATCACTGTTCACTTATCAGAGAGCAAAAGGAAAGTTTCTGAAGCTGTAAGTTTGGTCCGAAGCATTGTTCGTTCAAGGGAGAGGGACAAGGGTCTTATGCATTATGAATGTAAGAGTTTAACACTTTAATATTTTTCTCCTTAATGAAACCCACATCACTAGTCATTCTTGCCTAGATCATCATTGACCTCTAAAGGCAGGTCAAAGTTGTGCATTGGGATGGGGGCAGTTAAACGTCAGTAAGTTTAAAACTTCTATAAAAATCACACTTCCTTTCCTTAGTTAAATTCATCGCTGGCCAGACCTGCAGGCCTGGTCAGTGGTCATCTATGGATCTCTATAGGCAGGTTTCGAAGCTATGCAGTGGGCTTTGGGGGGCCGGAGGTGGTCCAGGGCGAGTCAGGTACACTCGGCTTTCTGCTGCGTTGTTGTTGCAGTTGAGTGTGACTGGAAGGCTCTGCTGTCGGGTCGGGTAACGTGATCGTGGTGGCCGCTGAGGAGGCAGAGAGGATGGAGGAAGAGGACCGTGACGAAGAGCAACGTAGACATGGTTGTGGTTGGACCGCTCCGACTCGTCGTCCACGTCTGTCTCGTCGATCAGTGGGATGCTGTGGCCGGAGTCGGTAATGATGAACTCAGGATGGGCCTGGAAGTCGTGGATGGAGCTGCGGGATTCCGGCTTTTCCATACCATCATACAGCGAGCTACGGAAGGCTTTCACCACCCGGATCTACGGGTCAACCGGGCAAACGGGAAGATACCACGGGGGGCAAAGAACGAGGGGTCAAAGGGACAGAAAAGTGGAGACAAGTTTAGACCTCCTGCCATCAACCCTAATGGCCTAAACTGGCTGAGAAAATTTCACAGCTGTGACCTCGAGTTCTTCTCAACCTGCTTTAACTTGTGCGTTCACTTTCATATATTGCAAAACAGTAATTAGAGTCCTCAGATAAAAACAATGAAAAGGTTTGTCTCTTAATAACTTTCTGGAATTCAGCAAGACCTGACACATCAAAGACTCCAGGACGGATAAACTAACCGGCTTCCATGAGCAAAATGAGAGTGATTTTAAATGGTCCTAAATGGTACTTTGACAAAAGCGTGCTACATGTGGTCTGTCAAAGCAGCCTTAGCCCCCCTGACGTCTTGCAGAATAGCCGCAGCCGCACACACACGGCTTGTTGGCCTGAGATTTCTGTCCTGCTGGCTTTGGCTGACTGTGTGTAAGGCACTTCGCAGTGTGACGCGCAAAAAGAAATACACATCGGAGGAGTGACAATCACCCAAAAAAACAAAAACAAACAAAAAGCAACATTAAAGGGAAAACAAACAGCCTGATGGGGAAATAAAACAATTACTTATTCTATCGCCGGCGAAAAAAAATGACATATAGTTAAGGAAGATGACATGCATCAGAATGACAGTGCACACAAAATTAGAACAGTGACATGACAGGGCCACACTGTTACATGAAACAAATAAACACACACACACACACATATTCAGATCCTCTGTTAAAGTGTACTCAGTACACATCATAACTAAATCCACCACACACACACAAAATACACAAAACATTCTGTGCTCAGCAGAGAATGAAATATACATGAAACACAGAAATGTGCAACACACCACAAGTCCACAAAAACAACAAAAAAATAAATACATGCATATAATTCACATACTGTTGGAAGAACCCTGTCATACAGGAAGGACTGAACATTCTTTAAAGAACAGATTACATTGGTTAATGTTTGTATACTTTATTGATTTAACATTCTTTTCTAATGGTTCATTCATAATAGGTGATCTAGAGGAATAAGAAATTTGCTGAAGCAACATTCACCCTCGCAAGGAAAGTCAAACTTCAGTGCAATTGAAAAACTGACACTGTTGTTAAAGGATTTTTACAGGGATGTTGGTTGCCATGTTAAAAAAAAAAGAAAGAAAAAAAAACTTACCCCCTCCACCCTCCTCAAGAGCATAAAAACGTCTAAAGAATGAATTCATGGGGGTTCTTCTCTTCCCATGAACCCAAGCGCAAACCTCCTCGGTGGGTGCATGGCCCCCCCCTTCATGCATGACATGCAAGCACACATTCAAGAAGAGAAATCTTTAAAAACAAACAAAAATCCGTTTGCCAAAGTCCATTTCCGCCTTTGTTTTGATCTTGTCATGTATGTGTATGTGAGAGAATTTTACTGCTTTGAATTCTCTTAATGAAAAAAAGAGTGTGAATGAAAAGAATAGCATGCACACGGGCAGTGCAACATAATCCCGCTGCCTGCATCCGCATGCTGAGTTCACACACACACACACACACACACACACACACACACACACGCACGCACAAACTCGCAGCAGTACAAGCACATAGCAGTCTGAGTGACTCAAAAGGCAACAAGACGAGAGAGGAGGTTTACATGAACAGAAACGCATAACAAAAGTCCGAGCAGGTGATTTGTTTTTCCAAATAGCCGCTTTAAATCACTTCTAATTCTGTGATGTCTGTACAAATTTATATGATCCTCATTCTTGGTGAGTTGTTTTGTTGTGTTTTTTTCAGTCACGTTGTAAACGCTTCGAGTATAAGGCCCACAACTCTTGATAATAAAAAAGCGTGATGTGGGAAGCAAAACAAACTGGAAACGTCTCTTGCCCGGTGCGGTGTGTCTAGAGTCTAGTGTGAGGAGCTGAATGGAAAAACAGAACAGGAATTGTGTTTGAATGGCTCTGCCCAAACACAAAATGTTCAAACCAATCGCGGTACACAGGAGTGAGAGAGAGGGGTTTAAACTGAATATGATGATATAAAGGGGCTTGCGCACAGACCTAGATTAAACCAACTCGGGTTTAACCGTTAGATGTTGTAGTTATCGCCAGCGATAACAAAAACATCCATTATTTAACTGATAAATAAGAAGTCTTTTCGAAATGATTGATAAACTCAAATATATTGTTAAAAAGTGGCAACTATATAGTATTGCAACATCTAAACCTGTGGCGAATATTTGCCTAAGTTAGGCTAGCAGGCAAGCTACCGTACAATTAGTGTTTTGAGATTCTTTTGATTTGGTGTTCAATTTTCATAGCAAAATTCTTATGTTCATTTTATGAGAACCAACTTAACCTACACCTTTATGTACTAGAGCTTCTTATAAAGTTGGTGCTAGCCAGTTAGTTATGATGATACTGAATAGTAAGCTACGATGACACCAAATCCTGGATAGTTCTTGTTTAAAAAGTAGAATGTCTTTAAAACTTTTTTCTTTGGTTGGTACACAATATGCACTGTCATTATACAAAATGTTCTGTAGGAGTTTTTAAGAGATGAAACAGATATAATTTACAAATCATAATCCTTCTTGTATATAAAATGAGGAAACTGACCTATTTATAAAAAGGAATCTACAGTTACAGAGTAACAACTTTGGTTGTAAAATTGAATTGACTATAACTGAATTGAAGGATTTCTATTTTTCTACTATTTTCCACTAGTAGACAACAGTGAGCAGGGAGGCCAAGTTTACAGGCAAATCTTTGACCTCTTAGGAATTTAACAGTAAATCAATAACAAATATGTTTTTGGAGGTCCAACCAAGGCAAATCATTGTCACAGATGACATGAAATTTCTGCAATAAAACAATTTTCTTTACATAAAAAGAAAACTTTCCTTTATGGAGACGGTAACCATAAACTGACCATTATCACTATGTAACAGTTACGTTTTCTATTTTTAGTACAGTGCACATTGAGACCAAGCAGACCTTTACAGATCAACATAAATTTAAAAAGAAACAAACTTCTATACAACCAACCAGAAGCAACAAACTGAGACAAATGTGACGAAACCATGAAAATGGGCAAACAAATACAAAAACAAAAGATATTTGTTCGGAGGAAAGGAGAGGTGGAGACGGGACAGAACAAGACAGAACCGACAACCCTGAAGTTAGCGAGAAACAAGAGAAGGAAGAAAAGAGAAAAGAAACTTGCACTTTCAGCAAAGAACTGGAAGAACTGAAACGGGGTAAAGAAAGGGGCTACAGCTGCAGCAATATCAACTAGATTAAGGCACAGGTCAGCCTGCTGCCACCTAGCGGAGACAGATTCTTCCACAAATAAACAAATCCAAAATCAACCTTACGGAGCATTTTCTCACTGTAAGTTGTCTGACATGCACTACATGGTCTTAATTCATTAGAAATGAATCGAAAGAGCAAACAAGGAGGAAAAGATTGTTATGATCAGAAAATCAACAGGAAGAAATAAGAAAAAGAAAGTCAAATGAGGTAAAGAAGTTTTCGTATCACTTTACAACTCAGAGCCTGCAAAAGGAGAGAGAAAGAGAGAAGCTCGTAACCCTTAGAAGTCACCGTTATTGCCGGTAGTACAAGCACGCTGTAACTCGAAACCAGCAAAGAAACTGTGCAGAAAGTACAGATTCTAAACTTTCAAACTATACCACATTTATACAGTTATGTGTGTGAGCAGAAGAGGATTTCTTTCATTATATCATTAATTTGATTAAGAAAAGCTGTTGTGAAGAGTCATTGACATTTTTTGAAAATCATTTTTTGACGTTAAAACAGACAGAAAATGTTCGATCCAGCATGTAAATGTGATGCATCATGTAATCCACTGTAGCAGTAATATTTTTAAATCGATACATCTAAACATTTCTGTTACGTGAATTGAACGAATAGCTGAACGGCAAGAACACTGCACTTCTAAGGGTTGAGCGATCCGAAACAAAACGAAAAGTTAGAGCCAACAAGCATGCGACAGCAGAAAATGATGCATGTGCTCCTAAACAGGACAAAGAAAAGAACAGCAAAGTTTTCGTGTTCAAAACCATCATGGGCTTATACTCGTCAGTTTACAACTGGCGCTTAGTTCAGGACACTCGTTTGCGTCTGTCAGGCGTTTTAGAAAGTCGGGGCAAGTGAAAATCGGTGGATGGGTTAGAGATGTGTATCTCTTCGTGACTGAAAGACATGTGTGGCTCTTTCGATGATCATTTTATAATTACTGAATGGGTGAATCGGTGTGGAAGGGTGCTGAGAGATAGAGAGAGAGAGATAGAGAGAGAGAGAGAGAGAGAGAGAGAGGTTTGGAGAGAAATAAAGGCAGCTGAAAAAAAAAAGCAAAGCTCAGAAATCCAGCCTGAGGGTGATGAGGTAGTGAAGGAGGGACACGAGTGAAAACATAGCCAGTGGAAAAGCGTGAGCACACAACAGAAATGGACAGAGAGAAAGAGAAAGAAAGAGAGTTCAGAGTGGTCCCCTTTCTCTGTACTGTTTATATGTGCCCTTGCAGACTTCCCTTTAGGACGCTACTGTTACCTAACTTGTTATATGTCATAATATCAATTGCTTTGTTTGCCTTAAACTGTATAAAGTAGTTATAAAATAGTTTTCCAGTCTGAATGTAGCAAATGCTAAATATTCTCAAAATATTCCACACACATTAGCATTTTCTTGCTCTGGCTCCTTTGTCTGCCATTGTTTTTCAGGATTGTAACAATTCCTGGGCAAGTTCTGCTCATGATTTATTGATTTATGATGATTTATGAAGTTCTGATGTCTTATGATGCTCTGATAACACTTCACAGGAATGCAGTGGCCCCTAAAAGGAATTGGAGATTTCCCTGTGAGGGGGCTACTTGGCAAGGACGTGTTAAAAACGATAGTGGATCAGAGGACTACTCTCTCTCTTCTGCTCTCTCTGTCACTCTCTCTCACACATTCAGCAGCCAAATCACAATCTGAAGGCAGGTAATAATGTTTATGTGTGTGTGCAAGTGTGTCTGTGTGTGTGAGTGTGTGTTTGTGTTCGTGTGTGTAGGCTAGACATCTTCGTTGCATGAATGTAGAGGCTCTGTGCCGTTTAGGGTATTTTGGAACTCACTCCCGGGGGCACCAGTTGCATTGGCAGGAGATAGAACTAGGTGTGTGGGACTAGAAATATTGGTTACGTCATGGAGCTGGCTCAGCACGGACGAGCGGCGCCTCACTGCACCCTGAAACGAACCACTTCTCTTGAAGGTGCTCACTACCTCCATCTGCAGGAGAGAGAGAGAGGCACATCACACACACACAGGCACACATGCTTGAATGAGCAAAGTGGAGATGGATGGGACAGAATAATCAAAAAACACATGAGAAGATTTTTCAGGCACATCTTCGTGAGGGAGTGTGTGTGTGTGAGCATGGATTCATTTCCAAGCCTTTAAAAGGCCCATATTGTACAGTTTTCTTGATTTGTTTTTCCCAAAAGCCCCCATTTAATGTTTGGGCCCAAAGCGGTTGTAACTCCTTGCCCCTTAAAATGACAGTTTGATTAATGTGCCAAGTCTTTTAAATATGCAAAAAAATATGTAATTTCTGAGTCAAACTGTCGAGTGAATGGGTGGGATTAAAACTGCTGTAAAATTCATGGATGGGGTTAAACTGCTGTAAGTTTAGTAGATGGGTATAAACCACTACAGTCTATAGGGAAGGCTGAAGAGTTGGGTTCAAAATGCTGTAGAAGCAATGGGCAGTCATATATAACGACACTATATGGACAAAAGCATTGGCTAGGCGCCTTATTTTCAGTGAAGGGCTTAATGCCTCAGCATACCAAGACATTTCGGACAACTCCATGCTTCCAGCTTTGTGGTCAAGGTTTGGGAAGAATCTTTTCTATTCCAGCAGGACTGTGCCCCAGTTTACAAAGCAAGCTCCATGACATGATTGGATGAGTTTGGTGTGAAAGAACTTGACTGGGTCACACAGAGTCGTGACCTCAACCACATCCAACACCTTTGGGATGAACTGGAAGGAAGATTGAGAGTCAGGCCTTCTCGACTGACATCAGTGTCTGAATGAATGGGCACAAATTCCCACAGAAACTCCAAAATCTTGAGGAAAGCCTTCCAAGAAAAGTGGAAGCTGTTATAGCTGCAAAGGGGGACCAACTCCATATGGATTTGAATACAATATCATTAAAGTTCCTGTTGGTATAATTGTCTGGTATAATTGTCAGGTGTCCACATAGTTTTGTCCAAATAGTGTATGTTCACAGTTGTGATATGACAACTATGACATATCCAAAACAGACTGTTATAGTAGCTTAAATTCCATACATAGACTGTAAGACTGGGGAGTGGATGGACATTTTTTAATTGTTCACATACGACATGAAACCTATTTTTAAAAACAAGCAAGAAATGTTGGTTTTCCAAAATATGGGTCTTTTAAAGTCATATTATTTAACAGAGAGTGAGCTTTTGCAGGTGAAGCAGCGCCCTCATAGCCCGGCAATAATAATAATAATAATAATATGCAAGATAATCATTTTTATTAAAGCAAAAATAGCAGTGATGGGAATAGTTACCAGCACACGACACACCCAGAGTCAAAATAAAAAAAAGGAGAGAAATAAACGGAGATGGAGAGTTGAGTGAGCAAAGAGAAGAAGAGAAGAAAGAATTTACAACGTAAACAAATTAGATACACAAGTGATATTAGAGAGAGTTTATATCAATTTGAGTAAAGAAGAAAGAAGAAAAGGAAAAAAATGTCTGTTACTGAGACAAAGGACAAATTAATATCCATTTTTAAGCACAGAATTAATAGTTAAGCAACACTACAAATAATTCTATGACAAAATATGCCCAAAAATATCTATCCCTGCACTGGAACTATATAAAGGAGAAGCAAACCCTGGGTTTACCTGAGTTTGGATGCGATTGAGTCCCCTGAACCACAGGATTTGTCCCCGTCTCAGTTCTCGCTCTGCGTGGTCAATTTCCTCCTCATCCTCTGCCAAATCTTCATCCATGATGTCGTCAGGTGCTGGCCCATGCCCCGCCTCCTTCAGACACTTCAGCTGGCTGGTGGGCACTGAGGAAATCAACTGTATGCAAAAACACAATTATAACAAATTCATTAATTAAGTACACTTATTTTTACAAATTCTCCAACCCAGAGGTAAGTACGCTGATGTTAGCATTATTAGCAACCAAACTAATGTTCAGCTGTAGCTCTGCATGCAACATTCGGCCTAATGTGGTGGGGCAGTATTTGGGCACTAGGGGTGCAAAAAGCTCTGTTCATGAATACATGGCCTTTATAGAAGCCATATTTCCCATCAAGACTACACTACAAGGATAAAGTATTGGGACACTCTTCTTAATTACTGATTTCAGGCATTTCAATAATACCCATTGGTACAGGTGTACAAAATCAAGCATACCAAGACATATTGATTTTAGACAATGTCACGCTTCCAACTTTGTGGACACAGTTTGGGGAAAAACCTTTTCTATTCCAGCATGACGGTGTCCCAGTGTGCAAAGCAAGGGGACACAGTCAAGCTGGAAGCACTTGACTCTTAACCCCATCCTGCACCTTTGGGATGAACTGGAACGGAGACTGTGACCCAGGTCTTCTCGTCCAACATCAGTGTCTGACCTCATAAACGCTCCACACAATGAATGGGCACAAATTCCCACAGAAACTCCAAAATCTTGTGGAAAGTCTTCCAAGAAGAGTGGAAGCTGTTATAACAACAAAGCGGTTATTGTAATGTGTAATAGTCAAGCGTCCCAGTACTTTTGTCCACATAGTGTATCATTTGCGGTGAAGTGTGTAGCTAACCTTTACACATTTCACAGAACCAACAGTAAGTGACTTATAACTGTTGACCATATAAAAGTAAATATGCTGATACTGTTGTCTGAACACTTTGAAATGTATCAGGGACAAAATGTTCATATCAGTCAAGCTCTGGATGTTACTGTAAAAAAAAAACACATGGTAAGGCTAAACACAAATGCATACAAAAGAGAAAAGGCTTTATTACTGACATCACATCAGTAATAATAGAGTAGAGGTTTTCAAACTGGAACTCGGGGACCTCCAGGTGGTCCACACTTTTGCTGCACATCATACAATACAGAGAAAAACATGTGGAACATCTGAGATGCCCAAAGGATTGGTCTGAGAACAACCGTAATAAAGTGTATTACCTGACCCCAGAGCAGCTCTCCAACACCAACAAACAGGCACCACAGCCACTGCTCCACGTTTAGTGGAGCACAGCTAAACGGCTTCCCTCCAAACTGCACAATCACTATCTACAAACACACATTATCACAGAAAAATGAAAGGAGCACTTCAGTGAAAAATCCAGTTTACCCAATTTGCCCCTAAATGTAACCTAAATGTAATAGATCAGGTAAGACATGTTTGATGTCTGAACTTTGCTTTAAGGCCCATGTAAAGTTAAAAGACTTGCTTATGTTATTTTTGACTTCGTGTGACAAAAGAACATTACACAGATAAAACTGGAGAACCATCTTGATGCCTATACCATCTTGAAGTCTATACTTTTGTCCATTTCCTATAGAGGAAATTAAACTAGAGGCAAGCAGTCTGCACAATGCTAATTAGTATGAAATAAAGTTCAATGACATGTTAGTTACATTAACTAAGTTACATTAACTATACACAGACATCAAAAGCCTTGAATAATGTACTACATTTGGGATAAAGGGGGAAATCAGAATATTTTGTGTCTAAACTTAAGGTAACACATAAATTAAAATATGATAATATATATATATATATACACACATGCTGTTTTGAAACGTACCTGTACAATGAATGTACCAAGCACAATTGAGCAGAATATAGGGTTTGCAAAAATCCCATCAAAAACATTCCTCTCCCCATGGATCTTGCGTGCATTTATTTCGTTAAAGAGCTGCATGAGGACAAAGGTGTTGAAGATGATGGTGTAGTGTTCAGAAGGAGGGGCGTGCAAGGGAGCTTCCCGGCCACTGTCTATATCAAATATCTTTTCACCTGAGGAAGACACAGAATTGATTAATCAGTTACAGAAAAAGAGTACGTTTATCAGCATGATTATGTGTACCTACTGCTTTCAATAACATAAAATCAATGTTATGGCAGATGTTTCTGAAATGTTTCTAATATGCAACTTATATTGTGCAACGTCTGAGCACTGGAGCGTCGAGATTAATGCAGCTAACAGGTACAGTTAAGTGAAGCGGCCCCTTATAGTCACACGAGAACACACCTCAGCACACAGTGTGAAATTCTTTCTCTGCATTTAACCCATTCACCAAGAAAAGTGGTGGGCTGCCATCAACAAGGGGCACCCGGGAGGGACGGCTTTGCTTAAAGGTACCTCAGTGATGACCTTCTGATCACAAGGCCACCCGCTGCCCCTGCTGTAATTGGAACGTATACTTCACAAATTGGGAAAATGCTAAGTGCATGTCTTACTCCTCAGTTTGCCATTATGCCCATAGCAGATACTTCTGTTAAGGACTATCGTAACATTTTGTCCATTTTTATTCATTTTAAAAGTTTTAAATATATGTAAAACACATGAAGCAATTATGGAGTGTATAAGAAATTTGAATAATGGATGAAGTTCACTCAAAGATTGGTAATTACTAAAGTAGGTTCTAATAAAATGAATCAAATTTAGTGATCAAATCTCAAAGCAGAAAACTAGATTTTGAAAATTTTAAGGTCATGTTATACATGACTACACTATATTCTAAGGTCATGGCTTAGCAATGTGGAGACAAAGGTCATGGCTACACTATACCTATTTCCAGGGTTATGCTACAATTTTATTGGCTTCATGAAACCTGTTTCCATGGTTACACCTACACTAGGATAACACAGTATATTGTCGGTTAATCATTATTGCGATATCCAGCAATACTGATGTCACAGAAGGCTGCAATATGCAAGTGAGCCTCTAACCAATCAATGTTTCCGACTAATTATTTTGGCCAGTGTTTATTGATTAAAGGTACTGATTAGCCAGGGTGTTTTAAAGGGTATTTTACATTTTCCTTCAATTTCATTTTTTTCATATTTTCCTTCTATTTCATTTTTTACACTTCCTTCTATTTTTCACTTTCTTCTATTAGCATCTGTCACATTTTCCTGATGTGTTACAGGATCGTGTATCAAAAAGATTTCTTAAATCATCAAAATTCATTTTTACATTAGTATTCTTCAACCACAGAATTAAGCAGGGTGTTTTTGTTACCGTGCATTTAAATTTGATATATGTAACCAATCTCTTGTCTGACTGGCTGCCCTGTATTGCAGCTCATTCAAAAGACAGCATGGCGCTGTAAAACGTCTAAGAACTCGAATAAGGAGACATATGGTAATATGTGTGTTTTGTAACAACACAAACACTGATTAGTTTCCATTTATGTACTATGTGGATGGGACAGATAATATTTACACACTTTAAGTGATGATATGGACCCTTTAATATACTGACAGGCACTGTAGTCACAATATGTCACAGAATAACTGCAACACTAATATTCGGTCCATATCGCTCAGCCCTAACCTACACGCATTCCCACTGTAAACTGAAAACGCCCCATTACACCCTGTATGTTACAGTATCCTCCACCTTCTCAAACCACAACTAAAACACCTTTGGCTGTAAGCCTCGTACCAACAAACAGCAGAGTGAAGATGATAACGAGCTGATACACGCCATGTCCCAGAATGTTCTTCATCATGGTCCTAGAGATGAGCGGGTTGTTTCGGCCGTACGGCTTCCGCAGCAGCAGAGCTTCAGTGGGCGGCTCAGTGGCCAGAGCCAGAGACGCAAACGTGTCCATAATGAGATTCACCCATAACATCTGCACAGCCTTTAGAGGAGAGTCCTACACAGACAGACAACGACATATGAATTTGGTTTTAGAAAAACTTGTTTTCCTTTCATAAAATACCCGCTCTCCAAACTGGTAACTTTATTGCGATCTAGTGTTAAAATACATCAATAATGTGCATCAACCAGCAAGTAATATACTGTTCTTTTTTAAATAACACGGGTGTAATTACAGAAAGTTCTGATATAAAGAAAAGAACAATTCATTGCTGCCAGAACAAAACTATATATCTTCAAAAAGTAACTTTACAGAAGAACCAAAAACAATTTGTCACTTTCTGTGAAACGTATTGTAATGGACTCTATTCTAAGTAATTTTGGACTATTCCTATTGGTCTGTTCATCATGAAATTTGACACCATGAAAAGGACAACTGATTTTTCCAAATTTGTATTATGTAATTACATAAAAACGGACAAAAAACAAAAATGTGGATACAAAGTTTTGTTCTGACAGGGGTGACATTCCTAACAGTTCTCAACATTCTTAAGTTGACATTTTTGTTTCCTAAATTGGTAAAAAAAAAAAAAAAATAAAACATAAAAAGAATGTAGCTAAATATTCTGATATAAAATATATGAATTATTATAACACAGTGTAAAATCACTTTGTGTATATACAGGTCATCCTTCAGTTACAACACAAATCTGTAACTTGAATTTTGGTGTAGGTCGAAACATACCCTAGCCTCAGTCACTTAGCTATCATAACACAGTTCTAAAATCATAAAAACACAACTAAGCCACAGAAAAAGGAAAAGGAAAAGGAAATCTCCCTCACTCATACTCATACTCATTACTGCGTATTCTTCCACTGCGGGCACTAGTTCGCCCACGTAGTCCGTAAGTACGAGGCTAACGGTGTAAGCCGAGTGGAAGTGGGAGTGAGCGTCGTAAACTCAAAACGTCGCATGTCAAGACTGTTGTAACTCGAGGATCCCCTGTATATATGTGTTTGGATGTGTTGCAGAATATTATCAATTGCTGAGACTAAGATTGGAGATGGGTTAAAAATGTACTCAAGTAAGGGTATTGTTACTTTAGAATAATATGACTCAAGTAAAAGTAAAAAGTAGTCGTCCAAATAATTACTTGAGTAAGAGTAAGAAAGTCTTTCGTGAAAAAACTACTCAAGTACTGAGTAACTTCTGATTGATTGTTTCAATAATCAGAGCATGAATGTAATCAAATAGACAAAAACATAAAATAGCAATATGCGAATTCTGCGAACTAAAAACAATAATAACACAGGTCAACAGGTCAAAATCATCAGAGATAAGTTTGTGTGGGTTCTATAGTGTTTTCCATGCTTCAAATCTGTTTTCAAATCTATGATAGTTGGTATAATTAGCATATAATTATCATATGCAAAGCGTTTTTGAAGAAACAGTGGTAGCTGACTGAGACTGATCATTATATCTATGCCACAATGTGCGCCTATCTGACTTGAAAATATTGAAACAGTTACTTGATTGGTGCCTGCGGTTTAATAAAAACCGCACACAGGCTATTGTAAATCTAATATAACTCATAATTCAAAAAGTTGATGTGACTGAAAAAAAATGAAAGCAGATCTGAAATCAGGATGAAACCTGCTTTAGAAAAGTGTGTGTTGTTTTCTGATGATTACAAAAAAAAATTTTTTTGTGTAATTACATTTACATTAACTAAAACACTTACATTTTTACAAAAAGACTAAAAAAGGATAACATAAAATACAAATTAACATAAATTAAGGCAAATTCAACCACAAGAAATGGTAATAACCTCATAACTTCTTTTGTTTAAACTCAAAAGTCTTAGCAGGCAGAGACTATATAGAGGAACATGGCAAGGCAGCCTGTGCATGCCGAGATCTCTGTGTCCATATACTGTGTGCGTGTGTGTGTTTTGCAGAAAAGTGGAGTTCTTGTAGGCTGAAATGCAGGGGTGGACTGGGACTAAAAAAACGGCGCTGGACTTTCTTCCCCAGCTGTTGGCTGTGGTTGGGGGGGGCGCAGGGGGTGGC
>JBBPCX010000016.1:20537348-20564392 GCA_037974365.1 Hydrocynus forskahlii | reverse complement strand
ATCCTCCTCCCAACACACTCAGAGTCTCTCCTCAGCATCCTCCTCCCAACACACTCAGAGTCTCTCCTCAGCACATGCCCAAACCAACACAATCTTGCCTCTCTAACTTTTCCTCAAAAAGGTCCAACTCAAGCTTTCCCTCTAATAAACTCATTCCTGGTCCTGTCCATCCTTGTCAATCCCAGTGCAAATCTTAACATTTTCAACTCTGTCACCTCCAGCTCTGCTTCCTGTCTTTTCGTTAGTGCCACTGTCTCCAAACCATACAACATAGATCTTAAAGATCTTCCATTCGGTTATCTATCACACCAGCTCCAGCTTCTAAGAGCACCTCCTGTTGATTATTGCCTCGGAGCCTAGGGCAGTATTTGAGTAAGGGTGGTAAATTGTACCAAATTATTCTCATCTATCAGGAACAATGTATCAGATGGTGTCTCTCTGTGAGTGGCTATGGAATGTGTTTGTCATTGCTTAGGCCTCCCCTAACCATGCCCCCACCCTTTGTCAAATTCTCATCTAAACAGTACACTGATTGACCAAAGGTAGGTTAGGAACCTGTCACTAGGATTGCGTTCCATTTTTTAAAGTGAAGTGAAAGTAAAAGTTGAAAGTAGGAAGTCCGAGCTGGGAATGACATTACATTGAAATACCTTGTGGCACAACGAGATCAGTGCCTGACCTCATAAATGCTCTACAGAATGAATGGGAGCAAATTCCCACAGAAACTCCAGACTCTTGTGGAAAGCCTTCAAAGGAGTGGAAGCCGTTATAGCTGCAAAGGGGGACCAACTCCATATTAAAATCTATGTATTTGAATGCAATGTCATTAAAGTCCCTGTTGGTGGAATGGTCAGGCGTCCCAGTACTTTTTTGACATGTAGTGTAGCTTACCAAGCAATCCTTCTAAACATAGTAATTTACACATTAATGTACCATGGTTGTTCCCCTTCTTGTGGACTGAGAAATCAAAATTAATGTTTTGGGGACCTGACTCTGAAACTAAAAAGCAATTTGAGAGCTGCTGCATCTGGTCAACTGCAGCATCAAATGCAGAGCTGCATTTCTGCTGCCCTCTAGAGGCGAGGCTCCAGCAGTGCACTCAGAGCAGCATGCAGCTGGAAATGGAGCCCAGAGGGGGAAAACAGCACAATAAAGCTTTCACTTAACCTTATTTGGTTAATATTGTGCCAGTTTTACCCTTTTATACTGATGAAACGGGGGCTTCCATTCAGCACTAATGGAGACGCATTCTTCAGCTCCCCTCACGCCTCCTCGGTTACATAAACCCGTTACATAAATAAAGAAAAACTCACCGGCATACGACAAAACCCTGCCGAGGGGAAACAGGGAACTGTTGTTTGTGTCTGCGTCACCTTCCAGACAGTCAGCAAAAAAAGTGGAGAGGAAAAGCTAGACATGGGTAATGCAGGCCGATGAGGCATTTGCTTCAGTATAGACTGAGACTTAGGAGACCTGAATAAAACTACTTCTTCTTCTACTTTCTCCATTTCCCTCTGTCCTCAGCATCCTTCTCCCAACACATTCAAAGTCTCTCCTCAGCACACGTCGAAACCAATGCAATCTCTGACTTTTCCTCCAAAAGGTCCAACTCGAGCTGTCCCTCTAATAAACTCATTCCTGATTCTGTACATCCTCATCACTCCTGATGCATTTAGTGGTTGCTTTATCAACAGTAATAAAATCAGCTGCCCAGAATATCCATTTTATCCATATAGGATATAGCACCAGATACAGCACTGCTGCAGCTTCACAACAAACTAAGGAGTCATGGAAAGCGCCTTTGCAGAGCCCACTGTAATGTTGAGAGGATGTAGCGGCCTGCTCGGACAGCATAGAGAAAGAACTTGCAAGTTTAGAGTTTTAGCACATGCCTAGAAGATGCCAGGTCCAGCCATTTCGTTCAAACCAGCCATCATCCTTTATGTAAAGTAAAGTGGCATTTGGCAGACACCCCCTTATCCAGAGCTACTTCCACTCATTAGTTACAGGAAGAGTCTGAGGGTTAAGGACACAGTGGTAGGAAGTGGGGTTTGAACCGGGTTCATCAGGTTCACAGTCAAGAGTACAGTTTTTATACATCTGTGAGAGGGATACACAGGCAAACTAACAAAGCACAAAACACACCATAGTAGCCAGAGGCATGATGGTGAATGGATGCTAGATTTGGGCTCAGGCTGAGTATAAGTAGAGAGGAAGGAAATGCAGAATAGATGTACAGACCAGGTAAGTGAGTGAAACTGAAGTGCCAGAGAAAGTGGGAACGGGATTTGTCAGGCTCAGCTCTCCGGTTCCCCTTACATGGCCAGGGGTGTGGCACATGAGATGCAGCCATGACAACAGTAACATGTAACATACCCACTATCAATACATAACGTAATAAACTCAAAATTCAAGAGAGTTTACTGTCAGCCCAGCCACATATACAAGTAAACAGAGGGCTGAAATAGCATTTCCTGTATATTAAACATTAAACAAGTCACAACAAGACAAAGTGCGACGAAACGCCAATTAAACACTCAATATCTATAAATAATAGAGTTAATACCGATAATGCATCGAATAAAATACTGTGAAATATTGTGACACGGCATAACAAAAAAACCTCCTACACATGTAAAAAGAAAACAACAATAACAACAACAACAAGACGTAGAAAAAGGTTTTTTATCCAGGGATGAATTCAGACTAAACTGTTTAAGTCAGAATCAGAACAACAATTATGTTTTTAAATTCTTTTTTTTCTTTTTTTTAATTACTTAACAAGCAATACGAACACACTTTTTTGTTTGTCCTTTTTCCACCCTGACATAGATACACTGCTATTAGGTACCGTAATTGGTAACACTAGGTATGGAGAATATACAATTAAAAAAGAACAACAGCACCTACTCTTTCAGATTCTAACACAGACCTACAGTTTATTATTATTACGACCAATATTATAACCATTATTACCACAATTAGCATGTGCAATTAAACATGTGCACAAAGTACTTTACAGGACATAGGCTGGGGACTAAAGGCTGGTACATAAAGTGGTTAGGACTTCCAAGATAAGGGCTACTCTAGTCTTCCAAGAGAGCAAAGGACTGAAGATAGTATAAAGCAAAAATGTGGAAGACGAAAAGGGGTCAATCGGCCACCACATCCTGTTTCAGCCCTGAGGACTCATTTTGTATTTTTTCTAGTTTTAAGAAAAGCATTTCTGATGCCTTTGGTGGGCTAGATTTCTATTCTATAGGGATTCCCCTTTAAGCTAATAGGAAAGCAAGACAATGTTATACTCTTGTCTGTTTTTTCATTGGTTGATCATCATCTGGAACAGCAAAAATATCAACAGAAGGGCTGTACATGTACGCCCAAAAGCCTTGGAAAATTTATCAAGTGTGTTAGACCAAAGACCATTCCATGAGGGGCAGGACCAGAACATATGAATAAGGTCAATGGAAGCACTGAAACTGTTCACATGTTTCATTTACAATGGAATATAGATTTTACAGGCTGGGTTTATTTAAGCAAATATGAGGAAGAACCTTAAATTGTATAATTCTGAGCCAAGCACAGTAAGTACCCCGTTCCATTTACTCTGCCCAGTGCACGCTCCCCTTCTTCTGTTTATATTGTTCTTACACAAGACCAGAAGTTATTCCGGGGATCGGAGCCAATAACTGAATTTCTGTATAGTTGCAGCCCAATCATGAAACAGAAACTTGGACAGAGCCTTGAGTCTTTTGCCTTTAAAACACTTTATTCCTTATTTCTTCATGTGATGACAAAATGGCCTGATTTTTTAGTGTGGGTGCAGACTGACTAAAATGTATTTTAAAAACAGAAAAGAACTGAGCATAAAACAATAAAGTTGCATGAGGACAAAGTGATTCTAATCCTAAAACATAATCTCTCTCTCTCTTTCTCTCTCTCTCGTTCTCCTTCTCTCTCCCCCACTCTTCCCCCTTTCTTTCGCCTCTCTCCTTCTTCACCTCTCTTTCCCCCTCTGCCCCTCTCTCTCTTCTTTTCTTTTCATTTCCTTACTGTCGCTTTCTCCCAATACCCTTCTTTCCCTCTCTCCCTCTCTCTCTCTCTCTCTCTCCCTCTGCTTCTCCCTCTTTCTCTCCGAACACATGCTTCAGATCAGTCTCCCCCCTGTTTCTCAGCCAGTGCTTTCTAAGTACACAGAGTAAATAGGAAAAAAAGTAGGTCAAAGTTCACTTTTCATTCTTTTCGCTGTCAATCTATTGGATAACCAGGCTAGTGATCGTTCTCCTTTTCTTCTCTTAAACCCTCACACACACACACACGCACTTTCTCCGAAGAGGACAGTCCCTTCAGCCTTGGAAACCCTCCAGTCTGGGACATCACCCACCAGGTACCTACTTAGTCTTACATTGCTGGATAAAGACTGCAGCCGACTTCACTGTATTTTAATGTTCATTGTATAGATTTTAAAAGGATAATGGGGTGTTTTAGCCAGAGCCACAAAGCCCCAAACACCAAACCCAAATGTAGCATAACAGTCCACATGGTTGGTGTCTGGAGTTTGCTCCTTTTCTTTTGCACTGGAGTTTGCACAATGCTAACAACCTTATACCTAAAGCATCACACACACACCTGAAACAGTGTGGAGTTATTGAGTAATATGTATACTGACTTTTTAAAATTGTTTCTAACACTTTATGACGCTGTTATCTATACACATGGACTAGTATATTGTATACTATATGAGTATATTGCATAACAAAATACACTCAGGCAACTGAAAGCCTGAAATTTGCCTGAAACATTAAAAAAATGGACAGAAGTGCGGAAGAAAATCAGATTAGGCCATGGCACAGAAATGTGTGTACAGAAATACAGTGAATTTAAGTGAATTCGTAGCTAACCTGCAGAAACCGACCAGCAGTCCAGTGACATGATCTTGCATCTATACACGTACATACCAAAATATATAAAAATATCGCAAAAAATGTTTTCCATGATTCAAGATTTTTATTATTTATCATACAGTGTTATACATGGAAAACATGCAATTAAATGTATTCTTGAAACAGCACTGGAAAAACACAACAGCCTAGAAAATAGAATAGAAGTAAAGATACTAGAAAATAACAAATCAACCAATGTTATAATAAAAACATCAATAGTGTACCTTATAAAATATATGGGAAGACATTGTGCAAATGGCTTTGCTTCATAATTTAAAACAGGTGCAAATAGCAATGTTTTATGAGACATTTCTGACTAATGAAAGTACTGAGAATTTAATATTACGAAATAAAAAGAAGATTATGTGAAAGTGTAGACACCAGCATTAAAAAACTGGAACATATATGTAGTGTAACAATGTTGTTAAATGATATAACATGGATATAAAAAGTATAAATGAAAATTGTACAGTGTTACAGCATTGCAGTGTAGTATACAGACTAGTGAGTGCTAATGAAAGTATGGCATGTCCTGGTTGAGGAAGCTTTTGACCTTAGGATAAAAGCTCCTTTTGGAGTGTGAAGATCTTGACTGCTTTAGTCATTTCCACACAGTGCTGTCAGGTGGCATGCTGCTGATAGCCCTACCATTTATGAGTGGACTTTGGATTTTTGCTCTTCTGTTTAAGTGAACAGAACCATGTAGGAGAGCACTGTTTTGGTTTAAAGGGCACAAATCATGGAAAACCTCATTTTTCCAAAAGGAGTTGAGGTAGTATGTAGACACTGTTAAAGTTTCAAAATGTTCTATTCACTCCAATAAGTTCAAACCATCCACATAAGGAAACTAAGTGAAGAACAGGCCATTCCATTATTTTGTTTGATATCAAAAATTAACACAGAATGTAATTTACATTGAACATCCTATTCATCCTATTATAACCTTATCCATTCATACTCAAGTTATAAGGAGTGTTGTAGCCTGGAGATCTTTGTAAATGAGACACAATACCGGGTGACCAGTGAGAACAGAGTTCATTTGCATACACAGAAAAATCGGATTTCAGCTCTTAAAGGGACAAAGGTTGGAGAACAGTCAAATGAATTCTGATTTCGAGACATAAAATCACATAAGTATTAGGTTAAGTTGAGCTCAGTGGGGAATGTATGAGAAAAAAGGTTACAAAGGTTATAAAGGTTATAAAAAAAGGTTATTAAAAAAAGTGCTAGAGGTAGCCATGTGTCCCACGTATTGCCACTCAGGCTGCAGCACATGAGCTTAACTAATAAGATTTGCTTTTATCCATTGAAACTTGGTGTTACATAAAGTAAAGCTGCTCTGGTGCTTGCACTACAACCGATTTATCCCTCACCTCTCATGGGAACCAGTAGATTACAAAAGAATGAGAACCAAATTTCATACCCAGTTGAATTAGGGTAATATGGGGCAAAATCCAAGGGGGGATTTGTGTCCTCCCCAGTGTAACATCCTTACTCCTCAGTCACAGTGTTTTATGTGTTTTCTTTATGTATCTTAGACAACATATAAACAATGAAAGAAGCATAAAAAAACACAACTTACAATGTATCTTTACAAAACTAATGTCTATTATTTTACATCTTTAGAGGGCAGCCGTGAGCCATGTTTGTTTATTTGAATGTCTGTCTTCAATGGGAAACTCTGATCTGTCTCTGCTAACACTTGCCTTTAATGTCCAGATTACTGAGAAATTGTTTGACAAGGCTGATTCATTTTCTTAGTTCCAGTATGTTAAAAACTGCATGAGTTTTTCTTTTGTTAAGTGTAAGGTAAAGAGTCCAGTTGTCATACGTAAACACATTTAACCCATTCACCCAAGTGATGCTTTGTTCAAGGTACCTCAGTGGTGCCACTAGCAGTCCTGGGATTCAAACCCACAGCCTTCTGATTGCAGGGCCAACTTACTAATCACTAGGCCACCGTTACAGTAGGGATGTAATGACACAGCCAACTAAAAACAATTCAATACTGAATGAAGAAAAATGATGACTATATTCAGTTGTGGCACAATTGCTAATGAACAATTGCTAATGAACAGAGAGCTGGAAGGCGGAGGGTGTGGTTATGGTTACATATGACATGAATGTGCTGGACTGGGTTGTTGATTGCCACTGGAGCAATGCATTTACATTAAATATTATAATTAATAGAATGGTCATCCTCCACAATGCATTGATACATTTTCACACCGTGAAATCATGATCTTTCAATGTATTAATATGCCCCTACTTATTAATGAATTTTTTACTCTTCCAGGTGAGGATAAACTCAGCAAGCACATGACCTCTGAGTGCATCAAAACACAATGGTATGTTGAAGTGTTCATTGCTCTTTATGGAATTTTAAATGTTTTATGACTTTGCTTTGGTAATGTTAGTTAGCAGGGTAGCTAGTCTAGTCTGAGCTAGTCTTTCACATTACTGATCATTAATTTTAAAAAATGGTCACAACAAGACACTGAAATAACAATTATTCTGTTTGCAGAAAATACTCTTACACTCCCCAGTGATCTTGCTCTGTGCTGCTGTGTGGGCCCAAGTTCCTCTCAGTAGTGCAAAAAGGATTCTGGTGTACCCAGTAGATGGCAGCCACTGGCTCAACATGAACATTGTGCTGAAGGAGCTCCACCAACGAGGTCACAAGTTGACAGTGGTCCGTTCTTCCACCAGCTGGTATGTCCCTGAGAACACTTCTCACTATACTTCGCTTACCATTCCTGCCACCCAAGCTAGTCACCTGGAGAACCCTGAATTCATGGCATCCTTCCTAAAAAGGAACATTGACATACGGAGAGGCAAAGGGTCCATTCTTTCCTTCATTGCTCTCCAGCAAGAGACTATCAAGTTGCTGGAGGAAGCTCATAGGGCAAGTGCTGAAATGGTGGGGTCAATCTTAGAGGATGAAAGACTTGTGAAGAAACTCAGAGACACCAAGTACGACATGCTTCTGACAGATCCAGGCTTTGGTGGCGGAGTTGTGTTGGGCACATACTTGAATCTACCAATCGCGCTTAACGTTCGATGGATAACAAATGCAGAGGGACACTTTGCAATTGCGCCATCCCCACTTTCATATATTCCAACAATTGGATCAGAAGTCACAGACAAAATGACCTTCAAGAACCGACTGAAGAACCTCTTACATTATGGGATTGGCCAGTACATTGACCACATCACCACTAGACCACTTTATCAGGAAGTCATCAGCAAGTTTATAAGTCCAGATGCAAATATCTACTCCCTCATCCAGGGGGCGGACCTGTGGCTCATGCGAGTTGACTTTGTGTTTGAATTCCCTCGGCCCACGATGCCAAATGTGGTCTACATGGGAGGGTTCCAGTGCAAGCCTTCCAAGCCTTTGCCTGCTGAGCTGGAAAGGTTTGTACAGAGCTCAGGGGAACATGGCATAATAGTCATGTCTTTGGGCACGCTGCTTGGAAGCCTTGGACCTGAGATATCCGAAATCTTTGCTTCTGCTTTCGCTCAGCTACCTCAGAAGGTGGTGTGGAGGAACTTGGGGCCGAAGCCTTCCATGGCTGGCAACAACACACTTATAGTAGACTGGCTACCCCAGAATGACCTTCTGGGTCATCCAAAAACCAAAGCTTTTGTCACACATGGGGGCACCAATGGTATCTACGAGGCCATCTACCATGGTGTCCCAGTCCTGGGGATACCACTCATCTTTGACCAGTTTGACAACATGGTGCGCCTTCAAGCCAGAGGGGTTGCCAAAGTCTTAGAGGTTACAGCCTTGGATGTGGACACACTAACACAAGCCTTGAAGGACATCTTGGATGACAAAAAAACATACAAAAAGAACATGCGTAAGATGTCACAGCTGCATCACGACACACCCCTCAAACCAATGGACACTGCCATCTTCTGGTTGGAGTACGTCATGAGGCATAAAGGTGCAGCGCACTTGCGCACCGAGTCCTACAAGTTGCCCTGGTATGAATACCACAATGTGGACGTGTTAGCACTGTTGCTGGGTGTTGGTATGGCCTTGTGCCTGCTTTTTGCCCTGGTCTGCAGGTTTCTGATCAAACTGTTGAAAAGAAAGGCAAAAGTAAAGGAGCAATAAAAAAGAATCTCAACACTTTTGATTCACAGAACATACCATTGCCAGTACAATAATATATAATCACTTTCACTGAACAATATGGAAAATCAAGGCGCAACTGAATGGATTATGGTCATTGCTACACATTGCTGCCGCAGATGAGTTTCCAGCACCAACTGTTTGTGAACAATTCAGCCAAAAGCAAATCCCTTAGACAGTGGGACCTTTAAGTTTAGTAAATCAATGCAGAACACATTTGATTCTACATTGTTTGAACTAGACAGCTTTTCTAACCTAAGTACATAAAATTATATGTATCAAAAATTAGTTTCAAATATGAAACAAGGTTTGCATTTATTTTTGACCAGGAGATAGAAGAGTTTGCAAAGTATGACAAAAGTGAAATATATTTTATTTACATGACATATATAGCACATTCTTGATCAATCATTTATTGACCACAAAATGTACTGTTTTTAATTTCTCTGGGACTTTCATTGTTTCCCTTTGGGGTTTTAGTCGTAACACTGTTAAAACTAGGCTAGTTCTCAGTGGTTTACCAGCTTCAAAATGTTAACAGCCACGAAGAAGGTGATTCGAATAATACGGTTAATTCTGTGATTTATTCTCAGTTACCAAATAAACGGTTATGATGAAAAACAAGCTGCTTTTATGGTCTTCTGGGTGAATTTCGAAACACGCACATCCAGGTTCTGTCAAATTTCATAGATGATCCTTTCAACTCTGATCAAAAGCATGTTCTGCAAATTAAATATCCATGTTAGATTTGACCTTGTGCCAGGAAGCTCCCCTTTCTCCAAGATTTTTGTTTTCCAGGCAAAAGAAACCTCAGTGGACTTTATTAAATTATGTTTTTTTTATTGATCTGTACACTGAATTGATCAGTCAACTATTATGCATATAATTGGATCACTGAACACAACCGCCGCCACGGGAACCAAAAATAAAATGATTCAGAAACCAAACAGTCATAACAACACTTTGTAGACGCTGCTTTATTTCTCCTATGTTTTCGGAATGGTGTATACAACTGACTAGGCTTACAGGAGGTGAAATACTCGAGTACAAAACAAAGTGCTCCGTCTCCGTCTGCTCTGCTGATAGGAGAATGCTGTCTCTCCAAAAAAAAAAAAAAAGTAGCACTCTCAAACGCTTTCTCTATGAAAACCCAAGTAGAAAAGAAGGTTAGAAACTTTGAGAAGATTTTAAATCAACCAAACACAGCTCTTTTCTCCACTGTGATGTTTGCAGGAATCAAAGTCATATACATGCAAGTTTCAAGGACAAACACTCAAAACACAACCAACGGAACATATAACCTATATAATAGATACCAATTTTCGTAACTTTGTTTAATTCCATTAGGAAAACCTTACAAGAAAAACGTTTTTTTCTGCGTTCATAATGATGACAGCAGCAGCCTATTAACCAACAGCTGACAGAATGTCTGACAGTATTAAGCTATTTCACAACCAGTTTCATAAGTAAACTGGGGACAGAGAGCGCGCAGGTAAAGAGAAAAAGATAAGAACGAGTGTGTGCACGTGTGTGTGCGTGCATGTGTTTGGGAGTTGCTTTGGTATTTTCGAGCTATTTTCCTAAAGTGTTCTAAAGTCTGTCACATTTTACCCCTTGACTTAAGGTATTCTTCTGTTGCACTAATTCGCTCCGAAATGCTGACCAGTCGGTGCGAACGTCCTTTTACTTGAGTTGAAGTTGAGCAGGCTTTTTTTGTTTAGAAGAAAACAGAAGGCCATTTTATATAAATGAAATTATACAAAGTAAAATGTCAATGTTTAAAATGCAAAAATTGTCTTAAATTCAGGGCATCAAAAAAAAATTAAAATGTCTGAGCACCGCAGCAAGGCTGGAGGAGGGAGACACAGGGCTGATCACTTGCCTGTTGTATCAAAACACAGCCCTAAAAAAGCAGATTTATTGCAAATGCAAACATCCAGAAGCTTCACACTGCAGTAGCAGGAAATTGTACAACTATCAAATCAGGTTTCTGATAACTGCGCAAAAAATATTTTTGCATGAACTCTAACTGGATGCTGTCCATTCTCTAAGAGGCATCTTAGTAACTTAAATACCACTTCTAACTTGACCAAACGAATAATGAAACAAGATTCATTCTTTTAAAGTTCCCTTCGATCAGGCTTAGATTGTTTTGCACAAAGGCAAAGTCCACCCCCATCTAACTGGAGAACTAATCTATGCATACTCCGCCCACAAATCCATCCTTTAATAGGTACACAGTCAACAAGCAAAATCACCCAAAACCCCCCACACCCACACACCTGATCTCTAAACTGGAGCGTGCTACAGATTGTCGTTAGGTTGAATGAGATTATTTACTGCAAGAGTAACTGCCAAAGAATATATCTCTGAGCGGAGCATGGACAGAACAGTTCAAACCAATGTTAGTTCTGCATGAACCAGCATGCTGCCCGGCACAGAGTAACAGCAAAAATTGTTATAAATTTAACTGAAGGCAAAAATATATGTACAATTTTGCATCTTCCTAGGACCAACTATGCCAGTTTTGCTCAAAAAAAGCAAACAAAATCATAAAGGAAAATACATCCAGATGTGAAAAGTGATAATCCTGGAGTAAATCTGAACCTTGGGTATGGCTGCTGTTCTGGGTTGGTGCACATATATGCAAAGTCAAACTCTTCATGGGGTTACACATACTTTTTTCTCTTCTAGAATACTTCAAGCCTCTCAGGAAAAGAAAGAAAAGAAGTCGCACATGGATGCTTAAAGGAGATTATAAATACAACACTGATCAGAGAGCTGTTTCAGGATGAGCTGTAGCACGGCGTGCTGAAGTCCATAGGCAAGCCGGCTGCTGTGGGAGACACGAAAACCCCTCTATCAAGCTTTTCTCCACCCACTCACACACAATAAGTTCACAGTCATAAAAAACAATGTTTGTGCAACAATACGTGAAAGAAAAGTGTGGGAATTAACACGTTTTTCAAAAGAATTAGTGTTGCTTAACCGGCCAAAAAAGCCAAAAGAAATGAAATGCCTTCTGTTTGTCCCTCTACTTCCACTGATTATTTTCATTGTCACACCTTGGTTGTGATACATAAAAAAATAATAATAAAAATAAAAACTAGCGCAAACATTCCAGAACACTTAAAATCCCTTTCTCTACATTCACCACGGCCTGCGGCCTGAACCACACCTCTTCTGTCTTTCTCTCTCAGGAGTCACTTTAAGCCAAACTTTAGCACTCTCTTCCTAGTCCACCATTTCCACTGCAGTCCATTTTCTGCATGCATCACAGTCTTTTACATTAAGCTCTAGGTCTCAAAATCCTGCCCCAGTTAGACTCCGCCTCCACTAAGATGACGCAGCCTCTCGGCTGCCTGACCCTGCCCCTCCCGCCATCAGGTTCCTCAGTAGCTTCCTCCGGCCAGCCTGGTAGTCTTCCTCATCAACGTTGACCAGCAGTTTTATGGCCTCATGGCCGACAGCCTGTTTGAGTGAGTCCGTGATGAAGACACCCTTCAGCGCCTCCAGCAGAGAGCCGTTTATGTAGTCCCGCCAAAAGGCGTCCAGATACGTCAGCTCCGAAAACTTGATGTCGCAGATGATGGAGCCAAGGTCGCGCGACTTCAGGATGGTGTTGGCCTGGTTAAAGCGCTCAAACTGCCTCTCGAGCGCCTCCTGCTTGTTAGAGAAGACATTGCCCTGCAGAGCAGAATCGTGCTGGCAGTACTCGGCCCGTACGCGAAGGCGGATATCTGAGGGAGAGGTGATAAAGTGAGTTTTTGGTCTGGGTCAGGGTAAAGTTAAGCATACATGTATCTATCTATAAGCAACAATATGTAGCACTTGGACCAGTAGAAACAACTAACTGCATTTACATTTTAAATGTCTACAAGTTTTTATAAAGAATCAGTTTAATAAACCATTCAAAACAACAACAAAAATAGTTTTTTGTGACTGTTTTATATTTGTTTTTATCATGTCAATGCTTCATTTGCAGGGGATCATATGTGTTCTTTCACTACACTTAAAAAGCAGAGACGTAACACAGACGGAACATTGAGGAACTGAAGATGGCATGATCAAAGTGTGGGTGTTTTTAATCCAGGTTGCAATATGGAACAGCACCTTGGTAAAAACAAACTGGCCTAAATTGTTAAAAATTAGTCAGTGTATAAGTGGTCAGTATAGAAATAATCATTACTTGTTCTATGGACACAATTTCAGTGTATCAAGCTGCATTAGCATACCACAGGTTTGTTTTTCTCGGCAGTCGGCTGTGCTATGGGCTCTCTTCCTCTTCCGGTTCGGAGTGTGTGGTGCCGGTTTGGCGCGGGGCGGACACACCTGAGGCTCCGATGGGGCAGGGCAGCATATCACAGGCTGGGGCCCTTAAAGACAGAAAGACAGCTTAGTGTATTGCGCAGTGCCTACAGTTAAACTTTTTCCAATCTTGATTTTATCAGTTGGAGGTATTTCCAATGTCCTGCTCCACAATACAGAATTACCAGCAAATGCTTGAACTTAAATTGCCGCTACTTCTGTAAATTAGGTGGTATAGTGTTAGTTTGCATTTAATCAGCAAAATTATTGAGAACAAAAAGACCATTTTGAAGAAAACATTTCAAAACAAAGAGAGACAAACACCTCCTGCACTGTGAAATGTGTTACGTTTGAATAAATCATATCAACCAAAAAACAGGCTTGAATTTCATGGTTAAAAATTCATAGTTACAACATGACAGCTTTGAAGAGAACAATTTACAGTACAATTAACAACATTTACATATGAGCACATTCCCCCATTGAAATCATAAGGAGTGTTACAAATTGCACAGAGTAATAGTATAGGGCAATATAGGGCAGCCTAACAGACATACGTTAGTCTTAGAAAAAAATAATAGCAAGCTATTTTATTCTAAAGAATAAAGAGAAGTTTGGTGTTGGGGGGCAAAAGACCTCAAAGCAATAATTCTGTAAGGCACTAAAGTATGCTTATTTCTGTCATCATGGCTAAAAAGTAGTGGAATGCACACATACCTGCTCGTCTGTGGGGCGTGTTCTGTTGGCTTTCAGATCTGCCTCCTCTGGGGGAAATGTAACGCACAGACGTCTCCTCCAAGTATTTATCCACTGGATCTGGGCACACTGCCACACAAAACAAGTTTTATTACAAATGTAAAAATTGTGACAGTGTTCAAGAGGATTAGGAATGGACATGCCTCTCTTATAATGTACACACAGTGTTAATTGGTAGGGCTGATACATATTTTCAAACACTTAGTTGTTTGAGTGGGTGTGGCCACACCATAAGCCACAGTGAAAATGTTTGCCAATGGCAAATGATACTGTATGGAAATCATTACTTCCTAGGTAAGATTGTGCATAAACATTCCAGGCTATCTCAGACTATCATTATATCCTAAGGGTCTAATCTAACAGTATTTTTGTTAATCAGTGTGTGATTGGAGTTTGTATAATACATACATGGCTCTGTGAGTCTACTGGGAGGCTTTACCACAATAATTTGAAATTAGAAAGAATGAAGACAAGACAAGACACATACATGAAAGAAAGACATGTTTTGAGAAGTGTCATTGGTCTTACAAAAACAACAAAAGATCTCACCTCTGACTGGTGATGAGGGTAATAGTGAGTAATGTCCGTTCATTTGATGTTCGTTTTTTTCGTAAATTAGTAGCAACAGCTATGCAGTAAGATGGCTTCAGCAAAGCAGCAAACTGAGATTTTAAAATGACGATCATCAGCTAAAACTGTCTGATTAAGAGAAGCCCATTTTCTGATATGGTATATGTATTTTATATTGATATTTGTTTTTTACATGCTATTATAAAGTATTTTAATTGTGAATGTACCTTTCATAACATTTGTGGAAACTTTATTATTAGGTTAGAAAAGAGTATTATTCTCCAATGTAAGTGGTGACTATCCTCACCTGTTTGTCTCTTGCGCAGAGTGACATAAGGCAGAAGATCGTGTCTGGTGATGATGCGGAGCAGCTGGAGAACATGCCGGAAGTTTGTCTCATCACAACGCCCCTGTCGCTCAAGTGCTAGCAAGAAATCCTTCCCGCTCCGAATCCCACCTCGCTCGTACTCGTCGATTACATCCACGAACAGGAAGGACAGCACACGAACATCTCGGTGTGTCAGATGAGCACCCACGATATCAAACATGCGGTGAAGTGAGTAAAGGCCATAAGCATCATCCACAGCTTCCTCTGGCCAGGGCTCAGAGCGTCCGGACACCGCTCTCCGGGAGACAGAGTTACTGCAGGACGCTGAGGAAGTTCGGCTCACTGTAGTGGACAGACAGACCATTTAATTACAGCCACACCCATACAGGATTAACAATGTGACAATGTAGGGGTGGTAGTGGCTCAGTGGGTAAAAACACATCAGCGAACCTGACGATCACGAAGTTGCAGGTTCAAATACCCACTTTCTTGAGCAAGACACCTAACCCTCAATTGCTCCAGGGGGAATGTCCCTATAAATAATGATTGTGAGTTGCTCTGGATAAGAGCGTCAGCTCAATGCCCCCTTTACAATGTAGCCTGTAAAATGTTCTGAGAGATTTGAAAACAGATTGCACGTCATCCCATCTCAAAGTGAGGATTGGCCAATAAACACAATCCTTATCTCCCCTTTGTCTTAAGTTGCAATGAGTGACTGTCCTGATAATAACTTTACCATTAATAGTTCACTAGCTTAAACTACAACTGGGTGTACTTCATTTCAGTTTGGCTTCACCCACCATTTACCACCTCTACATGAACCATAAATAAGAAAGTAATTTGTCGAACGGCGAGGTATTTTTTTGTGAAATCACCCTCCTCCAGGTCTAGCATACCACTGCTCACCTGAGTTAGTGTGAACTGGTACCGATGAAGATGCGCCAGCCCAGCCTCTCCTGGAGGATCGTGGGTAAGAGTCCACCGGGCCGGAAGACACGCCCTGCCTATCATGGCTGGAGGAAGAGGTGTGTGAAGCGAGGAGGGGTGGGGTGGCATTCCCACGCTGCTGTGAGCTCATCACTCTGCGCCAGGCACACAGATAGCAGGGTGGGAGAGGGTGATGATGTTGCTGTCACCGATGTGGAACTGGAAATCAATCTTTGTGCAACTGGTCGATGCACACACAGGCTAAAACACTTTCCCCCAGCTTCATTCTGTCATTAAAAACATAATATAAAACCAAAGGAACTTAAAATGAAGTTTGGACTGTTACAGATATACATTATTTTATACATCTATCACCTAGCTCTAAAAATCATGAGCATATAATAAAAGTAACAATTTCAAGAGAGCACCAACATTTTTTTAAAAAGTGCCAATTGTCTCTTCCAAGCAAGTCTCATTTTCCAAGAAAACCACAGTTAGGGATCAAAGCATGGCATTTCGGAGAGTCTTACTACAGTAAAGTGTTTGGGGGGTGGGTTTACATAATGGACACACCCAAAATGACTGGGCCTTTTCCCTAAAAAGGTGATAAGCTCTAGGGGTTGTGACTTTTGGGGTTTATTTTGTTTGAGGGTGGTGCGACAGGCCCTAGATAGATACAATGGGAGGACCTGGGCTGAATATTAGGTTGTAAGTTAAATTTCCTTAATGGATTTTTTTTCTTAAACCTTTATCTGCCAATCCCAATTTGAAGCTATTTTTATTTGTATGTGCATTCTTACTTAGAATTGTAGTGATGTGATGTAACTGTATGTAAGTGTTTTTACAATATAGAGGTGTCCTGGAGAGTTACATCTGAGCAGTTTTCTGCTATAATAAACCAACAAAATCTGGAATCAGGGTGAATCACGTGTTTGAGGAGGGCAATAAGCAAACTATGCTGGACCACAACCCTCAAAAAATTATAAGAAGACATCCCCGGCCCACCAAAGCTGCACTGCAAAAAGTTTAGGTAAAGATTGCCTAATAGAACGGACTTGTTGACTGGACTTACGGGTAACCTCAGAACATCAGCCGAGGTTCTATTTGAGTTCACAGGGTTTCAACAACAACTACTATTTCTATTTCCCAACACTGCTTCCTAGATTTCTAATTTTAACAACAGATGTTTTTCATATACTGAAATCATATACTGTCAACATTGTGACAGATACTAAACCTCAAAGAAAAAAGACATTGTGTTAATATCAGTATGTAACAACCGCTCATGAACAAAAAACACATGATCTAGAATGAGTTGAGACCACTCATTTAAAGGGGAATTGTCAGTTTACTACAGTGAAATGTCTATATTTGCACTAGAGCTGAAACGATTATTCGAGTAACTCGAGTGCACATTGGTTTTGCCGCCGGTGATGCTCAGCGTCTTAGCGTGTTTGTACTTTTGTTTTTAGTCGATAATTATAATTTACTAGTGTGTTAACATTTTGGACGATTATTAAACTATTTCCATTGGTCTACAACGTCATCAGCTCACAGGCGAGAGACGACTGGTCCGATAAACAGTAAGTTTCAGTATGGAGTTTGGCGGGCGCCTTCTACGCACAGAGTGCGGCATGTTTAGTTCAGCCCTTCTCTATGTCACTTACACTAGCATAAAGTTTATTTGTGTGAAGTGTCCGTTAGTTACATATCTGACAGAGAAGGTTTCAGAGTTAGAGGAGTGCATCTGGACTTTAACTAAGGACAGGAGACGAGAGTCATGTGTGTTGCTAGTCAGTCCGGGTGCCTTAGGGGAAGACAACTAACTCCCGACTCCAGCTGTAGAGCCCCCACAGCAGGGCAATTGGTGGCTGAGTGCTTGCCCCACGGAGCAACGCGGCTCGGAAAGTCTGTGCTCATTTTAAGATGCCTTTCATGTTGCATAACACACTATTGATATAGTTGTTTAAAAACACAAAAGTATGATTTATCCAAGTACTCGATTATTCGATGAAAAATCGGCAGAATGCTCGATTCCAAAAATATTCGATAGTTGCAGCCCTAATTTGCACATATTTATGCTTACATTTACCGTCAATTTCATGACCAGTTTATGAATTATGCAGAAACATGTAAAACATCTGTAAATTATTTCCCTTAAAGTAAAATATTTCTTTAGTGTTTTTTACCATCACTGTCAATGGTAAACGAGTGATGAGTGAAAAGAGTGAAAGACAGTGATGAACACAGTTCACATTTCTATACACTGTTTCACAGACTGTAGAATTTTCAATGCTGCACTGAACTGAAAATGCGTCTATTCATCTTCCTTTCTTCTGTGACCTGACGATGCTTTAACTATTCTGCAGGAGAAGGATGTTTTATTCCTTATGTATTTTTAACCATTCACAAAGAAATGGTATTTTTTTTGTAATGCTAATTCAGGTGAATTGCAATGCAGTACTGGGTGATATATTGTGTAAATATTGGTATGGAGTGATACTGAGGTGCCCTGAAATTGATTTTCAGTTATATCAATACTGTAATAATACTGACAGTCTTACTTCTTAGAAAGAAAACAGTATCTCTTGATAACCGACACAGTAACCTAGCTATGTTAGATGGCTACAAAGATGCTTGAAAATAGTCAGCTATTAAGTTAATAATAAAATTTAAAAAAACAAAAATCAGATGGGTTCCACAGTAGCGCGACCATTCCATGTTTGGCCTTATCAGTGAATGGTGAAATTCGATGTATGATAACAGTCCAGAAAGCACTGGTTTTGCTCTCTTTGGGTGGGCAGGATGGCCCTCCGCCTCTTCCATCACAAAGCATGATGCTGATCAATGTTTCTGTTAGATTATGTAACAGAAGTGGCGTGTTATATGGTATACTGTACATTAGTACTGTCTCCCTCAGCCTCAATAGTTTGACAGAATTTTAGTGGGGTTTATTTGTTCATCAGTGTTCTCTCATTACAATACCCAGTGTGTTTCACAAATGTGCCATACAGCCACTGACAAGCTCTTCTGTGTCAATTAATAGTGACTACTATCCAACCACTGACAAAGTAAAAAAAAAAAAAAAATACAAGGAAAATAGTGTTAGTGAAACCCTTACCTCATTACCTGATCCTCTATCTATTAAGTACAAAACAGGCACCTAAGACAACCAGAGAAACTGAGCAAACTGAGGTAAAATAGGATCTAAAAAGGTAAAGTTGTCTCTCATGTTGGCGAATCCGTTCTGTCATTTGAGTAATCTCCTTGTTTTTCTACCCACTGTGAAGATACATCATCAAAAAGGGGTTTCCTCTGTCTTTAACCCCCTGAAGAATCTCACTACAGCTCACTGAGGGACACACCGTTTTTTCAGGGCCAGGCCCCTCACTTCCAGTGAAGGACAAACTTAATGCTCCAGCAAACCAAGACGTTTTGGACAGTGCCGTGCTTCCAACTTTGTGGACACAGTTTGGGGAAGAACCTTTTCTATTCCAGCATGACTGTGCCCCAGTGCACAAAGCAAGATCCATAAAGACATGGTGTGATGAGTTCGGTGTGGAATAACTTGACTGGCCCACAAGGAGCCCTAACATCGACACCATCCAGCACCTTAGGGACGAACTGGAGCGGAGATTGCGAGCCAGGCCTTCCAACATTAGTGTCTGACCTCATAAATGCTGTACGGAATGAAGGGGCATACATTCCCACAGAAACACTCCAAAATCGTACCAAGAACAGTGGAAGCTGTTATAACTGCAAAGATGGGGACCAACTCCACATTAAAGTCTATGTATTTGAATGCAATGTCATTTAAAGTCCCTGCTGGTGTAATGGTCAGGCGTCCCAATACTTTTGCCCATATGGTGCATGTTCAGAAAAATGCACGAAAATTATATTTTTTCCATTTTGACTGAAGCATCCCTTTAACTCTATTCTGGCAATAAGCTGCAGTCATAGGGGCCTGAATACGACCACTTTTGAACAGAACTGTGACTCTACTATAGAGTGCTTCAGTACGATCAGATAATGTAAAAGGCCTCTTATAGTCACGTGTAAACATACCACAGAAAAGTGTGAACAGTCTGAAACGCTTTCTCTGCATTTAACCCATTCACCAAGTGAAGCAGTGTGCTGACAGCGACACAGCGGGGGGCAGTCTTTGTGGACGGTACTTTGCTCAAGGATACCTCAGTGGTGCCACTGGCAGTCTTGAGATTCGAACCCATAATCTTCTCACAGCAGAGGTAACAGCCTAACAACCAGGCCACCAACTGCCCTAGTGACTACGCATATCATGGCGTGTGTTGTCATTTCAATTTCTGGCTTATGCAGAATCTTGCGGACAGTTAAGAGCTACCACCTTGTGTTACACCTCAGACACATATACACACATACGAGCCCAGCAGTGTGTTTACAAGCCTTGTAGCCTCTATACTTCATTACAGTTCGAACTGATAGTACTTACTCTGCTAGGACACACAATGAGTGCTATCAGCTCGAAGTGTAAAGAAGCATAGAGGCTGTAAACACACTGCTGGGCTCGCGTGTGCGCGTGTGTGTGACAGATAGGATGCTAACACAAACAGCTGTATCGGTCTTTCTAGCATGACCTAGAGCGTACATACAACCCTCCACGAGTGTTTAGGTTCTAAGCAGACCTCTGGATTCGCGTGCAGAACCTCTGACTGGCCTTCCATCAGCCTGGAGCTGAGTTTTTAGCCCCACTGAGGCGGCTAGGCTAACCTGAGCCCGGGTCTGGCGGCTATGTTTGTTGTTGTGGTTGGAAACCTAAAGGCTCTTCACATACCGCTCTGCAGGAACCGACTCCAGGACGCAGACGGCACCAGCCGTATTCTTCTGAAGAGGACGCAGGGCGGTTATGAGAGTAGACTCTCCAGGGCAGCAGTGTTTGTGAGGGGAGTCCCGCAGCTGCAGCTCAGCGCCGCGGCCATTACTGCCTGCTAAGATGAAGGAACATCCGGGCATTTCAGAGCGGGGGTGGGGCATGGCCAACATCCGGGGTACCAGGGCTACCATGGCGGCCCACACATCAGATTCAGAATCAGAATTAGAATCGGCATCACTGTGTAGTGGGTAATCAAATTTGTCCGTGATGGACTGAAGCCCAGTTTTATCTACCTACTGACCAGTCGGTTTTATTATTATTGTTATGGTGATGATGATGATGATGATGATGGTGATGATAATGATGATGATGATGATGATTATTATTATTGTTGTTGTTGGTCCCATTTGATTTATCTAGAATCTAATAAAAGGCAAGACAAGGCGAGTTTAGTTATGTATGTGTATATATATATTTTCAAGCAAGTCTGTAGCCATCATATATACACTCGCCTTATCTTGCATTTTATTATTATATTTATCAATCCAATGTATAGGGCTGGTGGCCTGGTGGTTAGGGAGCTGCGTCTATGATCAAAAGATGGTGGGTTCGAATCCTTGGACTTACATTGCACTTTCAATTTTCTTTTAGGTATGATTTTATTTATTTTATTGCTTAAATCGTTTAATTTTTCTTTTATTTTATGATCTTTTTTTATGTGCATGATAATGTGCTATATAAATGAACTTGAACTTAAACTAGAACTTGAAAATAATAGGAAAAAATGGGAAGAATTTTGTGCTGTTCACACTGTGTGCTGTGGTGTGTTCACGTATGACAGAATGGTCACTGTCACATCATAATCAGTGTTATTTACCTGCCACTGGCTTGAGCATGTGGATTTACGTATTCACCTAATTGCACACTGTTTTCCCATGACATGGCAAAGGTTCACAGTTCAGGGTAAAAAGCTTCAAAAAGTATAACAAAGCTCCTTTTCCAGCAGAGCTTTGCACTGATGTCCTGTTTCCTCCACAGACCCCGAGGTTGTGCTGGTCAGGGTAACTGGCCAGTGTGTTTCCACTTGCAGTGAATGACAAAGACATCTCTGTTGCATACACCCACTGGTGAGAGCAGCCAATAGGAGAGGAGAATTCATTCAAGTCTCTGAACTAGGAGGCCTCCCTAACCAGTCCTTCACATGCTGATCAGGTTTTGGAACAAGTGTGACAACATTCGTTCAGCGCAGTTATCCGACATGCAAACTGTCCTGTGCAAAAATAATTATTTCTTAAAACAAATACCTTGTTGCATGATCAATAAGTTCAACCAGCATTGCCTATAAATTTGATATGAGCCTGTCATATTATTGTGGGGGTACATATCTTGGAGAGGGCTCACTCTCTCACAATATGGACAAAAGTATTGGGACACCATTAAAACAGTACAGATTTTAATGACTTTGCATTCAAATACATAGACTTTAATATGGAGCTGGTCTCCTCTTTGAAGCTATAACAGCTTCCACTCTTCCTGGAAGGCTTTCCATAAGATTTTGGAGTTTCTGTGGGAATTTGTGCCCACTCATGCTGTAGAGCATTTATGAGGTCAGACACTGATGTTGGATGTTCCATTTCATCCCAGAGGTGTTAGATGGGGTTGAGCTCAGAGCTCTGTGGGGGCTGGTCAATGGTATGCTGAAGCATTAAGATTGTCCTTTACTGTAAGTAAGGGGCCAAGCCCAAACCTTGAAAAACAGGCGTGTCCCAATACTTTTGTTCATGTAGTGTATTTACATAACCACTTCAATTCTTGTATACTAGTTGGTTTTTGAGCATGATCTTCTCATCTCATGTCATGCATGTGCACCGCATTCAGAGTCAGTGACCAAGTCACTCCAAAACATTCATTTTGTTTCTCTTTAGCCATTTGATGATGTGGATTTTCTTTTCACTTTTGGGCCATTGTCTTGCTGCATCTCCTGATAATGTACAGATAAATAGACAGTCTAATTAAGAATTCAGAACAGAATTTATATTAGCAAGTTGTCCAGGTTTCATAGCAGCAAAACATTCCCATACCACCCTGCTACCACCACTGTGTTTGAAAGTTGGAGTAATGCAGTATTTTCTTTTCAGCAGATTTAAGGGACCTGTGTCGCCCAAAATTACACTGTTACACTGTTCCAAAAGGTTTGGGGATTGTCTGGTTGCTTTTGTGAAAATATGAGGTGATCTTTGACATTTCTTTTGATTAACACCGTCTTGCTGCTGTCCTAGGAAAGCCGCCTCTGTCCAGTCCGTGTCTTACTGGGGAGTCATGAAATCACGAGTCAAGAGATCATCCACTCCTGGGAAAATTCTCATATTTAGTGAAGGTTACACATTTATCAGTGTCATCAGTGTGATATAACAAAATGTCTAAATTACAAAAGAAACTGTTTAATGTGAGGGGAGGGTCTACATTCCTGTTCTCTCTGCAGGGTTTGTGGTTTATAAAGGGCTTGAAAAATGACCTGAAGAGTTGACTAATGTAAAAATAGAAACTCCATAGCTTGTAATTTGAAAAGCACTGTTTTATTTTACAAATGAAAAGACTTACAAATAGACCTAACCAAGTGAATGGAATATGCATTGTTCTGCTTTTGGTCCGTATCACGTATAGTATTTAGCTACAAGGTCTTCAAACACTTTGGTTGCCTCCTCACACTCCTTGTTTTTGGCCTTTCCTGGTATCTGGGTCAAACACAAAGTCATTTTAGAAGCATATAATACGAAACAAAAGAACACACATAGGCTCGGACTGATCATGTGGGCCTAACTGAAGCCCCAGCACTCACCTGGTTGCACACTGCTTTCCCGTAACGCACAAATGTAGCAAAGTGTTCACAGTTCAGGGAGAAGAGTTTGTAACCAAGTTCTTTGTTCAGCAGGGCATCACGCCGATGCCTTATCTCGTCCTCGGTGGAGGGCTTTAGGGCATGCCGATTGTTGCAAATTAAGACATGCGCCCCCTTGGGGACAGTGACCTCCAGCAGTGGTTGCCGGCGGATTTTGGTCTCTCCGAGGAGAAGGTCACCGCATGCAGGGAACACAGTCTGGAGGTAGCCTCGGAACGTGCTCATCAGCTGTGTCTCATCTGGGTGGTATGGTACGAAGTGGACATGTGGGCTCTTTAATAAGGTGCATATGCAAAGGATTGTGCATATAAACAGACCAATAGGGTCTATCTGTTTGAAATCAAGGCTAAATTTCATATGGACTTGTAGTTTTTCCAATTTTTCAGTTTTGCTAAATACACACAAGAAATAATGAGATCGTTTCTTTAGGCTTGTATCTCCTCTTTGCTCTGAGATATAAAAATGGTATGAAATGGACATGTGGGGTCCTTAATAAAGTCCACATGCAAAGGATTGCATATATAATAAAACTAATAGGGTCAATCCATATGAACTCGAGGCTAAATGTGGATATGGACTTACGTCCTTAGGCTTGTATCTCCTTTATTTTCTGAGATATAGAAACCTTAAAAAGTGGGAATGCCTATCATTTTTTTTCCTAAAGCGACTGCTGTGGAAAGTACTCATTTTAATAACTTTTGAACTATTTATGCTAAATCAATTATTTTTTTATTTAAGACTTTTAATTACCTAAATTGAAGATGCAGAGATGCATATTTGCCATTTGTTTTTCATTCAAAACACTGCACTTCTGTTTTATATCTAAAGAAATCCTATTTTTTCAATTGTGATATTTCTTACTCATATAACAGTACTCACAGTACCAAGTGGGGTAATTGCAAATGGACCAAACTGTATTTAAACATGTCAAATATCCGTTGAATACAAACATATTAAGTGAAGACATTTTTAATGGCTCATAGATTACATTTATTCCTACAAAACAAAATGTTATAGGGAACAAAACCCAAAGGCTTAGTACCCAAAATTGGATAATATATAAATAGGAAGGATGTAAAAGATATAGTTTTTTAGCAAGCCATGCATTGATTAACTTACACGTCTATAACTTTTTGTTGTGGTCAGACCAATTCCTTGAGCCCATAGAAACAATCCCTGAAAACCTCATGCATCTAGCATCAATAGTTCAAAAGATTTTTATACCTTTTCCCATAGCACTAAATTGAAATCAAACATCTCAGAAACAAATGAGGATAGATGCTTATATTTTGACAAAAAGCTCAATGCTTTAATTTAAAAAATATTTAGCAAATATTTACCCAGGATTGCTAGCGTTTCCAGTCCAAACTGAATGAGAAAATCAGTCCTGTAGGTGTATTGTGTTTTGCTGGGTGGTAATGTTATGGACAGAATATTTGGCCTAAGGGGTTCTACCTGCAACTGCGAAATGAATGACAAATCCATCTTTATCATACACGCCCCAGTGAGAGTAGCCAATAGGATAGGAGAATTCAATCAGGTCTCCGAAATGGGCGGTGCCTGCAATCTCAGCCACCTGCCGATGAAATGCATGTCAGGTTTTGGAACAAGTCTGACAACATACATTAAGCTACATGTCATCTGGAAAATGCTTGAAAACATTTTTTATTGTTGTTAGAACATTATAACATTCACATTATATCTATATAACAATTTTAAACATCAGGGACCTCATGTTTTATATATCGTAATGAAGCTAGTCAAGCTAATTTACACTGTTATTATATTGTTATTACAGCTTCTCATGCTAATTTGTGATGCAGGATCTTAAAATGGTATCACAACTCTTTCCAAAAAAACAAAAAATGTACTTAAAACATTAGAAAAATGCTGAGACACTCAGATTTTTTAATTGTTGATTAAGCGAAAGATCACCAACAGCCAGTGTGAGATGCAGATCTACTGAGGTCAGAATTTAGCTCATGTATACTAAAATCTACCTAAAATACATGATTGTCTAATTATATAGATACTTGTATGGCTATGTGATGCAGATATTTGAATGTATTTTCTCAATGAACTCACCTGTTCTTGATAATCCATTGTGGTTTATCCTCCGTCTCAACAGTTGGAAGCTCTTCAGGAGAGTTTTGGAGAAAAAACTGGTGGAGGAAAACCCGTAGACCGGGTGGAATTAAACCTGCAGGGTAAGAGTACAGGCGCACTACAGAGCCATTAAAACTCCTCCTAAAGGGAGGGGAAGTTTCGTTTTGTTCAAATAAATACCAAAACTGGTCTGTCCTCTTATAAGCAACACAAAAAGGAGTGCATTTTTTTTATAGATGAATGAATGTCAATCAATAATCTCATCACTCAGAGAGTCAGTCAATTCTACCTCACCATTTATTACAAAATCCCACTCAATTATTGTCAATCATTTATTGTTAAAGCGTACTGAAGAGTGTGCATCTACATTAGAAGATCTCCAATTGTAGCAATAGTATAAACATATAGTGACACTGGAACAGACAAACTAACAAAATCCAGACTCTTATTGTCACGGATGTAACGTCTTTGATACAGCAATCAAGAAGCGGAAAATGAAAGGTATATGGCAGTTTAAAAGTGTATACGTTCCCTTTATTCATGTTTTTTTTTATTAAGTTATTGTTAGGACATTGATTTATCTGAGCCAAACCAGTTTGTGTATAACTACAGCTCTAAAAGGACCAAATTGTCAAATATAAACCCATCAGTTCTTGACTTCAGAATTGAAAATAGAAGAGAAACTGAACATGAATTATTACACATCTATGTCTTCTGCTTACAACTGAATGGCACATAGCAGGTGTGAACAAACTGAGAAGTAAAAGTGGAAAGCGGTATTAATAGCAGTAAAATGAGGATTTTTGATTCAATGTTCATTTAGGCAGCAATAATGCAGGAATGGTTTCAGTTACATTAGACAAAAGCTTGTTTTGTGATGAAAAAGTTTATCAAGTAAGAATTCGCTGCATAATCCAAACACACTCGGTGTTAAAGTGGACTGTTTGTGTATTTCCTTTTGTGGATTCATGCACACTTTAATGCTTTCCTTGCAAAGATGATTTTGCATTGTTACCATTTAAAGGCACTTCTTTCACTCTGGCAGACATGTGTGTGCATACGTGTGTATCTGCAAGCATGTTTGTGTGTGTGTGTGTGTGTGGCTGTGTGGGTGAGTGTATGTCTTAGAGAGCTGAAGTATGTGCATGTGTGTGTGTGTGTGTGTGTGTGTGTGTGTGTGTGTGTGTGTGTGTGTGTGTGTGTGTGTGTGTGTG
>JBBPCX010000016.1:20521696-20537248 GCA_037974365.1 Hydrocynus forskahlii | reverse complement strand
ACACACACACACACACACACACACACACACACACACACACACACACACACACACACACACACACACACAGATACATACATACAAACACACACATACACACAGCTATCAGCTCATTCATTTATTTGCTCTTCTAATTCACCTCAAAGATACAGCATGATCTGATTTACAGACGCTGAGAAGCATTTTCCATTTGTAGCATCCCTAATTGATAGAAAGCCAAAGAATCATTTACAGCATATACATGATGGACTGATGAAGATTTTTGAACACAGGGTGCATTTATATAGAATGGTTAATTAGCATTTTGTTAAGGAAGGTTCAGTGTCTGGCAATTTTTAACAAATTCATGCCAGTTACATTAATATCAGGTAAAAACACATGACTAGTTTTCAAAAGTAGGTTTCATATATTATGCTTAGCAAATCTATGCTTTGGCCCCTAGGCTGAAATAAACTGTTTCTACACTGTCTGACATTCTGAAAAGTCCATCGTTTAAGTCTAGAAACTGTAATATGGGGTTGCAAAGCCAGAAGTGGAAATGACACTAGCCAACACCATCTTCCCATCTCTCCCACTGATGTGGTGTAGCAACAACCAACATGTTGCTACACCACACTTGCAACTTTAAAGTTCTATACGGTAGAAAGACTATTTTTCTCAGGAGAAGCCACAAAATGGCTGTAAAATCATTCAAATGAAACTGTGTGACACTAGTATATTTTTTGACAGTATCGCCCCCAGCCCTACCTCCTCCTCCCGTATCCCCACCTCCTTCTTCTGCCTCGGCCTCTTCATCTGTCCAGTCCTCAGTCTCACTCAGCTCTCCACGGCGGGAAAAGAACAGATCAGGGACAAAGTGCTGGACTATGCGTTTGATGTGGTCTTTGTCATCCTTGTGTATGGTGGGCTGGCGTTTGACGTGGTAAATGATTAGCGAAGCAGCATCCTCCAGGATCTGTTTATCCTCGTAAGTAAAGACAAGGTGGGGCTCACTTATGGCTCCGCCCCCCTCACGGCCCTGCTGACCCACTCCACCTTCCTCAGTGCTCTGCTCCTGACGCTGGGATGACACACACACATTAAACATAAACACAGGGCTTCGACAAACCCCTATAAAAGGTTCACGTCATCCATCAGTCATTTTGATAGATTCCTATACACTACAGGTATATGGAGCAATACGGCTTCTACCCTTTCACTTTATTGCAAATAGTCAGGATCATATGAATGGAGAGCAATTATAGATATAGAAATATATTTCGCTCCCTACACTTTCGGTAGTATATAAAGACCACACGCATAATAACGAACAGGCATTGCTGACTTACAGTTGCAGCCCTAAAGAACAACAGATTGTATAAGCTGCAGTAGTTTGTCCTTGAGTCTGAATCAGTCTGAACATCCACAAGGAAATGTACCATAACATTATTTAGGACCTGTTTATGTTTTACTGCCTCATACAGTGTCTGCACTAAAATCCCCAGACCAGCCAGATGTGTTTTACCTCATCATAAATGCTCTCAATCTCGTTGAGTAGACTCTTGGACCTCAGGGCTTTCATATCATTCTGTTTGAAGTTGACCCCTTGGTGGTCCAGGGATTTGAGGTAAGCTTTCTCATACTGCTCCCGCCAGATTTTATTAAAACCCTGCTGCGCCTCTCTCCACTCCTCCTCTTTCGCTTTTAACCTGAAAAAGACAAAACATCAACACATGTCAGCACCACCAAAACTACCACAATCAGCAAACCAACCATAAGCATTCATGAAACAGTTTCAGGAAGGTTCTCAAATCCCTTGGATTGCTGTACCGACATCACCAACTAGTGCGATGAAAGCACATGAGAAATGATACAAGAAATAATGAGATACCAAGCATGAGACTGGTATCCAAGAAGATATGAAACAAAGCTTCACTGAACAGTTCGACCGCAGCCAGAGATTTTTTTCTTCTAAAAATGAAAGCAATAAGTAAGCAATCCAAGGTTTGGTTCTGAGGCTTGTCTGTGATTTTGTCTATGAAAAGAGAGGTACTTAGTAACAAGCTAATCAGTCAGTTTGGCAACTTTAGTCTAGTACTTCAACAGTTAACACACAATGAAAAAACAAAAGACATCTAAATCGTTAAATGAAATTTTATATTTATTAGCTGTAAACTAACTTTTTTTAAGGAGCTCACTTATCTTCTGCACTAAGAAATGCTTATAATGATAAACTATTTTTACATAAATGAGATGAAGAAACAGTATATAATAAGCATTAACCACCACTGATTGTGTGTGTGAGTGTAGATAGACAGATAGATCTCCAGTTACGAAATAAAGAATAAAAGAAAGAAAAACAAATAGACAACTGGCCTCTTTAGTACTACAGGTACAGCAGTAGCTGGGTTCCTCTTTAGTCCCTCAATTATTTCGGGTGCTTTATCCCCATAGATGCGATACACGGCGCGCCGCTGGATGACCTCCGAGGTGCCACCCAGGCAGTCGTCCAATCTGAAGCGGTCCTGATCCTCTGGTGAAAGGCGTGACAGCTTTTTCTGAACGCTCTCCAAAACTCGGATAGTCGCCAAGTTGGTCTCCAGAACAACGTCCAACTACAGGGTCAAAAATTTGATCATTAAAAAATGTGTATGGCCATATGTATGGAATCTCATGCTCTATAAAATAAAAGAATCAAAGATATCATAAAACACTTGTTTGACCCAACTATTTTAATGCTTCCACTATTTCTACTTTACAATTCGGAAGGAGCATTGTTTGTTTTAAGGGTTGTCTAGCAGCCTCACCTCAAACCTCTCGTCCTCACAGCGATGGAGCTGCTCTTCGTAAGGCGTTTTCTTAGAGCTCACAAAGGTGGAATCCTCAGACCAGGATGGAAACGACACCCAAGTGTCATTCAAAACCTGCAGGCAGATACAGGCTTGGAAAAAGGCAATATCTGACATGGAACAGAGAATCCAAACTTTGTCAGTAGTATGTTTTCTTTTCCTTTCTTTCTTTTTTTTTTAAGAAAAGCTGTCCCACCTGAGAGGCAACTTTATTTGACCAATCAATTGTTTGCACCATTTCTAGCTCCCCCTATAACCTCTAATTTGCTAAGTATAAAAGGTAAGCCAATTCAGTAGAGGTACTCAGGAATGGCGCCGCTCACCTGTCAACAGAAGTGACCGCGAAATGCAGGATCACAAATTTGTAACTGAAAAGTATTGCTAGTACAAGAGTAGGACCATGTCCTAAGACTTTAACAAAGTGTCCTTTCCCTTGCATTTGTCCTTGTTTTTACCTGATCTGGAAACCATGTGGCTCCACATGCTAATCAGATCTGTCAGTATATTCAGGACCATGGACGAGAAGAAAAGTGAAGAAAAAAAAATGAAGAAAAGCATGTAGGAAATAAAGTTTCATATCTATTCCTAGGCTCTAGGTTCCATTGATCAGGTGAAGGAGTGCAGGTGCGCTGCCGATGAGCACGTACCTCCTTGCAAAGTGCGGTTCGGCCACTGCATTTGGGCTGCTGGTACGTTTTTGGCAGCGCTCTATAGCTGGAGCCGAGTCTTTTACAGGAAGCATAATCCACTTCCCTGCCTCCGCCCTCCATGTAGCGGTCCGACAGGCCAGAAACACAATGTGACAGCTCCTTCTCCCCCAAAAAGGACTTAAACTGGGTGTACAGCTCTGGAAACTTCCTGGAGGGTGTGAAAAATAACACAAATTAATTATAAGAGGAAGAAGTGTGAACCTCTTTATTTAAGGATGAGCATTCTAACCATTCTGGCTTTGCAAACTACAACAAGAAAATAACGGAACAGCAAAAGTTTAACATTTGTTATTTTACATACAGCTAGCATAAGAGGTTATCCATATCTGATGGTTTCAGCTTTAACTTGTTTAGTAATCTGTAGTAGTGTCTGTGCGTTTTGGGAATTTATAATTTAACACACTGTCAGCTGAAGTACAGAACTTGCAGGGGAAAAAATCACATTTTTACACTGAATGAATTTGTTTTCAAATATTTACACATACAGCTGTGTTAAGTTATGACTATTTGGCTGAACAGTCTCTGCAGATCTGGACAAAGCTGTTTGAACACTACTGTTTTCTAATGCTCTTTTGAACTCTTTAATTTCCAAATCTGAAATACTAAACATAACTGTTCTTTGAAGTTTAATAGTAATTGTAAATCCAGCCTTCGTTACAAGAATGCACTATCCAAATTGATCATAAAAGATATCATGTAATTAAATAGGTTCTGTTATATGATCATCAAAGAGATAAAAAAGCAAATTTGTATCACTTAGAGAAGATTCTGTGGCATTCTTGTTCATCATACTTAATTGAGTTAGCGGACACAAATACATTAAATAAACATTTAGATGCATTTAGTAAGTAAATGGTGTAATAAATGAGGTAAACGAACTGTCAGTATTACCCTAAAAAAGGAGTTACGAGTTGTAGAAGCTCAGCTCCCGACACCACCTCCTGGTTAAAAAGGGCAATACAGCGTAGAAAATTCTCGTACACCTCCTGGCTCTTAAACAGGCGACGAACCTGGAAAAAAGGCCAAAAACTGTGCTTCAGAAGTGGAGAGGACAGAAATGGATCAGTGGTAGGGCTACTGGGGAGGCAAATCTTTAACTACTGAATTGTTTGGGTGCCTTACCACGAGAAACACTGGAGTGACATGTAGATCAGCCATCTTCATGAACTTTTAACTGATGACAAATAAATGCAATTAACAATTTAACGGTCTTGTGTTCTGATTGTTTCTCTAATGTTCTCCCCAATTAAGTCATGAGGGTTAAGGCAAGCATGTTCTTCCTCAGTCAGCAACAGCTTTTTTTCCCAAACAGCTGCTAACACAATTTCATTGGACAGTTCAACATGCTTGGAGGAGAACACGAATGGCTAATTCTGCTGTCTAACAGGCACCCATGGTAATCAGCTGAGAGGTGAGGGAGAGGGAGGGCAGATGATAGAGCCCATGTTTAAGACCTTTTCTTGAAAGACAAATTATATAAAAGCACAAGCCTAACATGGCCGTATAGCCCAATTAGATTTCTTGTTGCCGAACTGATACTTTACAGTGTTCCACTGCACAGCTCAAGCTTAAATAAACAAATAGTACTCAGCACTGCCCTCTAAAGGAATAAGACATCTATTTCATTTATTATAAGACACCCATGTCTCAATAATTGCATTTTCTGCTTATAATTGTATGTATTACCTCCACTCAACTGATGAAAATGCACTCAACTCATATTCTGCTTGTTTTGAGACTCATATGAGGGGAAAGCTGGCAACTGTAAAAAAGTAACTATGATCATTTTCATTTACGGCATTTGGCAGACAGCCCTATCCAATGCAACTTAATCATTAGTTACATGGACAGTCCCCCTGGAGCAACTGAGGGTTAAGTGTCTTGCTCAAGGACACAATGGTAGAAAGTGAGGTTTGAACCTGCAACTTTGTGGCCACAGGCAAGTGTTTTACTTACCCATGGCTGCTACCACGCATAAACTACGATCAGCTTCAATAACTGCTATTAGGCGATTATTTAATGTAATATAAAATACATCGACAAAGTGGAGTGTTTCTTAAATGCTTTTTCTTTGTCACAGAAGTCACAAGTGTAAAAATTCTGTGGGAGCATTTTGCATACTTGAACGACTGTTGATTGACTGTTGATTACCCCGCTGGTATAAAGGGCCACACTGATCAACATGCACCGCAAGCAAGCACAATTTTCCCCATTTAGTTTAAATATGGCTCATTTAACTGCTCCTATGATTGGAAATTACCACTACCAGTGTTGCAGAGATTGTTGCTACCCTGTGGAACCTGACAAACACTTAATTCTCCAGTTCATTGTGTTATAAATCAGGTGCACAGGGATGTATGGACATTTTGGAATACCTAATCTAATTAAAAACAGAAAAAAAATGGAACAACTAAACAATGAATTGTAGCAAAAACGAATGGAGACTGATCAGTAGTAGAGAGGGGGGCATCTTACCTTATCAAAGAAAGTAAACTCCCTAAGAACTCCATGCTTTCCAACTGAGGCAAACGACTGGTCTTTGGAACATGAAAACTTCATCTTTTTCTGTGTGGGAAAACAGAAATGCTTAAAACATTAACTGATTAATGGGTACAGGATTGTTTCTCAACTAGGTCCTGGAGCCCACCTTTATAATTAAAAGTGTAAAGATATCAATATAGTATGAAAAAATGAGTAACACAGCATATAGTAATATAAAGCTGTACAGAACATACTCCCTGAGTCTCTTCAAAATGTTAATTTTTACAGTTTTTTTGCAGAAACCACGTTTAATGCAAAAAACTAAGCATCTGGGATATTATGATTGAAAATCAATAAATACAATGGAAAGAAAAGGGGGGGGGCGGGAGCTGCACGGCAAGTGTTGAAAATGTTTTGTATAAAAACCTTTATTTATCTGAACCAATTAGTGCAGCATGGAATTATAGCTCTAAAGTGTCAAAACACTTTACACACAAAATATGAAAATTTAATCAAAAACGGTCAAACTTAAGTACCTTCAAATTCCAACACACCAGTACAGGATTTCAGTTAATGGTATGTTTCAGGTGCGTTGGGTGAGCCCTGATGAGAACCCTTGGTTTAGAGATTTGGGGGAAGAAATGCTGTCTGACCTTTAGCAGCGGGGTCATGTGCGGCAGGAGGACGGGTCGAGGCCGTTTCTTGCTTTGTTTGCTGAGATCCTCCTCCTCTGGCTTCTTCACATGCTCTTTTCCCGTCAGCGAGCCCCCCGTAAACTGCCAGTCAGCACAGGAAATTACACACGTGTATGAGCTGAACAGAACTTTCAGTTTCAAAACATAGTGTTTACATATATATTTAGCGCTCTTTTTCAAGATACCTTTTATGGTATGGTCTCACTGTAGAAGTTTTAGGTTTTTAAAGTTTAAAGTATCTACCTTGGTATGTAGCTTTTTTGCAAAAATGATGACAACACTTCTTTATCAAACTATTGATAAAAGCTTATACTGAAACTCTTTGGGTAAAAAAGTGCCGAAATAGTGTAAGTGCTGATACCACTACAACAATTTTGTAGCTTTTGCAAAGAATAACGGCAAGATCTAAACAACTTTTCAATTAACATTTAATGTTTGGTGACTAAAAGGGTTAAAACGGCAAGAAAAACTTTTCTAACCAGTGATCGTTTGGCATCAGGCAGGAACTGTCCAAACTCAGCCAGCAGGTCCTCCTGACCTTTGAATAGGCTCGCCACTTTGGAGAAAACTTCATCCTCAGTCATTCCTGAACCACTTCTGTTCCTGTTCTCTTTCAGCTCCAGCTGTTCCTTCTGACAAAGAAAACAAAACAATATCACAACTGCAAAAATGAACTGATGTCCTTGATAAGTTGTTGAAACCTAAAATTAAGGGGAAAAAAGAGCGGTCATTAATTTAAAAACTAAAGTGTTCAATGTGGTCATTTGTCAGATTGAAATACCCTACACAAACCACACGGGACAATACGGGGGGCCCTCGAGTTACAACACAGATCCGTTCCTTCGACAGTGATGTGACCAGAATTTTGGTGTAAGTCGAAACACACCCTGGCCTAAGTCACTTACCGATCCTAACACAGTGGTAAAATCATAAAACACAACCCATAAAAACACTCAATCATACGCCATGTTACTGCGTATTCTTCAACCGCGCAACCAAAGTAGTTCGCACACGTAGTCCGTTAGTACGAGGCTAACGGTGAAAGCCGAGTGGGAGTGGAAGTGGGAGTGAGCATCGTAAACTCGAAACGTCATATGTTGAGACTGTTGTAACCTGAGGACCCCCTGTACAACCCCTATGGGTTCATTTTTTTTAAAATTGCTCTATATGGTTATTCATTAACAATCCACAAAATCTGACAAACTGTAAAACACTACATTAAGTGTAAGGGCAATGTGTCTGATTGTTTAACTACAACATGAAGGAATAAAGTTCAACCCAGACTGAACTTTGTTGACGAAAGCGTGGGATACCGATTAGCCAATACAGTGAATAACGGATGACAGAATATTCATTTAGTTTCAAGCCAATATTCTACACTGACACAAATTACATGACACTCATTTGGCAGATGCTTTTATCCAAAGTGATTCGCAATTTGAGGAAAATTTAATCAATGAACGGGAAATACCGTGGCTACTGCCAACTACAGGGGTTCATAGCTACTTCTGTCATACTGAATTACACCAATGGGTATGAACAAATCAGTCAAATAAAACACAAATATTATTGCAAACTCATCAGAACCAGAAGATTCAACAATTAATTGTATCAGCACACCTCTACTGTAAACACAGGACCATCGTAAAAAATGTAGTTCAAACATGACATACTATCTCACAAACCGGTTCTTAAATAAAATCCTGGGGTCTTACCTGATAAGTGTGCAGTATTTCCAGGAATGACCTGTAGATCTCGGGATGGTCCAGAAAGCGGCTCTTGATCTTGTTTACATAACTAATGGCACTATCGAACTCCACAGGACTTGGTTCGGAAGTAGGTGGAGACACAGACGAAGTGGCAGGCTGTGATTGGCTGGGCAGGGGCAGTGCCAGTCTTGGTGAAGGTTCCAGGGGATGCGAGGGTGAGGTGCTCTGAGGAGACGCTACAGGTTCACTCTGAGCCGAACTAATCTCCACCACAGCTGCTGACGAAGACGACACACTGCCTACACAGCTGGAGTTGCTCTTCCCTTTGCCCGGAGAAACCTGGCACAACATACCACAAACCATCAACAACAAGAGGTACATCACAACAATTCAAATGAAATTAGAATTCTCTTAGGTTGGTGTCATTATAAAATACCAAATATTGATCATCGCAATTCCATTCTATGCGAAGAAGAAGAAAAAAAAAAAAACACACACACACACACACTTAACAAGAGAAACTACAACACACCAAGTTTTGTGTACGCTTCTTTACTTTAGTTTTTGATTATTTTAGAATTTGGCAAATACTTTATCCTCCCCAGTTTAGCAATGCCCAACTCCCTGTGACATTATCAGCACTGAGCGGGTAAAAGACAGCATGGCCAGATATCCGTGCCGGGCAGGATCATGTTAAGCACTGGAGTAGAGGGAGGCTTCGCACAATTATCACTGCTTTGTTTTTATTGTTTTATGAATCTTTATCAATCATTACAAGGGACGTTCAAAAAGTTTCCGCACTACTGGAGAGTGGGAAGAGTTGTAATTGGGAGTGTCTGTGACCTCCATCTTATTTCCACCTTTCTAGATCTCAAAGAAGCTTTAAGGGTAATAAGATCTTCATGTGGTGATGGGAAAAAAGCAGTAGTGCTCCAGTGGCTACGCACTCTAAAAAAAACATTTTTTGCTGATGGCATTAAAAACTTGGTACGACCCTGGGAAAATAACATCGCAAAGGAAGGTGACTATGAGTTAAAAAGTTTTTTAACTGTTCAACATATCTCAGAAAGCATTTTTTGCCTGTTATAACATGTTAAAGTTAGGTTTGGTAACATTTTACAGGTTTGTTATTCCACCAGTTACGGTACTTTTAAGTCAAATATACCAGTTCAACCTGGAACTTTGGAAGGGATACTTCATACAGAGCCATCCAGTGACAAAAATACAAAAGGGTTCATCAGATCAAGTTTGAATACTTTAACAGCTCAACGGACGCTAATTAACTATGCATTACTGCCAATACTGATGAAACAGGGGACTGTGATTCAATGTAGTATGGGCAAACAGTGGTACCTGTATTGTGATATTTTTTTAAATCAACGGCAGGCTGTAGTTGAAATGCAGTTAGTAGTTCACTTCTCTAGAGGCTTTTTATAACTTATTGATGTAATAGTGATTACTGATACACTAATGCACTGATGACATTTACATTTTATACTGTTACTTGGTCATGGTTGTTATAAAAGTGTAACAACTCCATTTTAAAAAACTTTTCGAACAAATTTACTTAAAAATTGCAGTACGCACTTTGATGTATGACCCCTTCTATGCTACATAATCCTCGGCTGTATATTAACGTTTAAGAAATTTGCTATAACACAGCACTGCTCTTGGACTGATACTTGGGTTTAGCTAATACAGGTATCAGGCAATCTATAATGATAGAAAAAAATGATCAGTGCAATGCTATTAAAAATCATCCAAAAAAAAAAGTGTTGCAATATTAAAGTCCAAAAGCATGTTATTGTTTTTACCTGGGTGGTGAAGGGAGACTGCAGAAAGGCCATTCCATTCTTGGGTATTTCAATTCGATATCCTGGAGGCAGGAAGGCATTAAAGCCCAAGACTAGGTCTGGATGTCCATGGAATAACTGGGACACGCGGTTTATTACACCGGGAGTGTCAATACTGCAGAAAAAGAACACAATACGTGATAATCAGTCTGATTATGTTAATTATGATGTAAGCGCTACACTGCCAAATGCTGGCCATCAAAATGGTGGTCACTGAACATACCTTTGAGACTTAAACTCTTTCATGATGTCCAGGAATTTGTTGTATATTCCAGGCTCATTAACAAACCGTATTTTGACTTGATCCAAATATGATAAAGCATCTTCTACCTGTAGAGAAAAACAAAAATAAGATGTCTTTCCCACCAAAATGAAGTTCCGTCCCACCAGTGAATAAAAGCATTGCAAGATGCAACATTTACAACTGAAGACCATGTAAACAAAGTAAATTTGGTTAATACTGAAACCACTGTGCAGTGTGAACATAGCCAGAATACAGTTTAAGCAGTTACTTATACTGCTGCACTTCACTTACTAGAGACTTCACTTACTGTAAAAACTAACATTTACAGTACTGAGTAAAGTAAAGCGGCCCCTTATAGTCACATGTGAACACACCACAGGACACAAAGTGAACAATTCTTTCTTTGCATTTAACTCAATCACCAAGTGAAGCAACGGGTTGCCAGCAACGTGATGCCCAGGGAGCAGTGTGTGGGGACAGCACCCTAGGTCAAGGGTACCTTGGTGGTGCCACTAGCAGTCCTGGCCACTAGGCCAACAACTCCCTAACCACTAGGCCAACAGCTGCCTTTTTGTGTAATTTTGAGAATACAAAACAAACAGGAAAAAAACAAACTGCCAGATTTGTAAGGAGAAACAGCCTTCAGTAAGAATCCATTAATTATCATCATTAACGCAAACTTAAATATCATCTGATACCACGAAAAACACCATCAGAAATGGTACCATTTGAAAATCTAATTATATTATGAATATTTCCTAGTCCTAACTGGATATCACTAGTCCAGGTTGATCCTTAAGGTATGGTCATCACTATTGTCTCAGAGGAGCAAACACTACATCCAACATTAGAGACAATTCAGAGCCGAAGACCATCAGGGAAGATCTGAGAAGCTGCTTTGTCTTATGCAGTAATTCTGCAGTGAGCTACAGCCAAGTGTGTCAAAGAGACTGACAGAAAAAGTAATTCCAACCCATCTAAGGCTTTTGTAACCTAACTCTACTGAAGAATCACAGTAAAAGTGAATTGCAGATAAAAAAAAGTGAAGCAGCTATCAGTAAAACAATACCAGATTTGGCAGTGATGATCAATACAACAAAAAAACTAACATTAGTGCCCAGCTAACTTTACACATCCCATTTCATTCATGAACACTATCATTTAATCTTACGTGTAAAAAAATGATATGCATATCCAAAGAAAAGAGGAAAACTGTGCTTTAGCCAGGCTCATCCTCACAAAAGCAGTTTGCAGCTAACAGGCTAACCAGCTAAATGTGAATCAGAAGTCTGGAGGGTGTGGAATAAAACTGCATTTAAGTTTAATTAAGTTTAAATTCAGTCTTTTTCAATTCAAACTGTGTCCTTTTTGCTTTTTTCCAGCTGCCAGAGCGAACAGGTTTGGGAGGGTAAAACAAAGAGAAGCTAATGAGAGTTAGCTAAGCTAAGCTAAAGCAGAACCACTGACTGCACAAAAACACACACACACATACACTGTGTGTTGTAGATGTTATTAAAGAGTCCAACAAGTTTAATGAATGTGGCACTCACATTTGGTAAGGCTTATTGACTTTTGGAAGGAAAGGAGAACTTAACAAAACAGAAGTTGCTGACTGTGATGGAGAAAAGATTTCAGAGCCAAAGCCAGAGCTGCTAAGGCATATACAGTTCTGCTGTAAACAGGCACTGCACTCTCGTTTATTTCCGTATTCTTGTTTTTGTTTCTTACCTTTAGTTTCTGAAAGTGTTGCTGTTGCTGCTGCTGCTGCTGCTGTTTCTGAGCACTCAGAAAGGCCTTGTCCTGGTTTATGGGGTTGATCTGCTTCGTGGTGCTGTGAGCCTGGATTTTCGCCATCGTCCCCAGCAGCTACACACACACACACGAAAACGGATGTCTACAACCCTCCGTATTTGCCGGGAATTAAGCACTTTTGTGAAGCAACAATACCGAAAAAATGTGTATGCACTCCGTTACGGCAGCGCTCCGGACGGCGGAGCGCCGAGGCGGCTGAATCCGAGCCGAGTGACTCGAACCCCGGCCAGCAGACACAGACCGGACCGCTGGCTTCAAACTCTAATTCCGCACCACTACAGCCTCTAAAGCACACCTATATCAACCCGAAAAGTAGAGCGAAGCTCCGGGAGGCGAAAAAAGCCACATGGGAGCGAAAAATGTACAGAAAAACAGTTCATAAATGTAATTTTTTAAAAGCGTCTCCTGTCTCTTTAAATTCGGCGGCAGCGGAGTGGATGTGGAAGAACACAGGGAGTATGCGCACAAAGTAGGGGCGGGGCTTACAGGCATACGGGCGGTACCCGGATAATTCGATTCGATTCCAAATGCTAAAGAGCAAACTTCGCTAAAATGAAAAAGTATAAAAACAGACACTTTTTTATCCTAAAGTCGCATTCTACGCCATTGTAAAGTACTCGGTATATGTACATCTATGACGACAGCCTCAAAGCAACCGAATAATGAGTTAATGTCACAAAAAAACCTTGTATCTTTCATGGAACAGTCTTTGTTACTCTGTATGCGGAGACCACTGAACAAACTGGTGAAAGACAAGTACACAATGTGGACAAAAGTTTTGGGACACACCTGTTTCCAGGCTTCGGGCTTCCAGCGAAGAGCAATCTTAATGCTTCAGCATACCAAGACAGTTTGGGGAATAACTTTTTATATTACAGCATGTCTGCCACGGTGCACAAATCAAGCTCCATAAAGACATGGTTGGATGAGTTCGGTGTGGAAGAACTTGACTGAAACGCACAGAGCCCTGACCTCAGCCCCATCCAACTCCTTTGGGATGAAGTGGAACGGAGATTGCCAGCCAGGCCTTCTCGTCCAACAACAGTGCTTAACCTTTCAGATGTCCCAATACTTTTTTCCAAGTTCTTCCACACCGTAACACATCCAGCCATGTCTTTGTGAACATTGCTTTGTGTGTGCGGTATACCTACATTAAGTGAAATAACTCACCCACTCCAAAGCATTGTCTGCATTGCCTTGTATTGTCATGTATTGTTCTGTACTGCACTACAAAAAAAACAAGGGGGTGGCTAAGTGGTTAGAGTTGCTGCTGTGATCAGAAGATTGTGGGTTTTAACCCAAGGACTGCCAGTGGCACCACTGAGGTACACTTGCGCAAGGTACTGCCCCCCAAACACACTGGCCCCCGTTGGTGGCTGCCCACAGCTTCACTTGGTTAATGGGTTAAATACAGAGAAAGAACCTTACATTGTTCACACCGTGTGCTGTGCTGTGTTCATGTGTGACTATAAGGGGCCACTTTACACTCCATGGTCTTGTAGTACACTGCTCCTGTGTTTTGTTAATATGTATATTAATTGACCAAATTAAAGTCACAAAGTGAATACAGGGTTGGCAAAATGTAATGAACTAGCACTGTACGCTAGCTAGCAGCTGGCTAGCATCAAACTAGATAATAGAAGAGAGGGTGGGCCACAGACAGCAGCAGATTTGGCAGTAGTTGGTATATTTTACAGACCGTCTTTTACATCTGAGTACAAATACGTTATTTTATAATTAAAGAGTGTTTTTAATCCAAATGTTATCATGTGGGCCACACGGGGGCGCTGTGTTGCGATGTCGTCTCACACCTCCAGGGTTGGGGGTTTGAATCCGTGTCCGGGTCTTGTGTGTTTGGAGTTTGCATGTTCTCCTCGTGGTGAGTTTCCTCCGGGGTCTCTGGTTTCTCCCACAGTCCAAAGACAAGTGTGTTAGGTGAATTCTAAATTGACCGTAGGTGTGAGTGTGTGTTTGCGCCCTATGGTGGGCTGGCGCCCCGCCCAGGGTGAGTCCCTGCCTCGTGTCCGTACACCCCGGGATAGGCTCCGGATACCCACGACCCTAGTAAGGATTAAGTGGTTACAGAAAGTGAATACATTCTGACTATGTATGCAGTCATGTTGCCAAATATTTACCAGAAGATTGTGTCTAGGTACTGTAGCTCATATAAATCAGTTAACCCCCAGACAAAACATGTTCAGCGCACAGCAGTCTTTAACTTTGCTTTAATGAGTTGTGCCATTCTTCTGACTCCCAGTGTAACCAGTGGGTGGAATCAGGGACAATTAAATTTGACAGAAAATTTTTATTTTTTAAAAGGTTAACATCGCTCTTCAGTCCATTTTTTTAAACTTGAAATCCCACTTGCTCTCTAAAAATATGAAACGTGTAATAGTGTGTTTTTGCTTGTAAAAATACCATATAACATAAATGTAAAAAAAATATTAATGCACTACAAATGAACAAAATTCCTTGTCTGTAAAAAAGTAGTTGCTGTTTGGTTCCTTATTGGTATAATAAGTACATGCAATGGTCACATTGATTGGCCGAAGCGCAGATTGGATGATAATTACTTATATTAGTGTAATAGTTTGGACAGAAAATTGAGGAAGATGGATACTAATCTGCAAACACATATTTTTACATTCTCTCTTTTCTTACATAATTAATCATACCATGAAATGAATTTTACCCATACTTTTCCACACTGTGTAGGAACCCTGAACCCCTAACATTCTAACTGTTGCCACCCAGAAGAGGATGAGGTCCCCTTTTGAATCTCGGTTCTTTCAAGGTTGTGGATATCTGCTTATTCAATGTTATTAAATAATTTGTCCCTTCCTTGTTGGAGTAACAGCCTCTGCTGTTCTGGGAAGACTTTTTGCTAGATGTTGGGACATAGCTGTGAGGATTGCATTCATACACAAGAACCATAGTGAGGTCTGGTTCCAATGTTTGATGATTAGTCCTGGATCACAAACGCTACTGTAACTCATCCTAAATGTATTGTGTGGGGCTTCATCGCTCCAGAGAACAGAGTTCCACTATTCTAGTTTTCATACTCCTATATCCAGTGCTTGACTTAAGCATTGCACCCTTAACCCTCTGGCCCTCCTCGTTTTTTACTATACATTCAGCTTCCACGTGGCCACTTTTGGCCAATTGAAACCCATGAAAACTAAATTTTTTAATTCCTTGTTATTTACACTGTTAAATCATA
>JBBPCX010000016.1:20478236-20493643 GCA_037974365.1 Hydrocynus forskahlii | reverse complement strand
TCGCGCGCTCTCTCTTTCTCGCGCGCGCTCTCTCTTTGTATCTCTCTCTCTCTCTTTCTCTCTTTCTCTCTCTCTCTCTCTCTCTCTCTCTCTCTCCCTCTCTCTCTCTCTCTCTCTCTCTTTTTCTGTCTCTCTCCCTCTCAGGACAGGCACATCCATACAGGTGAAAAGTTGAACTAGACAGTCGCCTATGGCAGCAAATGGGATGAACATACCTCCTTGTCGACGAAAAACATTTTGGTTCTCACAAAATTGTGAATTTGCACTGGCCAGCTTTGTGTGCCAGACTGATCTTCCTTAGCCCTTATCCTCCACAGAAATTCTTCTTCTTAGGCCCTATGTTCCCTATTCTAACTATCTTCCCTATGCTCCTGTTTTGATGAGACTCCTGTTCTAACACTCTGTCTATACCCGGTTCAGCTGAATCAGATGTGTTTCAGTGGGATAATCACCCTCACCCAACCCTTAAACCTTTGCACAATGTGTGTGTATGTATGTCTGGAAGCCTGTTCTTAACTCTGAGCATATGATTAAGCTGTGATTTACTGCGTGTATGAGTGTGTATGTGCTCTATGTTCCTTAACTCCTCTGTTCCACTCCATTTGAATATATGATTCTGGCCACCATCATCGCTAACTGCATCGTTCTGGCGTTGGAGCAGCACCTACCTGGAGAGGATAAAACACCAATGTCCAAAAGACTTGTGAGATCACACGCACACACACACACACACACACACACACACACACACATTCCAGCAACTTTTCAACGTGTACCCGACGGATACCCGCAGGTACCCGACCCGCTGCAGGACTCTGACACACGCACACGGTTTCACCAGGTTGTATGAATAGATACTTTGACCTTAAATACCTTTACTTTTACTTTGTGTCACTGCTGGGGTGAGAAGTGTCCACATGTGATCATCAGCCTGTAGTTTGTTACTGACATCTGACTGAGAGACTGGAGAAACTCCCTGTTCATTCAGTCTGTCTGAAGCACGCACACACACAAACTAATTCATCTTTCAGTGCTGAATGGAGCTGGAGTAGCCATCCGCCCCCACATGCACAGTAATATTATCAAGCAGTTTTACTTTTAATGTAGAACATACACACACACACACACACACACACTCTCTCTTGTTCACTGTTTGCTGCCAGCTGCCATACACACACAAAAACACTCAACCAAAGCTGTCTTGTTTACTAGATGTGTCTGATTTATTCTCTGCTTTATTGTTTATTTACTCATGTTTCTTTTCCCCCTAACTGCTGTTGTTCTCTTTCCTGTAGGAGAAAACTGAGCCGTACTTCATTGGGATGTTTTGTTTTGAAGCTGGAATAAAGATTGTGGCACTGGGATTCGTGTTCCATAAAGGCTCCTACCTGAGGAACGGCTGGAATGTGATGGATTTCATTGTGGTGCTGAGCGGGTGAGTGAGAGCGGGAGAGGATTCAGTGTATGTTTGTATGTATTGCATTATGTGAGTATGTTTTATTTGGCCATAAGGACTTCATTATAAAATTAGCGGTGTTGTCTTTGTGAACCAAAGGCTGTTGATGTTTGTACTTGTTAACCGATGGACAATGGGAACCACAAGGGACACAAAAGTCAATGCAAAATCCCACTGAAAGGGGTGGGTTTATTAAGGAAGAGGATCATCAGAGATGGTCATCCCACTATTCGGCAGAATATGTCATTTTGCATTGGCTTCTGTAATGGGGGTTTTAAATGAGTTCATTTCATGTTGTTATAGTGTGTTGAAACAGAATTTTGCATACGCTACTAAAAACGCCATTCCTTCAACGAATTCAGTACAGCACTGTTGAAAATGCTGGTTAATTGAGTCATGTTTTCCACTTTTCTGAAACGATGCCATCAGGTGAACAAAGCCACTCCGTTCTTCTACTGGGGTAGAGTTGTTGCTTAGTGACTTCAGTCTCCACAGCTATGGCATTAAAGGAGATTTATATCCAGTCGCCATAGCTGTCTGTACATTAATTGATGCTTTGAGTCCCTGCTGAGAGTGAGTGAATGAGTGAGTGAGTGGTGGCAGGAGTGAGAGGAAAAGGGGCAATTTGATTAACACCCATATGTGAGAGAGGTGAGTGATGGTGACCCTTAGGAGGACCTGTAGAGCTTCCATAAGTTCCCTGGTGCCTACAAACCTCTGGTATAGAGAGAAAGACCTGTATACTAGACAGAGGGGTGTGAAGACAGTGCATGAGCTGTATCTATGGGTGGACATTCCCACCTAGCCTTTATGTGGCCACCAGGTGTGTGTGTTTGGAGTCATTCATAGCAAGCCAGTCGTGAGCATTTACTGATTGTGCCTGCAAGCTATGCTGCCTTAGCAGTCCAAAACATGGGTGCTGAAAACTGGGCACTTGACCTTTCTGCTCTCTTGGAAGCCTGCGGTTTACACGGCGTTAGGCCTGTCCTCCACCATAGTGTTTGTGTTCCCTTTGGGTGGCCCGCTTTCCCCACATTACTCAGCATGATGCTAGCCAGCGTGGGTATCTATAAGCTGCCGCAACTGAAATGGCCATTACTGTTTCTCTTTTAGCATGTTGAGCTGTCCAGTATTGTAGCAGCAGTTTGGAAAAATGTGGTGGTGCGCAATGTGACTTAGAAGAAACACATGCTTGATACCCCCATGTGGAGATCTAGCTAGTGAGTGGACTGTGGAGGATTGGAAAAATTACAATAAAGGAATAATCAGTGAAGGAACGGAAAGTGATGTCTCCATGAACAGACAGCCATTTTCATTTACACTCATTTTTTGTCATTTTTTCTGTTACTACAGTACAATGAACAAGTACAGTATATTTATGTCCTTTTCCTTTTTCTCTGGCTTAGTTGTGGTTTTATGTTCTAGGTTATGATTTTACAGCTGTGTGAGGATCGGTAAGTGCCTGAGGCTAGGGTGTGTTTCGATGTACACCAAAATCCGGGTTACGTCACTGTCGAAGGAACGGATCTCGGTCATAACTCGAGGACCCCCTTTATAGACATACATAAATAAATATATAAAATAATAAAATGACTTTAACCTGTCAAAAACAAACCGCTGGAAATCTCAGTTGTGTAAAACTTCATGACAGTGCTTCATTTTCACATTTTCATAACTGTGAAACAAATTGCTTTTTCTTATAAAATTATGACCACTGCAGGAATGTTGCTAAAACGCAGCATATATTACTTTCCAGAAGAGAGTTAGAAAATCTCAGTTTAATATAGATGAGGTGAAGACTAGATTAATAATGAATGTTTTTATTGTTTGAATACATTTTACAAACTGCAGTCATCTCCTGCTTTGTGAAACGTGCTGAATCTTCCTGAGACTGATTTTGCTTGACTATAGATAAAATAAATATAAAAAAATAGGGCTACACATTTTTGTCATTGTGATTTGCTGCCTCGTTTCATTCCCTTCTCATAAGCTTCATCATTGAAACTTTGACACTGCAAAGACCATGTTTTGCTTCTCCTTCAAATGTTTCTGCAGCATCCCTGTGGCACCCTTTAAAAAAAGTTCTGGTGCCATTTATGATAGATTCACTTTTACTAGTTTTGGCATTTCTACCTCAACTAAGCTTAAAAAAAAAGAATAATGTTAGAAATGATAGAAATGCTAAACTACATTTAGCTACGTTAACTAATCAAAGTAGCCAAAATAACATTCACTAATATATTCTCTTCTGTAGTGATATTGCATTTAAATTTAAGATATATCTGCATTCATCAGTAATGCAACAATCTGTTAATTGCCATGTTTTGTGGGTGCGTTTGACAAGAGGAACTGCCAGGCACTACACCACAGTTGAATACTCCTGGTTTACCTCAAGTGTGTGTATTTGTCTTCAGACAGACACAAAAAAGGGTGTGATTCTTTTCTATACATATTATCAGATTAGATTTTTGAGTCTGAGGTCAAGCTTTGATTTTATTTTCATTTTTTTGTGTTAAAAAATGTTTTAATTCTAAACTAAACACACTGGTTCATATAAATGTACATTTAGCAGACGCTTTTATCCAAAGCGACTTTAATTCCCTAACTACAGGGGACAGTCTCCCTGGAGCAACTTGGGGTTACGGGTCTTGCTCAGGAACCCAGTGGTGGTGTGCTGAAGGTAGGATTCGAACCCATGACCTCTTGGTCCAGAGGCAAGTATCCTATCCACGAGGCCTCCACCACCCTCTAACGGCATATGCTAACTCCAATTTGCCCGCAGCCCCGCACCTTACAGATCAGATGTTCTTGTTTTGATTACTGATGAATGAGATTGAGAGGCGTGTCAGAGGTACCGTTGTACACTTCTGTACACATTTTCACCTCTTTTGTAAAAACTGTTTGATACTATATTTAAATCAGTGACATCTTTCCTTGTTCTATATCTTCATCCTCTTTATTTTTCTCTGTCTACCTCTGAGATTTTAGGCCGTTAGGAAAGTGTGAGGAGTTAAACCATCCTGATTAAAACATTCGTCCTCAAAAATAAACCCGTGAAGAACCAGAAGTAGGCATGGAAGGACACACAGACACACACACCCACAGTATTACGGATGCATTATTAATGTCTGTCATAGTGTTAAGTACAAAGAGAGATGGGGATCTGGGTTCTTAAAGAATTTTACATGATTTCACATCCATTCAATTATTAATGAATGCTCTCAAGCTTTATAAACGAGGTGGGGGCTGGGGGGGGGGGCAGAGTGGGCTTGGGTTGAGGGGGGTGGTGAGCAAGCGATGGAGAGGGACAGAGATTGGCTCAGAGATGAGAAGATGCATGCATACACGCATGCCGGGTGGTGATGAGGTTTTGCTGGGTGTAACAGAAGTGAGTCATTAGGAGCTGAGAGCACCTGACAGATAGACGCACTCTATCAGTGATAATGTAGACGAGGATGTTGTAATTAAAAAGCTGAAGGTCTGTCCTGAAGCTGAATAGAGCTGAACTGAATTGAAGGATTATGACCTTTCAGACACTAGAAAAGAAAGTTAATCAGGTGTGTGTTTGGCCCCAGCACACTGGTGTGCAGCTCCTCACTGCTAGCCACGTCTTTAGTACAACTGCTTGTTTGGCCCAGCAGTTTTTTTAGTATGATGGGTTTTTTTTTTTAATACAGCAGCTTCTTTATTATCATGGCTTCTATAGTACAATGAGTCTTTAGCACAGCGAAGCTTTTTCAGTTTATTGAGACATCTTTAGTTCAGCTACTTCTGTAATGCAGTGAGGCTTCTTTAGTTTAGTGAGGCTTCTATAGTTTTGCTGCTTCTTTGGTTCAGTGAAGCTTCTTTAGTTTTGCTTCATCTTTAGTACAGAAAGATTTCTTTAGTACAGTTAAGGCTTCTTTAGTCCAGCTGCTCCTTTAGTACAGTAAGGCTTCTTAAGTTCTGCTGCTTCTTTAGTATAGTAAGGCTTCTTTAGTCCTGCTGTTTCTTTAGTACAGTAAGGCTTCTTTAGTCCTGCTGTTTCTTTAGTACAGTAAGGCTTCTTTAGTACAGAGAAGCTTCTTAAGTACAGTAAGGCTTCTTTAGTCCTGCTGCTTCTTTAGAACAATGCAGCGCTATTAGCTCTGCTCCTTTTGTAGTGCAGTGAGGCTTCTTTAGTTTATTGAGGGTTCCTCAGTTCTGCTGCCTTTCTTAGTACAGAGAGGTGTTTTTAGCTCAGTGAGACATCTGTAGTTCAGGTACTTCTTCAGTGCAGCTTCTTCAGGACAGCGAGCCTTCTTAGTTTTGCTACTACTTTAGTACCATGAGACTTATTTCATTCTGCTGCATCTTTAGTGCAGTGAGTCTTCTTTAGTACAGCAGCTTCTTTAATTCTGCTGCTTCTTTGGTAGAGTGGGTTTTCTGTAGGTCTGCTTTCTCTTTAGTGCAGTGAAGCATCTTTCTGCTACCTCTTTAGTAGAGTGATGCTAGAGTGATGCTTCTTTAATTCTGCTGCTTCTTTAGTTCAGTGAGGCTTCTTTAGCAGCTGGTAGCCTAGTGGTTAGGGTGTTTACCCTGCGATCAGGAAGTTGTGGGTTCGATTCCCAAGACTGCTAAGCACCTCTGAGGTCCCCTTGAGCAAGATACCATCCCCACACACTGCTCCCCTGGTGCTGTGTTCTGGGGGTGGTGAGGCATGCAACCCCTGGGGATTCACATCTTTGACACCTGTTTCACCCTGATGAATTAAACCAAAGGATCCTTCACTGCACTGAAAAGCTTCTTCAGCTTTTTTTTTCACTACAGTGAAGCCTCCTCAGTACATTATGGTAGAGGACTGCAATGGGGCGGGACGCTCGCGGGACCCGCAGGATGCGGCGCAAAAGCATGCGGCGCGGGTCTACATTTGAGAGTTTCTTGCGGGAGTGGGCGAGAATAGTGAGATGTGTTCGTGGGAGTGGGACAAAGACATTGTTCTCTGGACTCCTGCAAAGTATACATTTGCCTTGAACACATTTTACTGTTTGTTTTTATGTAGGGACCAACATATGTGGTAGGCGACCTAACCTGCAGATGTTTGCACTGTACGGGAATCTCTGGGACGCCAGCAGAATGCGCAATGAGCGCAATGAGCACTGACTAAGGTTGGAATAAACGCAGAGCTGCGCCATAAATTTCAGTGTTTCCCTATATTTCTCTCATTTTGACTGTGAAATGTTTCAGTTGAGGCTAGATATTTTTTTAAATTCAGATCTGTAGCCTAGTTAGAAACGTTGTTGGTTGTATTTTTTGTGGAAGACTGCTTAGCAAAATCTACCCTTATAAAAGATATATATAATTCGCAGCTGGAGTTGGTACCTTCTTTCATTTTTATAAGCCAAAATATTACAGCATTTAAAAAGTGTCCGGTATTTTTGGCCCACCCTACACTCCACCAGCCTTGCTTGCAGGATTCAGCGGGTGGGAGCGTGACAAACCATAACACACGCGGGCGGGAGCGGGTCGAAATATTACACATTTCTGCGGGAGCGGGACAGAAACTTGTGGGAGCACACAGACCTCTACTGGCTTCTTTAGGCCTGCTGCTTCTGTGGTACAGTGAAGCTTTTTTAGCTCTGCGGCGTCATTAGTACAGCGAGGCTTCTTTAGTTCTGCTGCTTCTTTAGATCAGCAAGGCTTCTTTAGTTCAGTGAAGATTCTTTAGTACAGTGAGGCTTCATTAGATAAGATGCAGCACACTGAAGGAAGAGAGACAGAAGAGGTGCCGCTTTGAATCTACGCTGTGAGCAGAAGTTTTGGGGCAGCTGGTGACCTGGTGGTTAGGAAGCTGCTCCTGTGATCGGAAGGTCATAGGTTCAAATCCCAGGACTGCCAGTGGCACCACTGAGCTACCTTCGAGCAAGGTACTGCTCTCCCCACTGCTCCCCGGTTGCTGCGTCACTGGCTGCCCACTGCTTCACTTGGTGAATGGGTTGAACGCAGAGAGCAATTTCACACCGTGTGCTGTGCTGTGCCATATTAACGTGTGACAAAAATGGCCACTACACGTTGCTTTTTTTACACTTTAAATCCCAGGGGTGTCCATCTGCCTCCATTCCTCCTCCCACCACCTTGGAAAGATTTTTTAAAAAATAGTTGATGTAAAGTGTGGATTTACTCTGGATTTTAGCATGAGGATGTAACGAAAAACACAGTTTAATTCATTTAATCTTACCGCTATAGAAGTAGTGGAAGGGGGACATGGGTTTAAGGCATTTAGGAAAAACAGTCAAGAGGTTTACTATTCTACTGAATTGCATTGCATCAACAATACAACAGAGTTCATCACACAAAACAAGAAAGAGAGAGAGAGAGTTTCTAACCTGTCTCTCTGAAGGTTAGAATCCTGAAGGTTAGAATCTCTTACAGTAGTGTTATGATAACCTTAATTGGCTTGTTTGACAAAATGTCATAGTTGGAACTGTTCATTAGCCTTATAAGGTGGAGTTGTTTTGATTCAACAAATGCTAGCCAGTGTAGTGTAGTGTTGACGTTATGTCCATGGAGTCTAAGTCTTTACACCAGATTTCACTTGTATAATGTCACTGATGTTAGAGCTCCAGGGCCGCTTGTTTATTGCCTCTAATGTTACTATTTTGCTAAGGATTATAACATAAGAGCTCCTCAGTCAAAGTGCCAACTTTACGTTACCCCGAACCTCCTGGTTTCATTTTCTTTACACTAAGACAGTATTAGAAAGGCTACTTTTATAACCATGACACAGTTAAAGAATTTGCTTTTGGATTTGCTTTGGAACATGAGACTAATTAACCAGATGACCATGCAGACATTTACCTAAAATGGACCTTTATTAGACACTGACCTCCCAGAGCTGGACCTCTTCCATTTCATTCTTTGTGCTAAGCACAGAAACCAGAAGCATTTATTTATTTGTGTAAATGTGAATTTATTTATTTAGTTAGTTAGTTTTCTTTCCCGGTGTCTGTGTCTTCGCAAACTCAGAATGCCAACCCCCAGTTTCAAACACTCCTTGAATTTACACAAATCACACAAATAGAAGTATACTGGATTCAGAATGTTTTTCCTCCAAAAGGTAACAAGCTTTAGTACAGCAAGGTTTTAGTACTTTTAGGCCTCTTTAGTACAGCTGCTTCTTTATTACATTGAGGCTTTTTAGCTGTTTAGTACAATGAGAATTTTTCTCCCCAGTGACTGAAAATGTATCAGAAACCCAGCTGTTTCTCAGCCAGGCTCAGGTTGGATGATTTAGACACCCTCTTTGAGGTTTGGGGAAATCAGCTGATGAGTCACTGATGGCCATTAGAACTTAATGAGGAGAAACATGCAGACAGAGGGAGGTGTGTGTATGTGTGTGTGTGTTTCACTTCAAACATATTATGGTGTACCAAGGTACCCTTTTAAATAGCTTATGACTTTGTGTTCATTATCTAGTGTTACTTGATGAATGTTTTGTTGTTGTGTTTTTGGCTTTTTTGCCACTAGGTTAGTAGATTGCAATCCATTAATGCATTACATATCCATGTTTACGCATATTATTGGTTATTTTCCAGAGTTCAACCTGTGAGGCTATTTCTTTTTTTAACGATGCAACAAAACTACAGATGGAAAGAGCATTGTAGAGCATTATCGAGCTCTTTTTAAATTAAACAATAAAAGCCATATCTCCATCTACACATCCTGTAGTGTATTATAGTCTGACAGAATGGCCCTGTGGATCACCTGAGCATTGTAAAGCATAGTGTAATTCTTTGGAGAGTGAGATTTTTTCCCAAGTCCTTATAGAACTCATATGTGAACACAGCACAGCACACAGTGTGAGCAGCACAAAATTCTTCCTCTGCATTTAACCTATTCACCAAGTGAAGCAGTGGGGAGCCAGGAGCACAGTGCCCAGGGAGCAGTGTGTGGGGACCGTATCTTGTTCAAGGGTGCCTCAGGGGTGCCACTAGCAGTTCTAGGATTTGAACCCACAACCTTCCAGTTGCAGGGGCAACTCCCTAACCACTGGGCCACAAGCTGCCCCAGGAAAAGCAGTGGGCTGCCACCTTCTGGTTGCAGGGGCAACGCCCTAACCACCAGCTCCCCCACTGCCTAATGCGTCTAATTTTGCATCAGAATGCAAAATGAGTTTAGATGCATATTTGTGATTATTCTTCTCAAAGGGTTAAAGATTAGCTGCCAAATCTCCTCCTATTTTCCCTGCAGAGTTTTGGTTATGTGGATCATATAAGCATTATAGAGCAATTTATGTAATGTAATTAGAGAAGCTGTATCGCCCCCTACACTTCCTAAAGTGTATTGCAGACTATCAGAAAGACTGCGTGTAGAACGTTATGGAGTTGTCGACAAATGTTTACAGCCCTGTTTTGCTCACAAGTACATGCGCATTTCGCAGACACTGGCGCATTTGTGTTTGTGCTCTTGGGTGAGCGTGTTCCGAGCTTTTCTACATTAGCGATCTCCTGAAGTGTGCGTCCTCAGTATTGTGTATGTGCGTGTGGAGGAAGTAGAGATTAGCTCAGTGTGGTGTCTGGGTGGAGGGCTGTGATTGTGGAGCATGCATGTGTGTGGGTGGATGAGTGGATTGCTGCTGTCTTAAAGCTTAAAGCCTGTTATCTGCAGCCTCAGGACTCCACTCATTTAAATGTAAATGCAGCGCTGGCACACTCAGGCCAAGCTTGAGGCCCACGGGCACCAGCAGCTAAAGCAGGAAAAGGAGGAGGACTCATCCTGCTGATGTTAATGAGCACTGCTGTCTCACACACACATGCACAGGCCTTTCATTAGCGCAGTGCACGCCTAGTTCACTCGCTTCTGCCAGCCACTTAAACATCCCACATTAACACACAGGCCGCACTGTACCATACAACATTAGACATATGAGAAAATAAAAGGAATGGTTGGGCAAATGCAATCAAATTTCCCCAGCTCACTCTTACCCTTATTAGAAGTGTTTGGTGTTTCCCTCTTTATGTTGCACTGGAACTGTAATGCTACTGGAGAAAACAAATAATGAAAGTCTATCGCCACCTGTTAGCCCTGTGTACGCTGCAACCCACTTTTGTTAAAGGAGCTCTCAGGCCTATTAACCTCTGTAAACATGGCCCTTGCAAGATTTTCCTGTTTCCATTCTTCTCTTTTGGACAAAGGATGTAAAAAAAAAAAAAGTTAATTGAATTACAATTTTTGTAATGACTGAATTGCAGGGTCTCATGAGATGAGGAGAACAAGCTCAAAGGTACACTTAGCAAGTTAGCTTACCTCCATAGATACTTTTAATTCACTTTGGATCCTTTTTACCAGGCCATCATTTTGTTTCCTGACTATTGTGTTTCTTTTTAGTGAGAAAGAAATTTAAAGGTTAGCATAAAAATTCGCCATTTTACCATCAAAATATCCAGTTGCTTTTTAATACAGTCGACCTCGGCAAACTTGCTGTTTAGAGTTCGTGGCCTCAGTCATTCGCGGATTTTGTCTTAGAACCGAAGGAATCATTGTTCGCGGAAATCCTTGCAAATTCACAGAAACCGCAAATATTTTAGTGCTGAATTATTAAGAAAAATATAATTGAGAAATTCTGTAACATAAATATTAACATAAATCCAGCTAAATTTCCATAAATGTTTTAGTACTGTTGAGAGAACACAAAACACTCGTATACGAAAACACATCTTGGGATGGTAAAATACCGCTGTACTCAGAGGCACGAAGTTTGAAAGTAGCCAATCCAAGGGCGTTATGTATTTTTCCTTGCTGCTGATTGGCTGCTGCCCTGTGACACATCTCTGGCAGATGCAGTCCAGCATTCCCGCATCAGAACAGTTTCCCGCATGGAGCTATCTCAAGTTCACCTTTACATCTTTTTTTCATGGGTAATGTATTAAGAGTTTAAAATGAATTTAAAGTGTATCACTTGTTCATTTATCGTTCATTTATTTATTCTATTTTCTCAATCATTTGATTTTTTAAAATTAATTATTAATTACACTTATTGATTTCATTTAATTGATTGTCTAAAAATGATCCTCCCTGAAGTTAAAGGTAAATACGCGCAGCAGCACAGAGTGCACCATGTAGACAAACAAGGAAAAATGATACACGCACAAATAAACAAACACTGATTAGCACTAGCAGGTGAAGTGAGTGACATTGATTGTCTTGTTTTAATGGTACCTGTCAACGGGTGGAATATATTAGTCAACAAGTGAACAGCTGGTTCTTGAAGTTGATGTGTTGGAGACAGGAATTATTAACAAGCATAGGTGCCTACCAAAAGTGGTCCAAGGAAGGACAAACAGCGAACAATCGACAGAGTCATGGACAGCCGAGGTTTACTAATGTGCATGGCGAGTGAAGGCTAGCCCATTTGGTCACAGGATAGCAACTATTGCAAGAAGCCAAGCTGGCAGAGCAATGTTCTGTTTCTCAGGTTTTATCTTTTATAGGTGCAAGTATTGAACAGCTTTGCTTTAGGTTTTAAGAACTGCTGACCACATGTTCCCCATTTCCAAATAAAATAGCATAATTTCAAAGGAAATGACAATCCATCAAAATAAGAGAAATGATGCAGTGTTTACAGGAACGGAATCATTCAAAGAAAACAAATCTCTTGTTCATTCTTAAACAAAATACCAATTATTACCTTTGACGTACTACTAGTAGTGTTTCGCCATCCAACTGGTCACACTGAAAGAGGAGAGTGTTGATTACAGCAGTGTTTTTCCTCATCAGAGAAGATTTGATTCAGGTAATCACCAATCAGTACCTCATAAAGCAGAATGAGGTGCTTGTGTAGGAATTTAACAGACACTGGCATGGAATGGTTGTCACTCATAGAGATGCTGATTTCAAAATAAATTGCAGTGGTCCTTTTTTTTCCCAGAGCTGTACCTAAACACTGTTGCTGACCATAAACACCTCTTTATGGCAACAGTACTCCTTAATAGCAGGAGCCTCTTTCAGCAGGATAATGATTTGAGGAACATGACAAAGTGTTCAAGATCCAAATTCCAAATCCCCCCAAATCTCAATCCAATTGAGCTTCTGTTTAACGTGCTGGACAAACTAGTCTAATCCATGGAGGTCCTACCTCATAACTTACAGGACTTAATGGACCTGCTAAAATCTTGTTACCAGATGCTACAGCACATCTTCAGAGGTCTTGTGGAGTTCATGCTTCTAGTCCATGCCTCAAGTCTCACACACACACACACACACACACACACACATACTGATCAGCCACAACATTAAAACTACTGACAGGTGAAGGAATAGCAATATCTCATTACAGTGACACCTGTCAAGGTGTGGGATATATTAAGCAGCAAGTGAACAGCCAGTTCTTGAATTTGATGTGTTGGAAGCAAGAAAAGCAGATAAGCAAGGATTTGGGGTGACTTTTCAAAGAACCTAATTGTGGTGGTTAGACTGTCTAGATTTAAATGTCTAGATATCTTCTTTCCGTAAATGTATTATTTTTTGCAGTGTGTTTGTTGTGTGTCTTACTTTTATCTTTAGTTTATCCCCATCGTTAAAATGTTCTGTCTGTACATCTGTAAATTGTGTCTTCTGGTGGCTGAACAATGGAACAGAAGCCATATTGCCCCTGTGTGTATAGAGAGCAATGTTATCTGTCACAATAAACACAAATATTAATATAATAGTGCACGTTTTTTAGTAAACGACGCCAAAAAGCATCCACATTAACAATTTTTTATAATTGATGTTGCTTCCTCAACTAATCCTTGCAGTCATAGTTCACTGCTACAAATGAACACATATGAAGTAAATAGTAATAGTTTGTTTTAGTTAATTAAAAATGTAATTTCATGATATAGGTAAGAGATTGTAAGTAGGGAAGCTGTATATTTATCAGCTTGAAGTTAAGTGGCTAGACTGGTTGTAATCAGAATCAGAAAACTTTGTTGATCTCAGAGGAAATAGCTTATGTAAAGACTTCAAGACACACAGAAACACAAAGAGAAGATTATCAAATATAAAGTCTAGAGAAAAAAACAGTAAAATACGAAGACGAGACATGGAGCAGTCACAACATGCCGCCGCAGCCTCGCACCTAATGGACAGAGGAGTGGATAGACAGGCCATAATTTGCTGTGCAATATTTTTGTAATTCATACTGAGGATTGCAGTGAAACATCAAAGTATGAAACAACAATCCAAAATCTAAACTATAAAAACAGTATAAAATCGCGAATGTCAAAACGAAGCTCTGTGAAATGCGACATGACAAATAATATACCATTTGCTAGCTGTAGGCAGGAAATGCTATTTCATGCTTTTTATTAGTGATTCTGTTTTTGACACTTTTTAGTTTATTTAAGCATGATCTGGACTTGCAGTTTGATAAGTGGTCATTTTTAAGCTTCTATTACTTGTTAGTTGCGCTAGCCTTACAACTCCAGTGTAAAACTAAAGAAACAAAATGTAAAAAAAACCTATACTGTCATGTCTAAGTGACTTTATTAAGGAGAAAAGAAGGAAAATGTGCAAATGTTATTATATGCCAAACTTTCACTGTAATGACTGTATCAGTTTTCTGGTTGTTGGGATGTTGTTCCTCCCCGTCAAGATGTTGTCGGGTTTCGTGCTGGCAGGCTGAACTCTCACTGCTGTGAGGTGTATGTGTGTCTGTGCTAGTGTGTGTGGGTGTTTTCTCTCTCAGGACGCACAGCTGTCGCCCCTCTGCAGCCCCTGACAGGACTTTACTGTCCGCTATTTTAAACAGCACTTCGCTTGAAGGGACAGGACTATAATGGAGAGAGAGAGAACGAGTGTGCTTCTTCTATTAGTTTTTCCTACTATGTGTGTGTGTGTTGTGGCAGTGCCATAATGAGGCATACAGGTAGAACAGCAAGTCAGGTGTAGAGGTGTGATAGAAAGTAAGAACATTGCAGAAGTGTCTACTGTTCTGCTCTTTGAGCAGTTACAGTCCTCACATAAATATGTGTGGGTGTGTGTGTGTGTGTGTGTGTGTGCATGTGTACATGCATATTAATTACTCTTCTTGTCCAGTAGTTTCTCTTCCAGAAGTGTGTATATGTTTGTAAGGGGATTTACTGTGGCTGATGTTCTGTCACATACTTGTTTTCTGAACAGTGAACGAGTAGGGGCTCAATGAATATATGTCTGTCTGTCCGTCCGTCTGTCCCACTGACCGACCAACAGTGGTGGTGGCTGCCTCGGAGCACTGGGATATGGGGGGGGGACTTAATACAGTTGTGGGGGTAAGGAGCAGTCGCCCCTGAACAGTTGTTGGGTGGGTTGAGTGATCGACAGTTTTTGAGGGTCAGTGTTGACTAGCTGCTGTGTAAACCTCAATTATAAGAATGCACTATTGTCAACAATCCAACTTTATTCTAAATATTTCTCTTGGTTTTGTCAATGTTTCTCAGTGTTTCTTTTGATTTTGTCAATGTCACTCAGTGTTTCTCTAAGTTTTGTCAGGGATACACATTGTTTCTCTGGGTTTTGTCAGGGATGCACATAGTTTCTCTGGGTTTCGTCAGGAATACACATTGTTTCTTTGGGTTTTGTCATATTGACTAGCTGCTATGTAAACTTCAATTATAAGAATGCACTATTGTCAACAATCCAACTTTATTCTAATTGTTGTCATTGACCAGGTGAGGGTGTTGCTGATACAAGCACATCACCAAAAAACCTTGTTCATTATAAAAGTTGCCCAGGAAATCATCAGTATTCTCCATGCAGGTCGTCCAGTGATTTCCTGTATTTTTTCACACGTTGAGGGGCCTCTTTCTGCATAGCCAGTAGTAGAGTAATAACAGAGAGTAGCCCAGGCTCCGCGAAATCAAGTCAATGTACAGGGATCGACACAAGTGGTACACCAATACGTGGTACGCAAATGCGCGGCAGTTTTCAGTATCACAGCGCAAATGCGTACCTAATTTGAGTAACTTCACACTGC
>JBBPCX010000016.1:20452239-20478136 GCA_037974365.1 Hydrocynus forskahlii | reverse complement strand
GCCGGTGAGACTGAGCTGTATGTGTGTGTGTGTGTGTGTGTGTGTGTGTGTGTGTGTGTGTGTGTGTGTGTGTGTGTTGGAGGGTGGTTACTATGTTTAACAGTACGTAGTCGGTGAGAGTGTTAAGTTAGGAGTGGCTTTATAAACCCACTGGAAGGCTGCGTAACAGCTGCCGCTATACCAAAACACACGACTCTTATAAAAAGGTATTATTTCCTATTATCGCATTCATAGACAGCAGTGAATAACATGATGAAAGTGTAATGAATGGAGTCTCTATCTGAAAGATAAAGAAGAGCAGCAGACGCCTGAGGTTCTATGGATGAGCGAGTTTCTGTAGGCAACTGAGTGGAGTAAAGCAAATAATCTTTTATTCAGGCCGTTAGGCATCTGCCAGTCATTGTGAATGAAGCAGGTACACAGGCACCACTCACGGCTCTCCTTTTCCCTTGTAGGTTCACCTTCGAGGATTATACTCCCACAAACTTTGATACATTTCCAGCTGCCATCATGACAGTGTTCCAGGTATGAATCAAATCAGGTGCAGGATGAGAAAAGGGCTCTGTGTGAACAGTGGCAGGTTCAGAAGGCCTTGTGATTGACAATGTTATCTCAATCAGTGAATGGGTCTGTGTTGGGGGCTTAAGTGGTTAATCTACACGAGTACTGTCAAAATAGCATACAGATCCTTAGACTTCTTTATGGATATTGTATCTTGTGCTCTGCTGCCAGATTCTAACAGGCGAAGACTGGAATGAGGTGATGTACGACGGCATTCGCTCCCAGGGAGGAGTCAAGACTGGAATGTGGTCCTCCATTTACTTCATTGTCCTCACACTATTTGGAAACTGTATCTTTTATGCAGACAAACGAATGGATGGATGAATCAGTCATTTCATTCTTTTACTGAATTATGTCACAGGTGGTTCACAGACAAGCGGGGCGAGACGGTTTGTGTTGAAGGGTCCACTTTAGGTTCACTGGCAATCAACTTAAAAACTGCGAACTGAATTTTCCACACCTTTGTCAAACAAAAGTTTGATATAGTGTGTAAACATTGTTAAAAGTTTCAATACTGTTCACTCCCCCTGCCCATGTATGGAGACTAGTTTCGAATTAATTGCTTTGGTCATGAAAACTAACACATTTGTATAAACCTGACTTTTTTAGCCCACGGCATCTTAGCCTAGCTCATTAACAATCATGTTATAAGGAATCTTTCACCTGGGTCGTATTGGAATGAGCCACGATACAAAGTAGCCAATCCGAACATTGTTCATTTAAATATCAGCCTTAAAGGCACTATTTGTTTCTAAGGAGGTTGGAAAGAGGAACACAAATTGTATAAGTGGACGTCCGTTTAGGATATAGGGCCTTATTGTATCATCATATTAACTCAAATTTAAACATTTAAACTGATTGTTTGTGGTTTAACTGCTTATGTGTTGGTGTTCCAACAGGGGTCTGTCCTGGATATTTTCAGGTTTAAATATTGCTAATGCCCATTTGATACTTTAAAGCATGAGCCATCACATATTAACCCTTGACCAGACTACCAGACACACTCCTCAATGTCTTCTTGGCCATCGCTGTTGACAATTTAGCCAATGCACAAGAGCTCACAAAGGTACGGCCTTTAACATGTTCCAAACCATTCAGCCTGAAATGAAGGAACAGTCCTGCATGTTGCTCATGGTGTTTTAGACTTAGGGCTGCAAAAGTAATGCATGTCCACCACAATAGTAGTAGGCACATCTATGACCAGTTTTTTTTTTTTACAGAAACATTGTTCCTTATTAAGTCGGTGCTCTTCTTCAGGTCTAAAACAAGCTTGTAATGGCCAAATTTGTACTCTTTAACGTTTCATGTTCAGTGATTCACAGCATTCAAAAGGCAAGCCAGAGTTGAACTAAGCTGGCCCTATGCAAAGAACACCAACGTGCTGAAAATGTGGCAAGAGCCCAGTTTATGCCAAGTAATCATTCTGGTCAAGAAATGATATAACTGCCTAGTTTTGTTTTTACACAGTCTTGCGTTTGGTTGTTCTACAGGACGAGGAGGAGGAGGAGGAAGCTTTTAATCAGAAGCATGCACTGCAGAAGGCAAAGGAGGTCGGGCCCATGTCCTCTTTTATGTCTTCAGAGTAAGTGGGCAGAGTCCAGCTTCGCCTGTCCCCCGCCCCTCCTGCCTCACAGGGATGCTTACATGCTAACACTACTAACATCTGCACTGTCTCAGAGTCTCTGTTTCTGAAGCTGGAAGGGGCTTTGTGTCTGTCAAGGTCTTTAGTCAAACAGGTCGTCAGTGGTCTAGTGGTAGTAAGTGAAGGTGACCAGACTTATGGTTTAAGGTCAAAGATGCTTCAGGGGCATTAAAGGCTTCATCAGTTTGCATGAGGGGAGCGAACATTCTTTAAAGCTCTGGGGATAATTCAAGCCTGGGGTGGCATGAAACTGGTTAAGGTCCCGTGACTGTGTTCGGAGTCTGGAGGTGTGAATTTGTACACATTGCAGGGTGTCAAATAACAACCAGGAGCCAAAAATAGTTCTCATCTTTACACTGCTTACTTTCCATTAAGTGTTTTAACACCTTAGACAAGCATTTCTCTTCTGAAACAATGTCCTTCTTTGCCTGAAAGTTAAATACAAGGGGAGAAAGCACACTTATTGTAAACATATATTAACCAGTGGTTACTCAGACACTGTGTTAGAGCTAGTGCGTTAGCTCAGGACTAACTTAATAGCTAGTGATGAGTGTCTTAGCTTGAGGTGAATGTCTTCGGTTGGGGCCACAGGGGGTCCTCGGGTTACGGCAGTTTTAACATACGACGTTTTCAGTTTATGACACTTAGTCCCATAACTAGTTTACGCAGTAACATGACGTATGAGCGGGGGAGCTGATGTCCCCCAGTACGCCCCAACACCATTTTGGACCGTTAAAAGCACAAGTGTTTTTACACTCATTTTCTCATTTTTTCATCATTTTCTCTGCTACTACAGTACAGTGGACAAGTGCAGTATATGTATGTCCTTTTCCTTTTTCTCTGGCTTAGTTGTGTTTTTATGTTCTAGATTATGATTGTACAGCTGTGTTAGGATCGATAAGTGATTGAGGCTTGGGTGTGTTTCATCTTATGCTAAAATTCGGGTTACATCACTGTTGTAGGAACGGATCTGTGTCGTAGCTTGAGGACCCCCTGTAGTGTTTTAGCTTAGCACTTAAATGTCAGCTTGTGGTGAGTGTCTTACCTTGAGGTTAATGCTCTAGCCTGGGGCTAGTGTGTTAGCTCAGGAATAACATCAGCTTGCAGAAAGTGTCTTAGCTTGAGGTTATATGTTTATGTTTTGTATTAGCTTGGGGCTAATATGTTAACCCAGAGCATGTTAGCTGGGGGCTGGCCTGCCCACTCATCTACGCACACATCACACTTCTCTGTCTGTGTAGTGGAACTTTGAAATTTGATTTGATCCTGTTTCTTTGTGAAGAAGAACTCTTGTTTAGTGATTCTGTACCACTGAGAAACCAAATGCATCAGGCATATCTCTGCTGCATTCTAAGGTCTCTAATTATATTTTAGTATATGTTTGATATGTTAATGTTTAAAAAGCTGAAAATTGAAATATGAACATGTTATGGGAATGTTGTCAGGCTCTTCTTATTATTGAGTCTTGATCTGACAAGTTGCCCCCATAATGGAGGGTTCGTTTTCTCCCAAGTTTACAAGCCTGTGCATCCTCATTGCATTAGGTTGTGTATGTTCTGTTACTCTGTTTGTGTGTAGGCAAGAGATCTTTTTGAGTGTATGATTTTGTTTTATGTGTCTATGTTTGACATACACACAACTGCAGTCTGAATATGGTCACGTGGTCTCAGAAGTTTCATGCCTTCACGGGGGTGAATCGGCCTCACAGAAGAAAGCTGGTGAATGTTCCTAACACTCATTTACACTAATGAAGCTCCTCGGATGTGTGGTTGAAGTGAGGTTTTGTGATTGTTGCCAACAAGTTACTTGAAGTTTAAAGGGATGATACATCCTGAGGAGTCCTGAGGATAACACTTGGAATTTGAAGATGAACTTTAGAAAAGTCAGTCCACGGTTTGCTGGTGTATTTATTTTTGGTGATAGTGTCCGTATGTATTTTGCACAGCATGGAGCTAGATGCTTTGAACATACACTATATGTCCAAATTCCAGACATTCTTTACTCAGCTTTACATGAGATAATCATCACAGTGTCAGTCAGAGGTGTATAACGCCCTTAGTGTTGAGCTGTGGAGCAGAGGAACTGCATTCTCTGGAGTGACAGAGCTCCATCTAACACCTTTGGGATGAGCTGGAGTCATGTTTGTGATTCAGAACATATGTACCTGACCTCAACCAATGCTCTTGTGGCTGAATGCAGTCAAATTCTGATAGCCATGGTCTGACACCTAGCATAAAGCATTCCCAAAAGGAAAGCTTCCAATTTTTTTAAGAAGAGATGGTCAGGAATCCATGAACTTTTGTATGTATAGTGTTGCCAGGCAAACACTGCAGAATTCTGTTTGACTGCAGAATTTGTGCTTGGCTGTTTTCAGTGTTTCGGGACACATGGTGTTGCGGCTTTCTAAAGAAGCACTGATGTGAACTCAGCAGTAAAAAAAAAAAACAACCTGAGGATAATAAATCTGAATAAAGGGCTGTAAAAATCAGAGGCGTTCCTGGAAGTCGTACAGTGTGTCCTCACTGATAGATTACATTTATCGCACCGTTTAGCGCATTGCACAGTAATCTACCATGAATTCAACAGCATGTTGTCATGACAACCGGCAGGCTTCCCTGTCTATGCGGAGACGAGTGTATTAGGTTGTCATAGAGATGCTTCTCCGGCGTGGAGAGGTGGATTATTGAGCGTTTGACGGAGTTTCACTGCGGTAGTGGAGGTTTCTGCTGTGGGATTTCAGAGCTCAAATAAAGCATCTTGTGTCTGGCCTCATCTGCACGTATCCATATAACTGTGAAAAAAAACAAAAAAAATCTGTCCACTTGACAACAGTGTTATTGCAAATTTCTTCATCCACAAAATGCAAAAAAAATTTTATAGTAATAACAGCAAAATTTGTTATACAATGTGATCTCAGATGCCTTGACAAAAATATTGTGAGCCGATGTTTGATATGAAATATGGAGGATGGTGTAAAAGTAGTGAAATAGCAAGTTGTAAGTGCAGCAAAAGAATTACTAAACCTAAAAGAAAACAAAGAGGGTTCTAGTATTTGGGGGTTGGTGGTGTAATGTTGGTTCCAAAGCACAGTTAAGTAAACATATAATAGAACCTGTCCAGTATGAGATTTTAGTAGGTTTTTTTGGCAAGCTAACAGCATTGCATATTTGCATTTTTTGGGGACATTTTAGATCAATTACAGACAGCTGATGCTTGTAAAACATTTCATGTTTTGTCTGAAGCTTGTATCAGCCATGGTAAAATATATTTGATCTTGTCTATAGTGACTTTTTAAGTAAAGAGATCTGTTATTGGTTGTCTCGCTGTGTATCGTCTGACAGACGTCCAGCTCCTGCTTGTGTTGTATCAGGGCTTTCTAGAAGACCTGAACTGACAAACTCAAACTATCTTTGCTATATCTACCGACATACCATAGATTGCACTGAACATTTCTAGAATGTAACTTTTTTTCAGACTTATTTCTAATTTGAAATAAGAGCAGTACTGCAGTTTCAGTAAAAATTAAATAAATAGGTCTGGTATGATCATACAATTTTCAATTGTTACATAAATAATCGTGATTAATACTCATTTTGTTTGTTATATGCTGTTAAAGTAAAAGCCTAGAGTAGCCAAACTGGCTGATTAGCTTTCTTGCTTCGTACTTGCTCAAGTTAACAGACACTACTCACCACTGCCCTCTTAAGGTGTTTTTGCACCCGTCAGTTTTTTAGATACATGTGAGCAAAGTCCTTCTGTCAGTGAAAGAGACCTGAATGGATGTGCACATGAGGCTGAAAGTGCAGGACAGGATTTTGCTTGAACTAAACTATTTCAGCGTGGACATTCTGAAACTCCTGAGATGAGCTTGCGCACAGATGCATGTGTATTGGAAATCAACCTCTCTCTGCATGGCTGTAATGTTAGACTCCTGACACTGAGCATGTGCTAACTGAGCTCTCACAGTGACAAAATGTGGGACGTTGTGATTTAGAAGTTCTCCTTTCACAACTTGATCAATTGGTTTGGATGTTCCTGGTGAGTTCAGATGTAAGGAATAAGTGATCCATCAGTAAATAGGTAACAAGCTTAAGTGTGTGGTATTTAAACACACCAAAATAGCACAGTCAGGGTCTGACCTTTGTTGAGAATCATTGGTTCAGTCCGAATGCTGTTGTGTCTCCCTTTCTTCTGTGTTTGAGGAAGATGTGAACTTTCATCTTGTCACTGAGCTGAGAATGCAGCAGTGGCCCTGAAGGTCGAATGTTGCACGAATGGCATTTGGACCCTGCATGTGGAGAAGAGAGGAAACTAGCATGAAGTTGCTTGAGTAACATTCCGGAAAATGAGTGCATGTTCCCTGGTTAGCATGAGATTTGAAAAAAATAAAATTAAAAATGCACACTTGTGCACAAGTGAAGCTGCAGGACCTGAAAGTCAAAGATGCACTCTCCTTTTCAGTAAATGTGTGTGTCAATGCTTCTGCATATGGATCCCATTTATATCTGTCTTATATCTGTGCCATGTTCCTGACTGTCTTAACACTGCACAAAAAAAAAAGTCCAGATGTTTGTATATGTATATGTTGTACCTGATCTAATGCTGCTATCATCCTGTTGTCATGTGACGCTTATGCTGCCCAGTCACCCAGGCCAAAACTCTCATATTTCAAAGGTTTAAATATCCAGTAGCAGAGGAGGGCACAGACTAATTCAGTTTCTCTCAGTTCTATGTACTCAAGTAAAAACGTTAATGAAACGGTACTAATCCTTTTACTTCTACTCAAGTGTGTTTGTTCAAGTCACTTCTTCATAAATCCAATAAATAGGCAAGACACAGTAACTATGAACGAATACACACAATACTGTTAACAATAACAACAATTTGTTAACATTAAGGTTCACAAAACACAATCCTCTTTCGCCTCTTTGTTACTCATTTTGTTATCCAAAAGGATCCAAGAGAAGAGATGAGCCTAATACACGTCACACTACTGTAACACACCATGTTGATGTATTAAGGTGCTGGATGTACCACGTTCCTAAATATTTAATATTTTAATAATATATTTAATATTTTACTACTGTCAGTGGTGACATTTCACAAAATAACATGGATTTACTTGAGTATGGGTTTGGGAGACTCTGCCCACCTCCAGCCAGTGGAATCAGTTTAAACGGCTGTGGAAGAAAAAAGCATGGTTGATTTACAAGCGTGATCAGTTTATATAGTATGAATTGGCACGTTCAAGACTTTTACAAAGTTTTCCATCACTTTGCTTTAAATAGATTGAATTTATATTTTATCCCATATGAGCGCTGATACTTTCTCCTCACCACAGGTATTGGGTAAACGTATTATCCTTGATTGTTACTAGAGCAAGTTTTGGGTTGTGTTGCTGGGCTTGTATTGTCTTTGTTCACAAAAGCACTAATGTCTTGTTTTCAACCAACCGCTCATTGATTACACGGACCACAAGTTCAAGTGCCAGTAAGTAACCACAGTCTGTTCATTCCAATTCCTGCCTAATGTTCCCCTCTGGGTGAAGCTTTCTGTTCTGCCATTTTTCTGAAATGTTTCACCTCACTGTCACTCTCAAGTGTGATCATCAGTTACATTAGTTACTGAATTGTTTTCCAAATTTCTTTAAGTGCTTCCAGACCTTCTTTTGGTGTGCCATTCTGACTAGACTCTTCTCTCCACAGTGTTCTTTTGGTTTTTGTTTTGTCTGAAATCACACTGACACCTCAAATCAGTCCAGTTCATTTCCATCCCCAGCGCTTTTAGCCAGCTGGGTCGTACATCCCAAACTCTGAACAGCACACCAGCCCACCCTTTCTACAACGTGTCCCAAAGCTGCTATGAGAAATCAGTGTGGAATTGGGTTGAAACATCATCAGTCAATCCATGGTGAAATCACGGAAGGCCTCATAACTGAGGCAAATCTGAGATTTGCTTAATACTGACAGGAACCAGTGTCATCATTTTATAATCAGCAGTTTCTGAGAAACAGAAGCTTTAAAAATGGTCTGCATCTTTCTCTTAAATAAGTGGCTGCAAACTAAGTCATGATTTTTGAACTAATGTGAGATGCATAACATTTTCAGGCATTGTCCTTTGGTTTAAGGTATATGCAGTATATAATGCATAAAATAATTCATTTCCCTGAATTTGTTCCTGAGTTTGTTGTGTTTATTAAGCACACCTTAAGCCATAAAAACGTCGAGCGTCTAATATCCACAGTTCAAAAATAATGACTTACCAAACTTTAATACTGAGCACCTTTTTCAGTAGAACTCAAATTAAGATGAATATTAGGGCCCATGAAGCATTACTTTTTTTAAAGCATCTGTCTTAGAAACAAAGGAAGATAAGATTTGGTACACTATGTATGACATTCCTTCCTGTTAAATAATCAGCAAATCTGTTAAACTCTTGTTTCTTTTCTAGAACCAGGTGATTTGAGTAAGATTTATTCGTAATTTCAACCATGTTTATGTTCAGACAAATGCCCTCTAGGCCACTTTTAGAAAGGGTGTTTTCATTTCAGTTAATCAAATGAATTCACACTGCATTCAAAGCTATGATTATAATTTATCCATAATTAAAAAAAAAAAATCTAGTTAAACTGATTTAAATCAACAGTTCTGTCCTATCCAGTCTTTGGGACCTACCAGATGGTCCACAATATTGTATTCAGTACACATGCGCTAGTTATTCAGTGTTCTTAATGGACTGGTTCAGATATTTTGGGATAATGTATACATGTGGACCGTCTGGTGAGGCCTGAGGACTAAGATTGGGCAGTAGTCATTTGCAAGAAATTCTGCCATGTAGTCATTAGTAGATGTGTAATTTGTGCCAGAGATTGTTTTACCTGCTAGAGGTCTGTGTCTTTGCTCCGTGCTGACAATGTTCTCTGTGTCTCTCTCTCAGGAGGAGGAGGAGGCCCTACCTGTACAGGAAGCGAGCGATTCACCGTAGCCGAGCAGCCTACTCTCTGGAGGAGTCAGACGCTCCTCCACTCAGTGCCTCTAACTCTTTCATGTCCAGGAGAGAGAGAAGGCGCCGGCTGACCATGTCCGTGTGGGAGCAGAGGACCAGCCAACTGCGGAGGCATCGGCAGATGTCCAGCCGGGAGGTCCTGTACAACAGCACCAGCGAAGAGCGGGACGGGCCAGGCGCACTGCCACATGGCCGACCAGGCGCATCCCCCTCACAAAGTGTCCGGCGAACCGAGTCAAGACAGACGTCCCACAGCCTCAGACTACCCACAGAAACCAACCCACAGACGGCCCTCAGCCTCAGACGACCCTCACTCAGTGCTGCCCTGGAGACTTTTGGGCCCCTGGACTTGTCCCTAGGTGAGGTGGACATATCCCTCCCGCTCCCGGAGCCACCCCTGGCCACTGACGTTCCTCTCCCAGATGTTCCAGAGTCAGGAACCTCCCCAGGCGGCTCTCGGGCTGTCGGCAGCCGTCTGAAGCTGAATGGCGAGAGAAGGCAGCGAGTAATCCGTAAACACAGGCCAACAGATGCAGAGCCTAGACTACGGCCTCCCAGAGATGCAGATGGGGACCACAGCCAGGAGAGGAGGATGGGGAAAGAGGGAGAAGATGAGGAGGAGAAGAAAAGCAGCAATGGTGGACGAATCAGTCCAGATGGTATCGCGGCCATGCAGAGGTAAGGGATTTTGGGTCTGGGGAGTAAACGTTCTGCCAATTATGCTAACATGCAGTTGGTCATTGCTCTTTTAGTAAAGTGGCCCCTTATGAAATGTTTTATGAAATGTAACACTTTTTACAAGGTGAAGTACTAATTTTCATTTCTTTTCTCAGCAGTTATGTGGTGTTTGACCAAAGTTTGCTAGACTGGCTTCTATACTGCTAACCGGCTGCAAACAGAAAATGCAGCTAATGCTTTTTCTTAAAGGCAACAACTACACTACAAACTGTGTTTAACTATAGTAATTGCCTGCAATTTAGGAAAACAAAAATCAAACCAAGTGTTTGAATGTTTTCCTTTTGCCACTGTCAGCCCTGTGACATTGATTGACAGGTGAAGATGACAGAGATTGACAGTTTCTGAGAAAGCTGAGGAGGGAAGTGCTTTGTTTTTCTTACATACTGAACACCCACGGGCACTGTGTTTTTGTTGGTAGTCGATTTTTACACTTCTTTTGAGGAAGCGGATTTTGCAGAGGATTTTAGATAGAAATGGATCCCGAAACTTGTATTTTTTATATATTTTTTTTACTTAAAACAAGTATATGTATGTAGATTAATGGTTTATTAACACAGCATGCGTGGATCAGTCTGTCATAAGCTTGCATTTTGATCACTTCACGATCAAATTCCTGCATACAAATGAATTGGATATGAATTACCAAAACCTATAAAACCCACGTTGTAAATGTTCCCAGACTGACTACATAGGGAGGCAGAGAACTGACATATTAAGAAGACTTAGATGGCCATTATCTTCCTGTCTGAAGTAGGGCTGCACGATATTAGGAAAACATGCGATATGCGATAATGTTGTTGAGTGTTGCGATGGCGATATCACATGCGATAAGTAAGTAAAAACTTAGCCTTTATAGTGTTAATGTTTTTCTGCTTTGGATTTGCTGGTAACATAGGTTCCAGACACTGACTAGTCTATGCAGAAAATAAATTAAATGCAATATTTCCATTCCAACGTTTTTTTAAAAAAAGAATTTTAATGCCTCCCATAAAACATTTGAACCATTGAACATTGTTGAAAAAAATCAGAAAATAGTTTTTAAATAATTTTAATAATCTTAAATAAATGTAAACATAATTTAAATTGTAAAACGAGAAATTGGGGCAAGAAATTGGGCATAGGTACCCTTTAAAAATGAGCACTACAGCTGTGCAGTCAGTGACAAAAACAAGTTACTCTCATTTATCACCATTCAGATCTGCTTTTCTCAGACATTCATTTGAACAGGTATTAGATTAGACCCGAAACTGCATTAATATTTATTCATGTTAATACCGAGTGTATGAGCGGGTCAGTTCAGGCCACAGCTGAGCCTCTTTAATGTTTGGATCTCAGAAAGTGGGGTTAAAATGCAGCAAATGTTTATTTAAAAGTGTTTAGCATGGTCCTAAGAATGTTTTTAGCTTACTACTAATAAAGGTAAAAAAAACAAACAGAACAACTAAAACATCAAATACGGGTGATGTTAGCTTCTCGCTCAAATTATTCGTTCCACCTTAAATGATGAAGCACGATTTAAGGTGGAATGGATCATTCGAGCTACGAGTAGACTCCTTGTGTCAGAGGAGCACATTGGCCGAGTCAGTGAATCCGCCGGTTAACTTCCATTACTGGCTTAAGTGACTCACACACCCGGATCAGTTTAGTGAGTGACTCAGAGGGAGCCGAATCCTAAAAAGTATCCGAGTATTACAGCTCTGCTCTCCAAGTGCTTAGCACTCACATCCACTAGGAGGCGGGCATAAGGCAGTAGGACGCCATCTGACTGGCCAAATATGTTGATATGAAGAGCTTTGGAAAAACACCATTTATTGCAGTTCAGTCAATCTTTCGCGATATGGATATTGCATGTGTTGATATCGCGATGACGGTAAATTTTACGATATATCGTGCAGCCCTAGTCTGAAGCATGACAGCAGCCAAGTCTGGACACGAGAGTCATGCTCCGCACTCGTGCATGGGCAGTGATGTCAAAGCCTAGAGATAATAATCAAACCAACCACTTTTGGGTGTTTTAAGGGACTTGTCACATGGAGGGAAAATCATCAGAAAAGGTTTTTCTAAATGTAAGCTCACGGAGAAACATACTTTTATCACCCTCACCCATATTCAGCAACAGTCGTGACAGAGTACAGTATAGTGTTCTTTGCACTCTATAGATGGAATGAGGCATTTATGTGCAGGATCAGGTTCTGAACTTTCCTGTGGTTCTTCTTGTTCTCCATACAGAGAGCCTGGAGATTCAGAGCCAGCCACACTGCAGGTCACTGACAGCACAGTGCTGCAGCACACACTGTCCACCAGGGATGCCACCGAGGGTGAGAACAACAACACCCCCACCTCCCTTTTACAGGACAAGGCAAGCATGATGATAGAAGTGACTGACCCTCAGCAGGGCCTGGAGCTGTCCATCACAGGTAAAGAACTGTGGGTGAGAAATACTGCTGCTCCAAGAGTTTTGTGATTGTAACGGAGCTAAGCATTGTCACACTTCTTTTTTTGTTTTTTTTTTTGGTTTGTTTTTTGTTTTTTGACATGTTTAACATGTTTATACATGTTTGTACAATGTGCTTTCCAGAAATACAATCACTTAACAGTAAATCTTCAAGGTATTGTGACATGAATTTCACTTCAAAATACAAAAACAACTCAAACAATAAGAACAAATACATAAGTAAAAGAATAAAAACATATTGTCACACTTCTAGTTATTGTGTTTATATTGATAGAAATAAATGATATCTATTTTTAAGTATTTAAATCCTGATTTTACAAATCTCATTAAATGCATTTCATAGAGTCTGAAGGGCCTATGTCCATTTTTTGTGACCTTTACTTTCATTTATTTAACTTTATTCAGTTTTCAGTGCAAGAAAAAAGCAGAAGACATGTTTTAACAGAAACAAAAGCATCAGCAACTAAATACAAATAAAAACATTTCAAATAAAATATAAAAAATTTCCTGTAGTCAGTTTGCACACCCTTTGCCCTTTTTACAGTTTCAGTTCTTTATTGTCAGACATTTCAAGAGAAAGCCAGCACAAATAAATTTGTGTATGGGAAACACGGGTTTATCTAATTGGAGAAGTCATGGTGTTCTACCAGGTCTTGCATACTTGATAGGAGTCTCATTTTTCTCTGTTTTTCATGTATTTATCAAACTCCATTTTTAGAGATGCCTGCTACTCATTTTCCTTTCATGTTCCTTTCTTATGAAAGTGGCCTTTCTGCTTCAGAAATCTCTTCTTTAGTCATTTTAGATGCTCATGGCAGCTAAGGTGTGTGTAGGGTACACAAATATGGAAAGTGGACTATATATATACATATGTGTGTGTGTGTGTGTGTGTGAGTGAAGTTTATAGTAATTTTCTGTGAAATGTGTTTTATATTTTTCTCCACAAAATTAGTAACTTACTTGGCTGTTTTAAGTCAGTTTTGTTCTGATTGGCTGACCTGCATTATGCTTCATTCAGAAACAGTCCTGGCTTAAACACTCTTTATAACTTCAGTGTGAGTGGACAGAGCTAAACTGCTATAGGCTGAAAAAGCAGACATAAGCGAATACCTTGGCTTTCATGACCTCACAAAAACTGTGAAGTCAAAACTCTTTTTGCAACATGGTTTCCATTTATGGACTGTATTAAATCTTGCATCATGTTATTTGACAGCCAATAGCAAAGACCCGGAGGCTTCAAAGTCAGAGAAGGAAGACGAGGAAGTACCGAACTCTTCAAAAGCTACGCCTCCAAACAGCATGTTCATCTTCAAACCCCGCAGTCCGTAAGACTGCTTCATTCAACTACTACAAAATAAACTGTCTATATTTATCTCTCCCTTTCTGTTTACCCCCATCTTCTTTCTCTTGTCTTGTTTCTCTCTGTCTCTCTCGCAATCTGTCTTTCTCTCTGTATCCCTTTCTGTCATTATTTCCCAATTTAGTGTAACTTTTATTTTATTAAACAACAATAATAAGAACAGTAAATTGTCATAATAACATATATACGTCACACGGGATGTCCAAATGCTTATAGACTTCTGCTCCTCCAGCCTTTTCTCTGAAATAAAGATTAATACTGTGAGGATTAGACTGTATTCAGCCACTGGATCACTTCAGCAGTTCCATTGTTGGGGGCTTCATACCCCTCTACCTTGGAACTGAACATTGTGCTCCAGGTTCCAGAGTGTATTAGCAGGACTTTTTTCAACTGGATTATTCTTGTTATGTGTCAGCAATGGGGAATGACTGTCTGGATGCTTTTGGACATACATGTGTGCTCACATACAACATCATGCACCATTTATCTTTGCACTAATGTAAATACAGTGTATATCAATTTTTATATTTTTGTTTTTATACAATATGTTTCTCAATGGTGGTTGCTATCTATCTATCTATCTATCTATCTATCTATCTATCTATCTATCTATCTATCTATCTATCTATGTATCTATCTATCTATCTATCTATCTATCTATCTATCTATCTGTCCATCCAACCATCTATCTATCTATCTATCCATCTATCCATCTATCTATCTATCTATCTCTACAGTATTGTGCAAAAGTCTTAGGCACCGGTGCAAATTGTTAAAATCCATTTTCTCAATATTTGAGGATGTCTTTCTGCTAGCAAAGTTAACATTACAATAAATACAAACAAACAAGAAATCAGTATCAAGATATTTTTTGGTTGCAAAAAAAAAAAGTAGTTGATATTTTGTGAGCAGGTTTGAATTTCATCTATGCTTCCAGCCATTGTTCGGATTTGTGACTGATTGAGTCAAACCAGGTTTCTGATGGTTATTACAAGTAATACTGGCCTTCCACAAGTAACACATTGATATACTGTACATAAAATCACTACTTACATCGAAACCGTTTTTTAAATATTTTTGCAGGTGCCTAAGACTTTTGCACAGTAGTTTTTTCATAATAATAAAGAACTTTTTAACAAAGGTAAGTTTAAAAAAACTCATTCTCTATCTCCGTCTCCCTCAGTATCCGCAGGGCCTGTCACTACATTGTTAATCTCCGTTATTTTGAGATGTGCATCTTGTTGGTCATCGCTGCCAGCAGCATTGCCTTAGCTGCTGAAGATCCAGTAGCCACAAACTCTGACTGGAACAAAGTAAGACTTGATTCTACTCTGTAATCTACAATATACAGGGGCTCAAACACCCCTAGATCTTGCTTAAAGTGCCAGAATGGCGAGAAACACAACTGAGAACACATGCTTTACTGCTGCTCCATTTTGGTCTCAGAATGTTTATGTTCTAAAAAAGCACACACTGCTGTGTATCACACAGTAGTCTGTTATTAAGTATATGCAAACTGGCAAGATAGGAAGTTTAATCCCCACAACATGTAATATAATTATTATGGCGTCAGGCTTACCATGAATACACCAGCAAATTTCCTAAAAAAAAATTAGGGTATGATTAAATGCACTGTGCAGACTAGGCTGATTTGACTAGTTTGGATAAATTGTAATGAGGTTCTACCACAGACTTTAATTTTGGTCTTGGGCATGATGGCTTCCACTGAGAGATGAAGGCATAGTGTCATCATTTTCATGCTTGAGGCAAAAGATGCTCCGGATTAAATGAACCAGAGCAGCACTAAAACAGAATCATCATTTGGGTTCAATTTGGAAAGCTAATGGCTGCTATTCATCTAATTTCATTATTGCACCAAATGGGCTGAACATTGTTAATGTCTAAAGATGATACATGGTGTTTCGTCAGGGTGTGTATGTGTGCCTGTGTGTGTGCTGAGACTGACATTTGCACAGTTCGAAGATTGAGTCTTTGCTCTGCCTCCAACAGGTGCTTCGCTACTTTGATTATGTATTCACTGGAGTCTTCACCTTTGAAATGATAATCAAGGTAAGAGTGTTTCTGTGGTAAAAGAACCCAGGTTAGGAGAAAAATGACAAGGCTATATTTGTTTAAATGTATGTTTTTCTTTTCACCTATCAAATATCTAAAATATATTCAAATATATATATAATGTGTGTGTGTGTGTATATATATATTAGGGATGCACCGAATATTCGGCCACCAAAAATTTTGGGCCGAAATGGCAAAAAATGCATTTTCGGTTTCGCCCGATTTTTTTTTTTTTTTACGCAACTGAAACAGTGATGACGCAATCAGCAAGTGCAGCTTGCACACGCCAGCCTCAACGTCTCAACGTCGGGATTAATTTATCATATAAAATCAAAACATCCTGATCAAGCACAGAAGAGGCAAGACCCTTCAAGCACCCCCACATCCAGTGATTACAGTTAATATATGGGCTATGACAGTCTTTGTTTTGATGCACTATTTTGTTATAGGCCTACAGAAATTGTTATATCTTTCAACAGTTTTTAAAGCACTTGTTCTGAATGCACTTTGTTCATGCACTTCGTTCAGAATATTAAAATGCACTTGAATTCACTAGTTTTATGAGAGAAGATATTTAATATCATGTGTGCCACAGTTATTGACACCCCTGCTTAGTCTTCTCCTTTAACATTTCACAAGGTTTGAGAATACAGACAGAGGGATCTAGATAATCTCTCTAGATCATCTAGAGTCCTGGGTCCTCTCATGTGCACTGTCCTCTACAGCTCGCCCTTAGGTTTTCTGTGGGATTTAGGTCCGAGGACTAAGATAGCCATGGAAGACGGTTGATTTTGTGTCTGGTTAACCATTTCTGTGTTGATTTGGCCATATGTTTTGGGTCATTATCCTGCTCCAATGATAAGCCGTTTTTTTATTTTCTGCGGCCACCAGTTTTATATTTAAAATGTCCTGGTATTTTGAAGACGTCATGATGCCATGCACTCTAACAAGCTTCTCAGAGCCACTGGAAGAGAAACAGGCTCGCAGCATCACAGATCCTCCACCATACTTCACCCTGGCAATTTTCGTCCTTTGTTTCACACCAGACCAATCTGGAGTGTGTTGTTACCAAAAATCTCAATCTTAGTCTCGTCTGACCAAAGCACATATGAAGATCAACACACATCTGCCTTACTTAAATGGCATATTCTTTTGTCTTTCCTGTTTTGAAGAGTGGCTAAGAGAAATGGACCTCTGTATCACATCTTATTTATCCCCCAGAAACACAGGAAATCATTGATTATTAATTGAAAGTTCCTAACCCCTTTGATCAAGTTGAAAAAGTAAAGTATAAATTACAAAAAATCTTACGTTATGTTTATTTTATAGGAATTGTTAGGGGTGCCAGTAATTGTGGCACCAGCGATTTTGTTAAAAATAATTATTTCTTAATGATGGATTTAAAATACATTTGCTTGAGATAAAGGTTAGATTTTTTTCTATTTTTTCTGTGTAAGAATACGCTAGTGCAACAAAAAATACAGACTTTTATCAGGGGTGCCAATATTTGTAGAGGGCATCTGCGCCAGTCCTCCAGGCTTTCTCGGTCGAGATGCAGACCTGTTTGCATCGCATACTCCACCTATGTATCATTGCATAACATTGAAGTTACGCCTAAGTGACTGATCCTAACCATAACCTTACTAATCCTCAGTGATCCTTATTAACCCTCAGTGGCCCTTACTAACCCTGAGTAACCCATATTAACCATGTGACCATCTAGACAACAGTGACCATTCATTTAATTTAATTTATGAACCCTTATAGTCATGCATGAACACACCACAGCACACAGTGTGAACAATGTGAAATTCTTTCTTTGCATTTAACTCATTCACCAAGTGAAGCAGGGGGCTGCAACCAATGAGGGGCGCCTGCGGGGCTGTGTGTGGGGACGGTACCTTACTCAAAGATACCTCAGTGGTGACACTAGCAATCGGGATTCGAACCCCTAACCTTCTGATTGCAGGGTCAACGCCCTAACCACTACTAATCTTGTGTGACCCTTAATAACCTTCAGTGACACTTAATAACCCTCAGTGACCCCTGTTAACCCAGAGTGACCCTTACTGTGCCTGAGTGACCCTTACTACCTCTGAATGGCCCTCACTAAGTGAGCTGTGCTGATTTCTAATGGTATTACTGCAGGAACATCCTTAGTGATTATGGGCGCTATCCCTAACATGCTGTGTATTTCAGTCAAAGCATCAATAAATGATATATGTGTGTGTGTGGCTAGATGATTGAACAGGGTCTGATCCTGCATGATGGCTCATATTTCCGTGACCTGTGGAATATTCTGGATTTCATAGTGGTGGTCGGAGCACTGGTGGCTTTCGCACTCACGTGAGTAAATAAATTAATATTGCATGTAATGTAATGTCACACTGTTTGTTTTCTTTACATTGTCCAGCCTCCAACTAGGCATTTGCTCCTCAGTAGAGCAAAACATTGCCGTGCAATCCAGAGACAATGACTTGAATAAGAGACTGACTGACTCTCGACATCCACTTAACTGACTCGACATGGACTTAAGACTTAAGACTTCTGGTTTCCAAAATTTAGAATTTGGGAAACAATAACACTGGTTGTCTTCTCATACACATACTGTTGAAATTGTGTAATTTTGATGGTAAATGTTCCGTCTCCATCTTGTCACTGTATTCACAGTCATTGTTAAAGTTGAAGTGTCAGCACAAAAGTTGAAGTTGAAGTGTCAACGCTAGTATGTGGCTGTTTTAGAAGGCGGAGGGCAGTCTGTGCAAAACCAGCTGCCACTCAAAGTTTCGTGAATTGAACAGAGTGTAAATTTGTATTAAACTGCACTAATCTGTAATCTTTGCACCCATCATCTGTGAGTGGCTCTCATGTTTTGCGAGAAGTCCATTCAAATTCATATGCTTGAGGGAGAAAGGTGCTATCTAAGCCCATGCCTATAAACTGCACTTGCTCTCATACTTCATACATAACACGCAGGCAGAATGCATCTGATTTGCATCTGCAAAGGGCTTAGTATGGTGTGCATATTTTTGTGTAAAGAAAGAGGGACTCGTTTCCCTTGGTTTTAAATGTTTGCCTGTTTATTCATGTATTTGTTTGTTTTGTTGGTTTCCTGTGGATCGTGGCTCCCTGCATCTACCAGGAATGTTCTGGGGTAAACATATTTTCTTCATCACTCATGTAAAAGTGTCCATTAATGTTGATACGCAAGTGTGTATGTGCGTGCAGCTGTGTGTGTGCGTGTATTTTGTATGAATTCTAAGTGTGTGTTTGTGTATACATGTCAATCTACAGGAATAACAAAGGAAGAGACATTAAAACCATAAAATCTCTCCGAGTGCTGCGGGTTCTGAGACCGCTGAAGACCATTAAGAGGCTACCCAAGCTGAAGGTAAAGCCACTCTGGGGGTGCGCTGAATGTATCCATAAGGGTTTCATTGCAATATTAAATGTCACATCAGTCATTGGAGGCTGATTTTCAGAATGAAATCATTTGCTTGTGCATTTTGCTGTATCTGATGTGACCACAATGTAATAGAGGAAAAAATCCTTAGCTTTTTAGAGCGAAAAGGGCTCCGTTTTTTTAGATATCTCCACCAACAAAGTACAACTTTGTGTTTTTTATATCTTTGTTAAGTCTGTTTTATGAACTGGATGGTTGTATAAAAGGTTTTTTTTTTTATATCTTCCTGAAACCAAAAATAATGAATTTTTTCGGATTCTACAAAAGGAACACGTTCTGCTTTATCACATGTATTTATGAGAATAATGGTTAGAAACTCACTTAGAACTTAGAAACCAGAATTGGACTGTATGTCCACAGCCAGTTTCTAGTATCCCTGACTATTTTGAATATACGTACCCTTAAACAGTCAAGTATAGCTGGAAACAGAATAAAAATTAATAAATGACATGAATCACCACAACATGTTATTCACTAGTACTAGAGAGTATTATTTTCTCAATAAAGCAAGTTTTTGACCACTCAGTTATTCCTAGTGCCTTTGTGGGGCCTACTGATCTAAATGTGTTAGGGGAAGGCTGTTAAACATATCTTAACTACAAAAACTATATACATTTAAAACGTGTATACATCATTTCCAATATTTGTTTTCTTTATAGTACCATGACTATCCTAGGTAGGACACCCTGAATTTAATGGATATCTTTGATCAGTTTGCCCATTAACTGTTATTATAAGAGTCTTTACACCGATGTTAGTGCTCCAACAAACAATTTATTGTACAGGTTCATCCTCAGTATTATAATGTCTGGGCATAGTGATTATGTTTGTAGACTACTGTATGCAATAGAGACATGGCAGTAATTCATATTTATTCATAGTCATTGATATTTATGGATATGTTGCATTACAGAATGTGAGGTCAATGTGAGAAGAATAACGTGAATTGTGAGAAATGAATGATTCAATAGAGCTTTGCAAAGTGATTATTCTACAGTATACACACTGCTGATTCATCTTACACCCCTCCTCACAGCTGCTGACCTCACAATTAAGCCTTTAGAGCAAGAAATCCTGTGGGGCAAGCCACCCTCTATTCATGGAAATGTAACAATGTAATTGAGAGGCTTATTTATCTCCAGGGCTTATAAGATAAGATAAGAAAAACAGGGGTTGCCATATTTTTTCTGTTCTAATACTCTGAGTACCTACATGAATGAATTGGTACACAGCAACATTTTTATTTTTTATTTTTTGGCAATGTATAGTTTTTTTAATGCATTTTAGTGCTAAATTAATAAGAAAAATATAATGTAATAATTTTGTAACTTAAATATTAACGTAAATTTCCTGTAAAACTTTATACATTTTTAGTACTGTCCTGTCGAGAGAACACATAGCAACCAAATACGAAATCGCATCTTGCGATGGTGAAATACCCCGGTACTCAAAGGCGGGATGTTTAAAAGTAGCCAATCCGAGAACGTTATTCCATTTTTCCTTGCTGCTGATTGGCTGCTGCTTTGCGATGCTTCTCTGGCAGATGCAGTCCAGCGTTCCCGCATCATAATAGAACATGGAGCAATCTTGAGTTTATCTTTACATTTTTTTAAGGGTAATGTATTAAGCTGAGTTTAAAATGGAATTAAAGTGTTTTAGGGGTTAGACTATAAAAATAGGCATTTATAGGCCTTTTTTTTTTTTTTTTTTTACCACATCACAAATTTCCGGTTTTTCCCCCATGAAGTTCAGTGGTCGACTTTAACTCTTTTACGCTCTTTCTAGCTTCATGTTTAGCAAAACCCGGATGGCACACAGTTTTAATTATTTTAAACCATAATTATTGTTTTTCTTTTTAAGGGTTTGCGTACCTCAGTTATGGTAATAAGAAATCCAGTATGAAGTTACTCAAATTAGGTATGCTTTTGCATCATGAAGACTGAAAACTGCCACACATTTTACTGTTTATCACGCGCATGCGTTCCGCTTATGTCAACCCCTGAAGATAAAGCTTTATTAGTCCCACAACTGGTAATTTTGCATTGTTATGGCAGAAAGTGAACAAAACAATGGTAAGAGCAGCAAAAGGAATAGGAATAAAAGCAGTATTTTAAAAAAAACAGTATAATATAAAAAGTACACTACACAAAATAATACAAAAATGTAAATAAAGACATTATATTTGTGGTTACGCAAAAAACAAATAAATGAATAAATTGTATATTTATATGTATGTGTGTACACAATGAATATATGTCTTCTAGAAGAGTTTAACATATGTGTAAAGCCATTTATTTGGAGCAGTACATTTATTTTGAGAGAAATGTACTGCCAGCTAAATAGCTTTTAAATAGAATTTAAATAGAATAGATTCCTAAAACTTCTGCAGTTAAGTGAAAAAAATCTGGTGTATATGCAAACATTAATCACTGTGTTTTTCTCTTTTTGTTTTTGTGTGTTTGTGTCTCTTTTTAACTGAAGGCAGTGTTTGATTGTGTTGTGACTTCACTGAAGAACGTCTTCAACATCCTCATTGTCTACAAGCTCTTTATGTTCATCTTTGCGGTCATTGCAGTCCAGCTGTTCAAAGGAAAATTCTTCTACTGCACTGATGGATCAAAAGATACAGAGAAAGAGTGCCAGTAAGTTTCCAGTAAAAACATCACTAACACCACGGTGCCAAGTAATACCATTAACACTAATAATATTTATTTGTATAGCTCTTTAAAACTAATAAAACACTAAGACCACTACAGTCACTATCAACACTGCTAACACCACAAAAAAACTATAAATACCACTGTAGAAATAAAGGCTGACACAGTTAACATAACTAAAATCACTACCATCAGCGGGTAGCCTAGTGGTTAGGGCATTTGCCCTGCGATCAGAAAGTCGTGAGTTCGAATCCCAAGACTTGAATAAGGTACCCCACTGCTCCCCTGGCTGTTTGACTTGGTGAAAAAGTTTAATATAGAGGAAGAATTTCGTGCTGTGGTGTGTTCATGTATGACAGAATTGTCACTGTACATATTAGCATTACTAACATCACTGAAACCCTGAAAACAAATAAAACCCTTAAACCATTAATACCTCTAAAATCACACAAACACTACTAAAGCCTTTAAGACAGCTAACAATACTGCACAATATAAGAGCCCCTCTTCCCTGCCCAGAAACCAAAGACGCCCAGTAGTGCTGTGTTCGCAAGCAAAGCTACAGCTAGTGTTGTTACAAAGCTAGCACAAATACAAGGTTTGAAACTAGCATAGAAGGGGCAATCACTGCATCCTCTTTTCTGTCTTTCCTTTAAGACTAACACACTAACACCACTAAAACATTTAAATACACTAACATATCTACCTTGTAAACCACTAAACACCAATAACACCATTAAAACCTTCACTAACATTGCTAACACCATAAACACCATTAACACTTCGACCACCACTTGAAGAATAACACCACTAAAACTGCTCACATCATAAAAACTAATACCACTTAAGCCACTAACACATGTAAAACTGTTTATACCACTAAAACCATTGACACCAATAAAACCACTAATACCATAACTAATTTCTCACTAAACTTTTCAAAACTGCTCAATTTGAAATTCGAAAATGTGAAGGACGATGAAAATGAATCTGAAAACATCATACATTTTCTATAGAATTTAGAACATTCTTCATTTTTGGTTTTGGTTTTCCTGGCTACTGCTCATAAATTCTGTACTCGTATTTACTGATGTGTGTGTGTGTGTGTGTGTGTGTGTGTTAGGGGATACTACATCGACTACGATAAAGATAAGAAGGATGTGAAGAAGAGAGAGTGGAAGAGACATGAGTTTCACTACGATAATGTGGTCTGGGCCCTGCTGACCCTGTTCACCGTCTCTACTGGAGAAGGATGGCCACAGTAAGTGTGTGCTGTGTGATGTGACATGCTGAAAAAGTCAACATGATAAAACATTTGAGTTTGATGTTCAATGATGTTCGTTTGCACCCCTCAATCTCGCACGAACAATATTTTGTTTAATTTCGTCTAACACCAGTCAGACCCCTCCCACCCTCAGTGTGACAAATTTCCACCCCCTATTGCCAGCAGGTATTTTGCACACAACATGTGTGTGTGTGTGTGTGTGTGTGGTTTCTACATTGATGCTAACACATCCTCTTGTAAACGAGAATGCTCCAAAAGTGTCATGTTTTGTGAGCAGGACTCAAAGTAACCAAGCAACAAATAATTCAGATAAATCAAAGTGTACTGCTTTGCTTATTCATTTCTGTAATTAACCAACAAAACACTCAATATCAACAGAAAAATGAGGATAACAAAGTTGATTTAATGTGCTGACTGCAGATGATGTTGCAGAGAAAAGGGAAAAGGAGCCATGTGCCCTTGAAAAATATTACCTGACTGATCATGTGTGTCTTGAACCTAACTGTTTGATTGTTTGTTTGTTTGTTTGATTGTTTGTTTGTGCGTGTGTGTGTGTGTTTAGAGTCTTGCAGCACTCAGTGGACGTGACTGATGAAGACCAGGGTCCGAGCCGAGGGAACCGGATGGAAATGTCTATTTTTTACGTCATTTACTTTGTGGTTTTCCCCTTTTTCTTTGTGAATATATTCGTAGCCCTTATCATCATCACATTTCAGGAGCAAGGTGATAAGATGATGGAGGAGTGCAGTCTGGAGAAGAATGAGGTAAATCAGAAAGACACACTACCATAAACCTTTGTTCATCATTTTGTACTCTGCAAAATTCCCTCAGTATTGCCCCTAGTGTATCCTGAGTTATACATCTTCTCCCGAGTGTCACTAGGTCCCCTGAATAATGAGGATTCAACTAGTGAGATATTTAATATATTGTTCTAAACATCTCATACGTGCAACAAACAAGCTGAAGCTAATTTGCATTGAATTGTTGTTCACATGAAGTAAAGCCACTGCTATAAATATCCACTACTTAAACACTTGATGAAGCTTTCTGGTTTACGTAGGATATTTTATTGAGGTTGCAAGGCTTATAAATGTCGCAGAATGTGCAGGAGCATTAACTTGCATGTAGCAATATTCATTTTTTGACACATAATATAATTTACACAGTGACATTCAGGGAAACTGAATACAGGACAGAACGCATCGAACACAATGATCACCACAGAGTTTGATAGCAGTGATTTCTGTAAAAGCTTTACAATTTCTCCTAAGAGAAAAAACACTTAAACCTAAAGCTAGGCTGAATGCTGATAGCAAATTGCAAAATGATGCCATAGTCGTTTTGTATTTAACAAAATAAGAAGTTTCCTTAGCGATAGAATAGCATCATTGTTCATCGTGAGTGGATGTAACCCGCTGTAATAGTCTGTTTTTAGAACAGGAAAAAGACAGGCTGTAATCTGGGCTTTAATGCTGTAAGACTGCCTCGCAGTGCATGGACACACACCTGCAAAATTATTATAAAAAGCTGACAGGCAAACCCAGTTTTTACAGTCCATGTAATAAAAAAAAAAACTGCAAACAACCAGTTTTTAGTTAAATGTTTTAGGAGCAACAATAGGTAATGATATAAATTGTTTCTGCCCTAATTTTAGAGATGGTATTGGTAAACGTATTTCGCTGCGTGAAAAAACATTTTTTTCCTGTGAGTTTTAAAATGCTGTTTTTATTTAAATCAGTGATTCTGCCTGTTATTTCCCTGTCCAGAGGGCTTGCATCGACTTTGCCATCAGTGCCAAACCCCTGACTCGCTACATGCCCCAGAACCGCCACACTTTTCAGTACCGGCTGTGGCACTTTGTGGTCTCACCTTCGTTTGAGTACACCGTGCTGACCATGATAGCCCTCAACACCATTGTCCTCATGATGAAGGTATGAAACAGTATTAAGGAGGTGGATTCCAATTGGCTGAATCCACTAATCTATAAATTCTTACATAATGTTGGCATGTTCAAGTATTAACGTATATAGAACAATTTTGCATTAATTAATTCGAGTAAAAGTTAGCTATCAACAGTAAGAGCTAAATATACAGTAACTAAACATACGGCTGCTGGAGCGCTGCCATCCTTATTTTATTGTAGTCGTAGGAAGTAAATGAAGTTCACAAGCAACTTTGGAAAAATACCATATGTTCTGCTTGTCCTTTACACCCAATGGTAAATGTTTGCTTTGCTGATCATATTCTGCATCAATGTGGAAGCTCATTTGCATCTGAGCACATTTCAGTTAGAGGGTGTTGATTCTTGCATGCTATTTTCAAACCTGAGTCTTACTCCATTAAATACTGATTTCCTAATGAACTTGTTTGCTATAGGACAGATACACTGTATGTTCAGAAAGACCCAGACACACTTTCTGAGTAGTCAACCTCTTTGCAGTTTACCTATCAATGACCTAGGCGTTCTATTGCACAAGCACAGTTTGGATAGTTTCTAATCAGGTGTACAAATGTTTTTGACTTTTAACTTAAAGCAATTGTTGGGGTCAAATATTGCCAAGAAGCCACTAATTAATGGTCCAAACCGTATTTCAGTCTTTGATCTATTTCTTAAAGCATTATAAGCACTATTTATGTGTGTGTGTGTGTGTGTGTGTG
>JBBPCX010000016.1:20409686-20452139 GCA_037974365.1 Hydrocynus forskahlii | reverse complement strand
TGTGTGTGTGTGTGTGTGTGTGTGGATATCTATGTCTCTTGGACAGTACTACTCGGCTCCTCCTGCATATGATGCAGTGCTGAAACACCTAAACACAGCTTTCACTGTCCTGTTCTCTGTGGAATGTGTTCTTAAGATTGCAGCATTTGGTTTTATGGTAAGCAGGGCTCACACACACACACACACACACACACACACACACACCATACACAAGGATAGTTCCGTTGAAGCTAACAACTAAAGGCCTGTTCATACATAGGTCATATTGGATACGTATTGGATTTCCATACTTTGTAGGAAAGTGGCCCAAATCAGACTAACATCAGAGTGTTTTTTGTTATTCACACAGCCACGCAAGTAGCAAATCTCTGTCACATTGTTAGAAAAAGATGGGATTTGGGCCACTTCTACCTGCTGTGTGAACATAGCCTATGATTACTTAACAACTTGACATGGTTTAGGATAAGAGTGTGATGACTTGTCTGGGGTTCCTTGTATGTACTCTGTACATACCCACTGTAAATGCATACATCCATTGTAATTTCTGATTATGTTCATATTATTGGTCATTCATCTGTAAATATTGTAGTTTATGCTTGTACATACAACCTTACATGCACTTTACCTGTAACTACTGCTTATTGCACTTCTGGTTAGACCTAAACTGCATTTCGTTGCCTTGTACTTGTACATGTGTAATGACAATAAAGTTGAATCTAATCTAATCTAATCATCTAATCTTGATGAGGTTTAAACTTTCATTACAAAATGTCAGACATTATATTGAAAAAATAGTAAAACTGATTTTCAGCTGAACCATCACTTCAGTTATCCATCTCTTCACCTTAAACCTCTTCACTGTGTTCCAGAATTACTTCAGAGACACATGGAATATTTTCGACTTCATCACAGTCCTGGGGAGCATCACTGAAATAGTGGTCGACCTGCAGGTAACCGCCGATGCTCATCCGTGTTACTGAGAATAATTTGTACCAAATGACTTATTTGGATCACTTGAGACAAAATCAATTTCCTTCTTCCTCTTGTAGATCAATGAATATCTGTTTCTGTTTTTAGCTTGTGGTCAGAAGCCATTAACATTAGACATTTTCAAATGGTGCCCTTTAAAGCATCATTTTGAAGAAAATGACAATACGTCAAAATAACAGAAAAATAAATGATGCAGTGTTTACAGAACAGAAAACAAATGTGTTTTGCCATCCAACTGGTCACATTGCCAGAGGAGAGTGTTGATTATAGCTGTGATTTTTTAATACTTTTCCTCTTTAAATAAGATTTGATTCAGGTGATCACTAATCAGTACCTCATAAAGCAGAATGAGGTGCTTGTGTAGGAATTTAACCGACACTGGCATGGAATGGTTCCTAAACTAATTTAATGGTAGAAAAATTAAATCTTGGAACAGAAAATGTTTTTTCTTTGGCACTGCTCCTTGAACCGTTTTTGCCGCATGTGTTTTTAATAGAGCGGCATGTGCTTTTTCTGAGACTTCAGCCACAGCAGTTTTTCAAACTGTTGCTTATTCAGCACCAACTGGGCTGGCGTCTCAAGCTTTGAAGAAGAACACTGTTAACTCTGTTACATCAGCTAACAGATGCCCATGTTGGCTTGCATCAGACTGCCCACTCAGAGACACCAAGGCATATTATACGCTCTTAGAATCCCTGCATCAGGTGGCTATGGCATTAGAAAGCATACCGCTCCCTCCTAATGTTGTTAAATTCATTAAATTAACATTTGGTTCTTTTACATGGTAAATATTCTTGTTTCCACGTCCCATAAGGAATATTCTGAGTATCATTAGCATGGTTTCAGGGCCAGAAGGGCTTACAATAGAATATGTGTTGATAACTGGATATTTTACACTTTAGTATTGTCTCAGTGTGCTATGCCATCTTAAATTCTCCTTGTATTTATGTACTTATGTCTTGTATTTATGTATTATTTATTGTTATATATATATATATATATATATATATTTCTGTGTTATGTTTCATGTTTTTTTTTAGTCTGCCTCCTTTAACATGAGCTTTTTGAAGCTGTTCCGAGCGGCTCGACTGATAAAGCTGCTAAGGCAGGGCTACACCATCCGGATCTTACTCTGGACCTTTGTGCAGTCTTTCAAGGTCAGATATTTCAATAATAATAATAATTAAGCTGAGATTGTACAGCACATCAAATGCTTAACATGTAAAATGGTAAGCAAGACTGTGAGGTCGTGCAGACAGGATTGATAACCTACATACATTTTGGCCTGGAGCAGTCAAGAACTGCTCCAAGGACTGCTTCCTTCCTGAACACATACATGAAGATTACTTCCTGCTACAATACAAATTGGCTCTTCACTTTGGATGAAAAGAACCTGCAACCTCAGGCTGAAGACAGCTTTACAACAGATTAATTACAACAGTATTAAGATACAGTCTTTTCTGAGTATGTTTGCAAAGATAACCTTTATGATGCTTGTTAATCCACAGTTTGAGATGGACCTTACCGATTGTAGACTGGTGCTGATGCCTTTTCTAAAGTGCTTTGCAGTCATAAATAGTTCAGTGGTTGGTAGCAATGATCGTAACTAACTTCAAAACCACACTGGGTCGAGTACCAATATCCAGTCTTCTGTTCTGACAAGCACTTGGAAGTGCATGGAAGTGGCATGGAGTGCAAGCTCCCTATGCAGAATAAACTACAGACCAAGTCTACCAACTTCAACTTGTGTTTGACTGCCTGCTACTCCCCTCCTCTAATGCCACTGAGGCCTTATGGCAGGAATGCAAAAATAAAGCAGCATTACTCCAGGGTGAAAAACATTAAACACCACAATCTAACAAAAGCTCCAGAATGTAAATCCCAAGCTTGTGTACATTTTAGTCTGGCCATTGGACTGTTTGCTGACAGCATCATGATCAAGATGGAACAAATGACTAAGCACTTTTGATCATTTTGCTGCTGGAGCTTCAGCCACAGATGACAGCCTGAGAACATTTTCTGTCATCAAGCACCACATTGACACTAGATATGCTAAACCTATTCAGCAGCAGGGTGTAGTAGACCCACTAATATTTCCAGGAAATGGAAGAAAAACATCTCCAGAAATATTATATGTAGGCATTTTCATTCCTTCAAGCTCTAAGTTGCCCTCTACAGGTATTAGAAAAAAGATGAAGAGGCCCGATAGTCTGTGGATTAACACAACCTCAGCAATCTTACCATTAAGATTTCCAAAACATTGGTTCTTCAGTCAGCATTCAGATCATTCCAAAATGGTGTTTGAAAGACGTTTGGAAGATGAATACACCATGCTGACCTTTGAAATGTCCAGAATGTCCCAAATGTGTCACTTCCAGGAGGCCATGGGATTATACTGAGATTACAGTGAAATTTACATTTATGGCATTTATCAGACGCTTTTATCCAAAGCGACTTCCATTCCCTACCTACAGGGGACAGTCTCCCTGGAGCAACTTGGGGTTAAGGGTCTTGCTCAGGAACCCAGTGGTGGTGTGCTGAAGGTAGAATTCAAACCCATGACCTCTTGGTCCAGAAGCAAGTATCCTACCCACTAGGCCACCACCACCCTGAAAGAATGTGGTACACACGTTAAACTGGAAACATGCTACATGTGTGAAAGCGGATCCGCTACTAATTGATTGCCACTGTAAACAGTCCCCTCTCTTCAAGGTGGTTTCAAACTACAAGTGACCCACGTTGGAGCTTCTGGGGATTGAATCCAGGACCTCATACATGCGAAGCATATGTTCTACCACTGAGCTACATCCCCATAAATTTCTAATATGCTACAACAATTTTATCACTCTGGCTGAAGAGGCAGAACAAATAATTCGGCATCTATCAGAGATCTTTAGGATTATGGTTTATGTTAATGTTAAGTCAATTAAATGCCAATTACTAAAAGATGTTTTGTTGTAAGTGGTAAATGCACTCACACTAACCCAGCCTGATTAGAGGTGTTTAAAATGGGAGTCCCCTTACCAATCTCCCAGAGATTAAGGCCTAATTTATACAAATTATTTCATGGCACAGTTTGTAGACATCAACATTCATACTGCTCTTAAAAGAGGTAATCAATTTGATGAATGGAAGACAGTGTTGTAAAATATCTGGCCACTATATGTACCACATGATGCCATACGGTTTGTTGAATGCCCCCTATGTCCGCCACGCATAACATAGGCACGTTTTCTGATTCTAACATTCACGAGACAATTTCCAAGACAGGTGTTTTTATTTCATGCTGATTACCATAGTTTAGCTTTAGAAGCTCAGTTTTGCTGGGATTTAGCTTGAGGTGGTGGGCCGCCATCCAAGAGGAGATGTCAACCAGACAGTCTGAGATGCGGGTCGCGCCACATGAGGCTATTACATCCCCAAGAGAATCAGTATATAGAGAAAAGAGAATCGGTCCAAGGACCGAGCCCTGGGGAACACCAGTGGACAATCTTTGCTGGGCAGACTGGGAGCCATGCCATGCTACCTAGTACCTCCAGTCATCAAGGTAGGATTCAAGCCATTGAAAGGCTGTGCCTGATATCCCAAGGCTGATGAGAGTAGCCAGGAGGATCTGATGGTTAACGATGTTGAAGGCTGCAAAAAGGTCAAGAAGAATCAGAGCAGAAGACAGATTGGCTGATCTAGCTGCAAGACGTTCTTCGGCGACGGCTAGTAGTGCAGTTTCTGACTGGTGAGGGTCCTGAAGCATGTTTTGAGAAAGAAAGATGTTGAGTAGGTGATAAAAAGCATGTTCTAGGATTTTGGTTTGTAGTTGTTGACATCTGAGGAGTCCAGCATGGGTTTCTCCAGAATTGGTGTGACCACTGCAGTCTTGAAAGCAGATGGGACATGGCCAGTTGTTAAGGAGCCATTGATAATGTTGGCGATATGCGGGATTAGATCCGAGGATATCATCTGGAGCATACTCAACTACTTACTACAGTACAGTTCATTTTAGCGTATTGTACAAATCAGAGAAATCAATTAATTTTATGCAAGGAAAGATCATGCTTTATGAATAGATCGTCTTTAATGATTCCCCAAAAATACAATTTCTTAATTTTCCACACAGGCTCTGCCTTATGTCTGTCTCCTCATTGCCATGCTGTTCTTCATCTATGCTATTATTGGGATGCAGGTAATTCCCTTTCTACACATTAACATGTTTAACTTTCTGAATATTAATTATCTTGGAGCTGTTGGAGTTGTGTTGGTGTTGGCACATGTTTTGAGTGTTCTTGAATCTCTCTGTAGGTTTTTGGGAACATAAAACTAAATGAAGAAACTCACATAAATCAACACAACAACTTCAAAACCTTCTTTGGTGCCCTTATGTTACTATTCAGGTATCATTACATTTCTGAAAGATATAAACTTCTTACTCACTCAGTGTTTGCCTAGGTGTAGTTATGTTGTGATGAACAGGTGTGTGTAAAGTAACGGTGTGATAAAATAAAGTCTTACTAGCCTTACTTTACCCTAAATCCACTGTTATCTTGTTAATGTGTGTGTCTTTGTGTGTTTGTGTGTGTGTGTGTGTGTGTGTAGAAGTGCAACAGGTGAGTCGTGGCAGGAGATCATGCTGTCATGTTTGGGGGGGAAAAAGTGCGAGGCCGACACCTCTCTGGCCTCCCAGACAGAACCTGAGGGAGGTTGTGGCACAGATTTTGCCTATTTCTACTTCGTCTCCTTCATCTTCTTCAGCTCATTCTTGGTGAGAGACAAATACACATATTGCCAGTGCTGGGTCGAGCAATTAGTAGTAAAGTTAGTTTAGCTACATATTCCAGTAGCCTAGTAGTAGAATGGCTACCTCCAGTGCCGAAGCATTTTATCAGTCAAGTAGCAAGGTCAAACATTGTTTCATTTAATTCATTTCAGTTTTTTTGCCAAGCCCTTATGTTACTGTTCCTATATCTGACTGGCTTTACAGCCCAGCATAGCAAGGGTAGCGAGGAGACAAAAATAGACAAAAATATACATTCGAACACTCCCTCTCTCTCTCTCTCTCCCTCTCTTTCTTTCTTTCTTCAGATGCTGAATCTATTTGTTGCTGTTATTATGGATAATTTTGAATACCTGACACGTGACTCTTCCATTCTGGGCCCTCATCACCTGGATGAATTTGTGCGGATGTGGGGGCAGTATGATCGAGCAGCCTGGTGAGCCAAGTGTCTGCGCCATGCTAGCACATTCTTGATGAGGAAAGTGTCTCATAGTTTTAGCAGACTGAATTCAACCTTGTGTTTTTATTTTGTGGGTGTGCTAAAAAAATCATCAAATATGTTCAATCCAGTAACTAATAATCATTATACTTTTAGGCTGCTGGTATCTTCTGTCCCCTTCAAATGTGCTGGAACAGCAGGGCCAAATAATTGTTTTTTGCTGTGCACTGAAGACATTTGTGTGTGAAATTAAAAGGTGATTTTGAGCAGAAAGAGAGTTACAGCTTTTATTTCCTATAAATGTTAATTTAGAACATAGCACATTTTGTATCAAACCACTCAGTTTTCAAGGGAGTAAAAGTGGTGTAACAGAATGTTTTGGTTGCATTTCCCTTGCTTGCAGTAATTGCATCAAGCCTACGAACCATAGACTCCACAAATGTTTTTGTTTCTTCATTGGTTATTATTCCAGGTTTTTACCTCAGCATCTTTTAATTCTGCAGCATTTCTTTCTTCAGTCTTCAGGAGGTGAAATGCATGTTTATGTGGGTTAAATTCTGGTGATTGACTTGGCCAGTATAAATCTTTACATTTTTTTCCACACAGAAGCAACGGTTCTGGTATCAGCTGGCTAGCAACTTGCTGGCTAACCTAAAAGCAGCCTCAGCGCTGCAAATAACCCTTCACAAACTGACTATTTGTAGAAACCGCAAGAACATTGAGAAACATCTTTTATTTTTACTGACCTGTGCTTTAGTATCTTAAAGATGGTTTATGAACAGATATTCACATACAAAACCAGCTTTAGAGCACTACTCACCTGTTAGTATTAACCCAAATAAAACAGAAATCGGAAATATAGGCTGTTAATAATCCACATTGGTAGTGTTCTCTTCAGTTCTTTGAGCAGAAGAGCAGTAATATGTTTGGATAGCTCCTTTAGCCTCACAGGCTACCTGGTTAGCAGTGTTAGCAGCTCTGTAGCAGAGTCTGGTGCAAGAAAACTTCTGGTTCATTCTGAATTTACCACACTAAGAAGAGTAGCAGTGTCACACTAATGGTTGAGCCTGTTACAGAGGCAGCCATTCAAGACCAAGCCATGACACAACATGGTTCACAGATGAGTTTGCATGTTTCTATGTGTAGGAGCATTAGCAGCTCTCTTCTTTCTCCATACTTTGGTCTTTCCATCAGATTGTTAGAGGTTAATCTTTGTCTCATTAGTCCATAAAACTCCAGAACTGCTGTGTCTCATCTGTGCCCTATTTTGGCAGATTTCATTCTAGCTTTCTGATTTTTACTGTTGGTGAGTGCAACCTGTGGTATGGCATCTATACTGTTGTTTTCTAAGTCTCCTTCAGACAATGGCTTCCACCCCTGCTCTTTGGAGTTTCATAATATTACTGCCTGTTGTCTTGGTTTATATGCTGTTTATCTGTCATCAGTTGTTGTTTTCCTTGGATGGCTCATTTGATGCCTGCCGCTCAGTACATCAATGGTTTCCTTCTTTCCACATTCCAAATGGTGGCACTGGCTATGCTCAAGGTTTCTGAAATATTTCAGATGAATTTTTCCCCATTTCCCATTTTTTTATCTCACATACAAATGTTTTCGGTGCACAACAAAAACAAATTAATTGACCTTGCTGTTCCACTATATTTGGAGGGGATTGTATATTATATTTATAATTGTGTTTTAATGTAGAGAATCAATAAGACTTTTTAAATCTGCCTACTGTTTTTTTGTAAAGTTACACACTGAATGTACTCCTTTGCGGAGAAGAAATTAATTAACATCCCGTAGCTGTGACTTGTAAAATCTCACTAAAACAACTGCTTTGCTGCATTGCCTCATGCAATACATAAAATGCAACTGTTAATGTAAATGATAGTGTCAGGACCAGCATTCCTAGTGTTTTTTTTTTCTTTTGTTTGTTTTAATTATTTCCTCTTTTTTTGTTTTTTGGCAGTTAGCTGTGGTTTTCCTTCAACAGTTCTTTACACTAGTTATTTTCACAAGTGACATACTCATGCTATATATTTTCTATCCTTTTTACATGCTTTTGTTTTTTTATTTGGATTTCATTGTGTTTTGTATTTTAATTTACCAGATTAGCTCAAACTGTTATAATACTGTGAAAACTAGACACTGTCAGCTTAGTGACATAAGAACAAGAACATCCTTCACAAATGGGTGGCTTTCTCATTGGTCACAGAAGTCGAAGTGAAACCTGGACAACACTACATGAAGGGTAGAATCAGGAATCAGGAGGTAGTAGTTTGACATGCTCATGCTCTGGAATATGGTGCCGTACAACCCCTCTTGAATCTGGGCCCAAAAGAAAGAAAAAAAATGTAAGTCTTGTGAGAACATGTGGAAGTAGCAATCTACATGTCAGCAGAGGAGTAAGGAGGCTTGCCCACACTTTCTTGGTGACGCACAAGAAGTATTGACACTTTCTAAGGGGTTCGAGAAACAACAAATTCAATAAGCAACATTCAGGATTCCAGTACATAAAATAAGTGAGAGAAGAAAATCACAGGATGTTCAGTGTGAGAGTAGGCCAGAGATCTGCAGAGATCATTGACAAAGAAATCAGGGGACTCACATGTGGGCCAGATTCTTACCTGCTGGAGTGTCATGCTCTGTTGGATACAGGCTTCACAGTTTCCATCCTGTGGCCTGGGACACTTAACCAAGGATAGGAACCTGCTAAATCTTTGCATTGAGAATATTTAAAAATGCTTGCATTCTCAAGTTTGGTTTTGTGGTCAAGCAAGGACCAAGATGAGTGAGATAACCCTCAAGTGTTGCCACCAAGGACAAAGGTCTCAGGGTCATGACCAGTTCCTTGCCGTGGAAACACAGCACAGGGGCCACACCAACAGCTAGTGTCAGGGACAAGTTTCTGACACTATCAAACTTAGGCAAGGCCAAGGGTATTTAGTGACAGATGCCATTAAGGTGGCTGATCCCTCTGAGAAGATATAGACAGATAGAAGCTGGACCTGATGTTGGAATGACAGACAAGCATTTAAGAATGGGTAAATCCCCTAGAGTATTTCAGAGATAAAAGGCTATATGCATCTATTACCAGGGGATGATAAAAATGCAGTTATATTAGAAACTTCTTGGTTAAAATAGTACTAAGTCTTGATTTTGTGAAGTCAAGGTGTCCCAAGAGTAGTCTGTTGTGATTGGGCCAAATCAAGACCCACTTTTGCTAGGAGGTCAGCATGTCACCCGGTGAGCAGTCTAGGAATCTACATGATGCACATCAGCAGTCTTGAGAATTCTCCAGTGCCTTGATCTCCTATTTCCTCCCTCCTAGCTGTGTGCCTCTAGGTAGCCTACCCAAATTAAAAGTCCTGTGGACATCCAAATATGGACTGCAGGGAGCCAGTGAAACGGGGAATTGGTGCATACCACCAAAGCATTTGCACTAGGGTTATATCATGGACTGTGGGATGGGGAAGGGGATGACCCCTGAGGTGGTAGCATAGTGCTGGGCTGTGCAGAGCTTCTAATCAATTGTTTCTTTTTTGTTATTTCTTTCTTTTTTTTATGTGTGTGTTACGTTCTGCTTATGCAATAAGTTACAATTGGACGTATTTTATGTTTTTACAACTTTATCACATTATAGCGAGCATTCGTTACTTAAGCCCTGCTTATCTGATCACTTGATAAAGGAAATGGAATGTGTCTCATTCCATTTTCTCTATCTAGACAGCCTATGCGGTTAAATATGTTAACCAGCAGCACATATGCTTCTCCCACTGAAAACAATTAGAAAAGGTGGTCAGAAAAAAAAATCATACAGTGTGAACCCTGTCTTAGTCATTACTATACCTCTTGTTTCATGCCAAATTATGTCTAAAAAAGTCACACAGCAGGTGTAAATGACGGACACTTACCATTTGCCAGCTAGTGCTAACTTTATTAAGTAGCATGTTCTTGGTCATTGCAGCTAGGGTCATTATGGACATGGTTGGCATTTAGAGTTATTGATTCATTTAAGATAATCAGATTAGTGGATTGCTAAATTCATTTGATGCAGCCCTTAAATGTAAAACCAAATGAAGGAATGAGTGAGTGAATAAATGAACTGAAAATCCCCCCATCACACAGTCTGTTCAGTGATGTCCAGATTGTGCCTCTGTGACAGCTAACAGCCTGTGTTTCCTCTTCCAGTGGAAGGATACACTATAAGGAGATGTACAAAGTAGTGCGCACTATATCGCCCCCTCTGGGCTTTGGGAAGAATTGCCCCTACAGGGTGGCATGCAAGGTTTGGCTCACCCACAGTCTACCCCACTTCTTTCCCTGTCCTCTTTTCATTCTCTGTAATTTCTTTTTCCACCTCCAAGCACACTCTACCCCTGCAGCCCGCAAACCTCCCCTACCCTGCTCGGTCTTCCGGCCAAAGATAAAGTCAAAGCCTCTGTGCACACAGAGAATGTCCTCTTCGCCTCTGTGTGGGTCTTTAGGAGTGGAGGACTGAGGCAGTTAATGAGTCTGCGGATCTAGGGTTTATACCATGCATGTCAGTGGGAGTCTTGAAGAGTTTCCCTAATTCCATTTACTCCATCTGACCTGCCTGTGTGGTTAAATATTTTAACCACGGCAACACCTTATGTTTTTCTTTGATGGAATGGTTTTAATATTTTACTTTTAAACCTCTTTATAAAACCCCAGATCACAGAGACTGTCTCATGCTCTCTTTGGCCATCCTAGTGATTTCTCTTCTCAGACGTTTCTATGCTAAATGAGCATAGAAAGAGCTTAAGATGAGTTGTGTTACATCCTTTTCTTTTCAGTCTGTTTTCCTTGTGACTGAGACACATGAAATGACCTACCCTCTTCCTTCTCCCCTTGTCTTTGTTTTCTCGCTCCTCTCCATATTATTCCTTTCCTCTCCTTGTGGAAATGCTTCCTCCTGTTGCTCCTCCCCCTCCTCCATCACATTGCCCTCGGTGATGCCCCCCAGTGGCCGTATTCACTACACTGATATGTACGAGATGCTGACCTACATGTCTCCGCCGCTTGGCCTAGGCAAGAAATGCCCCTCCAAAGTGGCTTATAAGGTAGTCTGAACCGTGAAATCTATTATTATAGTGCGCCAAAGGCCTGTCCTTGGCTCAGTTTTACAGAAGGTGTGCACTTTCCTCTTTAAGTTCCATTTTCAGCAGCGAGTGATTACAGTCTGCTGACCATTCCAATTCAGTGTGCACTGACACCTGCTGTAAAATGAGACCAAACACATTTCTGTGGACACAAAAGAAATTCATATATTGTGACAATGTGGTGGTTGTTCGTCATCATAATTACGCAGTATTTAATCTTGGCATATTTCTGTGTTGTTTTTTGGAATGTTTGTTAGTAGACTGTACTTGTTCCCTGCATATAACACTTTGGCCGTGTGGTACAATACAAACAGCTTATGATGGTAGTGTTTATGCTCAGAAAGTACATTTGGTAATATGGGAGGTAGATTCAGTTATGTCATTTCTCGCTGTCATCTCTCAGCCATCCTTCTGCATCCTGCTGTCTGTTACACTGTCAAGCTGCGGTCACACCGAACCTATTGCCTGTTTTCTTTGTAGGGCGAAAATCAGACGATTATAAGTGGTCCGTACTGTCAGTTGGTTTTAGAGGTAACATGCAGTTAAAAACAAACCAATCTGGCTAAGTTCCATGGTTAAGCATTGGGACAGTACTGAGGCATTTTAACTCTTTTGTTGAGTTACTGTCCATTTTTTTATTTGTTTTTCAGTGTTAGCTTACACAAAATGCATCATTTTTTTTCTTTTTAAAATCAATAATTTATTACTCTAATATGATACCTAAAAACAGAGGTAAAGCTAAAAAGGAATAAATTAAACTCAGAATATTAAATAAAATAAATATAATTAAATATTAATAAAATAAAATAAAATATTAAATAAAATATTATAAATATCTCACCTAACTGCTGATTGTCTGTAAAGGTGACAAAGGGTTAGGAACGAAAAATGTTAGAAAAAAAAGCACTTAAAAACGAGGTTTGGTGTAACAAAATGTGTTCGTTAAACTAGCTAAGAAAGTCAGTTTGTAGTCTAACGTTGTTCCACTGCAATAAAATTATTACACATGTCTGCTTCAAATTATTCAATATTCAGATAGAAATCAAGACAAATTTCTTTTAATCGGCTACAACTACCCTCCAGTAACAGCAGAATCAAACATTGTAACAAAATAATTGTGTTAACTTTAACTAATCCTAGCCAGTCCTGAATCACAACCAGAAAAAATGTTGTTAATGCACAGTCACTCTAGGGTGTTTTCATAAGTAAAATCTCATTCATTTTAGAGGAATCTGCCTTGATGACTAATTTCACATTGCAGACTTCTGTGACGAATACATTTCTCTTTGACATGTGTTTCACTGAAGATCCCTAACCGAGGAAAACTTAGTCATTGTCCAAGCAGAAAGCCTTGACATTTTGACATGCACTGATTATATAAACACATTTTAGCTTAATAAGTTTTGTGGTTTTATAGTTTTTATTAAATGACTTGGCCAGCCCCTAACCACAGATGCACACAAGTCACCCCACCGCTGTGCCTGTCACATACACATTGTTTGGCACAGATCAGTGTATAGCACAATGCTGTGGTAAATATCGTATGATTTGCTAGATGAGCAGTGTTAGCTCTTTGGCTAACTGAAGTTGCACATAAGTCACCACCACGCCAGCCAGACGTGCCCAGCAGCTTGTAGCATGTAGTGCATCCTTGCATTCTTATAAAAGTGGGCGTTAACGCTCACTCAGATGAACATGGAGCAAATTCTCTTATTTTTGCAGTCTTACCTATTCAAGTGCACTGACTTTTTTCACCAATCTGGCTTTTTTGTGTTCAGTCTGACCGCGGCTTTAGAGTGACATGTTCAAATACAGTGGTCTGCTTATTTGGATGTGTCAGCCTTCGCAGCCTTTCTCATGGTGTGCAGCCTTACAGATGGTCTTCCCCACCGTATGTTTCCTGTGAGCATGTCTGTGCGTCTCTCTCTGTGGTGACCTGGTGTTCTCTGTCTCTGTGGTGACCTGGTGTTCTCTGTCTCCGTGGTGCCTGTGTTCAGAGGCTGGTTCTCATGAACATGCCAGTGGATGAAGAGATGACAGTCCACTTCACCTCCACCCTCATGGCTCTGATCCGCACGGCACTGGAGATTAAAATCGCTCGAGGTTAAAACCCTTCAATTACACACTCTTCCACAAATTTTACACTGTAACTTGTCATGTAACATTGGATATACTGGCTCAAAATATGTATTTATAAAGTCTTAATGGTTTGTGTGTGTGTGTATGATGCAGGTGGTGAAGACAGGGGTCAGATGGACATCGAGCTTCAGAAGGAAATTAGCGTCATCTGGCCTCACCTCTCCCAGAAAATGCTGGACCTGCTTGTGCCCATCCACAAAGGTGAGAGATCACGATGACCTTGTGGTTAGGGAGTCGCCCCTGTGTTCCCACTGTGTGCTGTGCAGTGTTCACACTTGACAAAAGTAGCTTCTTTACTTTTTTATTTCACTCATGTTAATGACTGCCTTTTGCTGCATCTCAGCAGAACAGAAAATAACAGATGTTCAAAAAGGGAAATCATATGTAGTACTCCATAATTATGTATCAAAGGACCTCAAAAGCATGGTAGGCAATGCATTACCCCACACCCTGAAGACTGAGTTTTGATTGAACCCCAACAATAGATACATCCTGCGATGCACTGGGACACGTCCTCAGTAATGTTCCTGAAGTCATCGGGTATTTCTGGTCTTTCAGCATCATACACCCTTGCTCAGGCAACCCAGCCAGAGTTGATCAGACCCTGGCTTGTGTCCCAGCAGCACTGGCCCACGGTTCAGTCCTTCTGAGCATAAGCCGCACAGATGCCTTTTCTGCAGCTTCCATGGCAGACCTGATGGCTCTCCTCTTCACAGCCCCTGTTATGCCCAGCAGCATGTAGGCCTTGCACAAGGATTGGATAGCGAACCCTCTGCAACCCACTTCACGCCTTCAAGCCTGCCACCCTGCACTGCTCCACCAGTTCCTGGAACTTGACCCACTTCCATTCGTTCACCTCCTCCATGTGGCCCCCCCCCAGGGGAACTGTGAGTTCTTATAGGAGCACTTGCTGCAAAGAGGCATACAAAAGCACCACGTCTGGCCTCAGAGTGGTTGCTGTGATGTGGTCCGGGAAGCTAAGCTGCCTGCCCAGATCAACTTGCAGCTCCGGGTCTGGTGCATTGGTGAGAACAGCAGCTGGTGGCCTGGATTGTGCTTGGGATTTCTCTCCTGCCCTGACAAAAGTAATGCCCTTACTGTGGCAAACCAGTTTGGTGTTATCCATAGCTCTGTAGATGGGCTCTGCAATGGTTTTCAGTACTTGGTCATGCCGCCAGGGGTATTGACCCTCCCCCAGGGCTGCTTAAGATCTATCCGACGCTGAGCAGAGTAATCCAGCAGCGTCGGATAGATCTTAGAGGTAGGCGCTTGGAGGTTCTGGACTCTGTGGAGTGTCTCCAAGGTGGGCTCTTCCTGTGTCTCACAAGAAGTTCCCTCTGTGTGCTGCGCTGTCCTCTCCTGTGCTGAGCACTTTATCTTGTATTAGGAGCCTAGTGGGTTAAACACTTGCCTGTGAACCCGATGACCACAAAGTTGCAAGTTCAACCCCCACTTTCTACCATTGTGTCCTTGGGCTAGACACTTAACACTCAGTTGCTCCAGGGGGACCGTCCCTGTAACTAATGATTGTATGTCGCTCTGCATAAGGGCGTCTGACAAATGCCGTAAATGTAAATCATGGCCTGGTGAAATTTTAGGCCGCGTTTGTTCTTGCAGACCTTGCCACAAATGCATCTTGATATTATCGTTGTCATTTCAAGGTCGTTGTCTTTAGGTCTGTCCTATTGGGGCGCTCATCCTTCCCACCTCTCGGGCTCCCCTGAGGGTATGGCTCTGTGAGTGTATCTGTAGCTTGGATAGGTTCTTCCCCTCAGAAGCTAAAGGTTGGGATGCTACCCCTTCCTGCCCCAGTTGCCATCTTTCCGTGCTGTCATCTGACTATCCAGTTGTCACCAATCTATTCTCGGTGGTCACCCTGTCATAGGTACGCTGTTCCTGAGGTCATCGGGTCAACTATGCTACACCATTCACTTGTTTATTCTCCATGAACATCATATGCATTACATCATGCCTCTGAGAATGTAGCCAGTTATCAAGATCATTATGATTCTTCAAAGGTTCAGGAAAACTCCTAAAAATGCACTCCATCTCCATGGCAGTACGGTTTCTAAAAGCCATTACTAATCCTGAATGTTTGTCTAAACTTTTACACTTTAAGCTCTTCACATGTACAGACTACAATTATTTGATTATACGTCAGTTCATTCATGCATGAGCACATGTCAGATAATCTTTTTTGTGGCACTGACAAGTTTGTCTCTCCCCTGCAGCTAGTGATATGACTATCGGTAAAATCTATGCAGCCATGATGATCATGGACTATTACAAACAAAGCAAAGCAAAGAAGCTCCGGCAGCAGTTGGAAGAGCAGGTGGGGCTCTTTATAGCTTAACACACACATTCAGTGTATATACAGATCAGTGCTACATCAAGTGTATCAATTTTGTTAGTGTCATATGTGTTTTTTTCAGTGTTATATGAGAGTTTTGTGATGTGTCAGTGTTATATGAGTGTTCTTGCTGTTATGTGATTTCTCTGTCACTGTTATGTGACTGTCACATAATGATGCAGGTGAATATTATGTGAGTGCTATGTGACTATCAGTGTCACATCACAGTTTTTTAGTTATATCAGTGTTTTAGCACTTGTGTAACTCCTCATTTTCTTTCTTTTTTTCCCCCGTAGAAACATGCTCCGATGTTCCAGCGGATGGATGCTTCTTCCCTGCCACAAGAAATCCTGTCTAGTGCGAAGGCCCTGCCATTCCTCACACACAGCGCAGGATCTGCACTGTAATTACTCACTACATAATGTGTGTGTGTGTGTGTGTGTGTGTGTGTGTGTGTGTGTGTGTGTTTGTGTTATCAAAATGTTTTATATTGTCACATCAACATAAACAAACATTCATCTCCCAAGCAATTAGTAAGTTAAATAATTTGTTGATTTTCTAATAAAGTTAACATCACTTCTACGTGGAACAAACTTACAAATCTATAAATATCTTACATACACAGAATTTTAATAGTATTTAATAAAGTCTGGAAATTGGAATTTCTATTTTAAAATCATAATCAGTTCAGTGTTGATAACAGTTCAGTTTTCATATCATCCAGCCTCTTTATGCAACAACACGGCACAGTGGTCCAGTACATGACTATTCCCATACAAGCCAGATCTTCCAGCAGGTCCTTTGCAGCGATTTTGGGGTTGCTTTGCATACCTAACCAGTTTACAAGCAGATTTTTGGTCTTCCAGACTTTTAGCAAAACACTCTGACAGGATTGAATGGACCACATGTAACTTATATTACGAAGTAATAATAAGTTAAATAATCTGTTAAAAAACTTCAAAAACAAGAGAACCAAAATAATGCTAGTGCATTAACTACAATTAACCACTCCTAATTATTATGTTTGGGTGTTTGAGGCACACTTGTTGCTGACATATGTACAAAATCAAGCACAAACCATGTAATCCCCATACAAAGTGTAAAGTGAGATGTGCAGATAGGTTTGTAAAACTGAAGCAAGAGAAATTAACACATGATGCCTTGATAAACAAACTAGCCAGGTCATAGGAGAGCCAAAATCACCAGAAGTTAAAATGAGCATGACAGAAGCCGAACTTGGGAAATGGGAGAGGTGGTGAGGTATCTAAGAGAAGATTTATAATTTCTCTTCTCTTTCTCTTTTATACACATTCTGTGTGTCTTTTCTTACTCGAGAAAAGGTTTGAGGTGGGCTTCCAATAAATAGGGAGTTCCATATATAGGGTCCAGGATGTGGTGAGCCAGGACCCACAAGTGCTCTTCCAGACTGTAGGCTTTCCTGTCCACCAGCTACTGGGTGCTTCCCCTCACTTGCTGTACATCCAAAACATGCCTGACAACGTAAGCAAGGGACCTCTCCACCAAGTGAGGTCAAGGCACAGGAGGGAAAGTGGATGAACCCAGGCGGGGGTGCTAAATAGTCCTGACTTTAGGTGGCACTGTGGAACTGGGGGTTTATCTTCGTAGATTTGGAAGACAAAGACGGTGTGCCACCGGTTTGACTTGCAAATATCACCTTAAAGGGCAACACTCGTCCACTTGGACTGGCAAGTAATTGGCTGAGAGACAGACTAGTTGCTCCAGATGGAAAGATGAGCCCACTATACACCTGCAGTCTGTTCCTGGCATGTATTAGCCCTTTGAACAGCTCTACGTACCCTCCTCCACACCAAATGACAGCGGCAAACAAAGTGCTCTGCTGCCAGAACCTCCGTGTCTGCCTCTTGGTTGGTTAATGGGGTATATCCATATATTGCCACTTGAATGGGGACATCCCAAAGGAAAGTCGTGGGCATACTCCACCTAAACCATGTACCAAAAGGGCCTTCTGAAGATCTTGGCTGTTCTACTCAGTCTGCCTGTTAGACTGGGGTCCAGATGACAGGCTAATTGACGCCTCAGCAGCTGACAGAAGGCTTTCCTTCCTGAGATGGTGTTGATGGGTATTCCTGTTCCCAGACCAACAAAAGATCAGCTGTCTCCCTGCCTCTGGATGGGAGCAGTCCCATGATAAAGACACTGGGGTTCAAACCATCACAGAACACATGAGCCAGTCAAGCCATGGGTTGTGGTGCCATAGCCAGGGGAACCTCAGAATCAGCAGAAGGCTGGGGGTGCTGACTAAAAACAGTGATATTCTCACTCAAGAGTGAGGCTCAGTGGCACACAATGGCAAGGGCTGGTCCAAGGAGACCACTTAAATAAGGCTGTAAATTCAGTGTCGATGAAATTTCCTGTTCCTTCTGATTCTGCTTTCATACCTGTCAGTCTGATGGATGAATCTGGGTGTGACCGATGTCAGGAGAATGTATGTACAGGAAAACATAGAGAATAATTGTCTGGGGCTGTTCTTCAGGGTTTGAGCGAAGCCACTTAAGTTTCAGTCATGGGTAATGTTGGTACAAAGACATTTTAGACAATGATATGCTTCCAACTTTGTGGCAACAGTTTGGAAAACGCCATTTCTGTTCTAGCATGACTGAGTACAGTCCATAAAGACATGGTTTACTGATTTTGGTGTGGCTTGCGCAGTGCCCTGACCTCAACCCAACTGAACCCCTTTTGCATGACCTCACCAATACTCTCTATTTCATGATTGTTTGGCCTCACTAATTCTCTCTATTTGAATGGGCACACATGCACCAGACGCACTCCAAACTCTTGTGGAAAGGCTTCCCAGGAGAGTGGCTATGCAAGAGGGGAAGGGACAACCCCATATTAATCTATATTAAAATGAGATGTCCAGCAACCTCAGTGTAATGGAATGGTGTCCACATCCTTTTGTATGTCATTGTAACAAAATTCCAAGAATTTTAAAGTAATTTCTACCATGAAATGTTTCTGCAGTTTTTACTTTTATATATTTAAAACAATAGTTGTGAAAAAACTGGCATAAAGGAACAAAGAAATTGCAGTTATTCAAGTCCTGTTCAATGTTCTCTCTGCTCCAACACACCTGACTCAGATGCTTTGCTTTGTCGGTGTCTACCTTGTTTTGTCACCCTAGCTCTGCCCCAACATCATCATGTTAACCTGTGTGTCATGTGTCACCACACCCTATAATTACTGTCCCATTTGTTCCTAGTCTGTGTATTTAAAGTGTTTGTCTTCGTGTCGCACTGAAAGTGTATCTTGAAGGGTCATTTGTTTTCTTCTTTTTTGGTTTAAAAGAGTTCTTTGCTGTTTTCTTCTTTTTTGGATGGCCACATTCTTGTGGTTTACTCTTGTTTTGTTAAAGGAGAAGGCAAAAAAGAAGGCAAAACATTTGTGTGTGTGTGTATATATATATATTTATTTTTATTATTCTTTTTTTAATTATTCTATCATTATTCTATTATAAGTGTCTTGCTTGAGTGTCTTATTTGTGACAGCCAACTTTGAATGTTACCACATTCAGTTAAATCATAAAAACAAAATAAGCCTGAGTTTCCTGACTTAATCTGAGACTATGAGGATAATGATACATCCCCATTAATGTTACGCTTTAGCCATATACTAGGCTTAATCCAAGATCTTTAGATGAAGTTTTAAGAGAGTGATGTAGGGGTGTGTGTGTGCATGTTTATTTGTTTTCTCTGCAGGACCAGAGGAGGTTTTGTAGCTCTGAGCCCAATCTCACCTCAAGAACTCTTCATGCAACCCATGAGTCCAGAGCCCGAAGAGGAAAACTACCAGCTACAGTACCATCCACAGCAAAACACGGTAGCACACACACACATAAGCTGCTGACTGACTAGTAGGTTTCTATTTTATTAATCAAATCTAGGGTTAATTAAGCATTTTCCAGAGCAGTTTTTATAGTATACACTGCAATATGGTATACATTGCAATATTTTTATAACATACAGTTGTGTTTATAAGTTTACATACCATGGCAGAATTGATGACCAATTTTCAAAGAATATGAATGATAACACACAAACTTTTCTCTTACTCATGGTTAGTGTTTGGCTGAAGCCATTTATTGTCAAACAACTGTGTTTGCTCTTTTTAAATCATAATCCCAACACAAACTACCCAAATGACCCTGATCAAAAGTTTACACACCCTGGTGATTTGGCCTGATAACATGCACGCAGCTTGACACAAACAGGTTTGAATGGCTATTAAAGGTAACCATATTCACCTGTGATCTGTTTGCTTATAATAAGTGGGTGTGTATTAAAGGTCAATTCGTTTCTGGACTCCTGACACTGATGTTTTTTGGATTCTAAGTCATGGAGAAGGTAAAAGAATTGTCAAAGGATCTGCGGGAAAAGGTAGTTGAACTCTATAAAACAGGAAAGGGATATAAGAAAATATCAAAGGAATTGAGAATGCCAGTCAGCAGTGTTCAAATTCTAATTAAGAAGTGGAAAATTAGGGGTTCTGTTGAAACCAAACCACGGTTAGATAGACCAACAAAAAAATTACAATACGCCAAACAGCACAGAGACAAGCCTCAAACTTTCTGGCACAAAGTCATTTGGAGTGATGAGACTAAAATTGAACTTTTTGGCCACAACCATGAACAAGGCCTATGATGAAAGGGACACCATTCCTACTGTGAAACACGGTAGTGGATTGCTGATGTTTTGGGGATGTGTGAGCTACAAACGCACAGGAAATTTGGTCAGAATTGATGGCAAGATAAATTCAGTAATTTATCAAAAAAATACTGGAGGGAAATTTGCACTCATCAGCCCGGAAGCTGCACATGGGACGTACTTGGACATTCCAACATGACAATGATCCAAAACACAAGGCCAAGTCGACCTATCATTGGCTACAGCAAAATAAAGTGAAGGTTCTGGAGTGGTCACTGTGGTATGTAAACTTTTGATCAGGGTCATTTGGGTAGTTTGTGTTGTGATTAGGATTTTAAAAGAGTAAACTCAGTTGTTTGACAATAAATAGCTTCAGCCAACCACTAACCATGAGTGTGAATAAGAAAAGAAAACAAACATTTTCCATTTCCATTTACTATATTCCATACAGACCCAGTGCTCAAGTATTTGGTCATTTTAAGGTGCTCTATTGCTCTAAACAGTTTAATTAACCAAATCTATTGCATAATACAGTGGTAATTGTCCAATGATTCATTAGCGGGAGTTGGCCGATTAGCTCATTTTCTTACACACAATTAGCTACTAAAACATCTAGAGAGGACTTAAATCATTTTACATTCTCAAACCAGTCTCACAATCTCATAAACATTAGACATGTTGTTCAGATTTTAGACAAGAGATCTGCTGCTTGCTGCTTGTCTTTTTGTTTTCCCTTCTACATTCTTCTCTTCTTGAGACATCAGTCTGTCAAATCTGTAAGGACAGACTTTTGTTTTTCATTGTTTTTTTCCCCATAACAGTCACTGCTGATTTGTGTCTTAACACTGACATCAAAAGATCCACCGTTGGAGAATCACTTTTGTGAGAATATGATATGTCACGTGAAACAGCGTGATTTTATAATATTTAGAAGGTCTAAGTGGCCATTACAATACGTTCAGAAACATTTTAGATCTGTACTCCAAACCCTTCACTTTAAAATGGATGTATTGCTTAAGTTACCATTGAAAGATGATGAGCTTCTGTAAGTTGTGAAGAAAAGGCCCTTTACAGAAAATATGCACAGACTCTTCCAGTTCATCACAAGGTCAGGGTTCTGTGCAGGCCACTTGAGTTCCTCCTCACCAAATTTGTCAAACCACGTTTTTATGGACCACACTTTGGCCATTTGTCTAAAATGTCTTTGTATGCTGTAGCATTAATATTAACCTGGGAACTAAGGGGCCTAGCTCACACTCTCAAAAATAGTTCCAGACCATTATCCTTGTTTTGTCAAACTTTACTGTTGACTCTAGTTAGGTAGCAAAGTTATTGCTGGTTGCAGTTAGGTAGCATTTTCTTGGTATCCATCAAGCCCAGATTTATCCATCAGACTGCCAGATAATGAAATATGGTCCATAAATCTTGGGAACATGTTTCCCCTGCTCCAAAGCCCTTTAGCACAATGCCTTTACACCACTCCAGGCAACACTTGGCATCTCAAGATACACAGTTCTTGTGCTAATGCTGCTTCTAGATGCAGTGTAGAACACAAAAGAGAATCCTGTCAGTGGCATCTCTGTTTTGATCCAATGTCAGGTAATGACATTATATGAGCATCACGGGATATTTAAAGGGCTTTATTTTCAAAGCAGTAACATGACCAACGTGGGAAGTCAGTAACGTCCAGGGTTTAAGCATATAAAGTATATTAAGTGGATCCAGTCTGGCTACCAAGCAGTGATGACAAGACGTCTTAGGTTGGAATACATGCTTTGAACCCATTACTAAAGAATAAAACAGGTGAAAAACAGGAGATACTCGAATCCACAAAAGCATGGTGATTTCACAGGTATTAGAATGGTCACAACAGTTAAATCTGTGTGATGTCACGAGTTTGCGGATAAAAGAATTTTGTCCACAATCTTAGGATAACATTAAATGCTTTTTTAAAAATTCCTTGCTAACACAATGCTCTTATCTGTTTGAGAAGCTTATGTGAGGAGAGGGATGCCTAAGAGCCAAAGCCCCGTTGTGGTTTCTTTTGTCTCTCTCTCATTTTTATCTCGTGCAGAGGTTTGTTTGGCTCATTTGGATTCTTTTGCATGAGGTTTTTTTTTATGCCAAAATCTTGCGCTTTGTTTATAAAATTTTTATCTCAAGATTTTGCCTTCTGTGCTCATAGTGCTGCACCTCTGCTTTCTTTCTCAGCCTGTGCTGTGGTAAACCTGCTTTCCTTTCCCCCTCTTTTATTTGCCTCCTAACCTTGACAGAGTGCGTCTCCAGAAATAGTAAAGCAGTCATAAAGGTTACAGCTGTCCAGGCAGTTGAATATGTCTGTTCAATATTTTTTCTGGTTTAGACTTGTCTCCCTCCATGCCCTCTTTCTCTTTTACTGAATAGGTGCCAGAGCACAGAGACTTTAGCTCCATGCTGCAGGTGCCGGAGAGGGCTGTGTCTATCCGAGCCTCCTCCATGCCTCGGCTGGCCGTAGAGCCACAGGTACTGCGGCCCCGATTAGTCTGTATTAGACTAGCCTTGTGTCGGCTATTCTTCTCTTTCTGCTGGATTTTCGTCGCTAACCCTTCCTGCAGTTTTCAAGATTTTACGCCGAACCAACTCTGGAATGTTTGCCCTGACTGAGGATTGTGTCCTTGATTTTTTTTTAGCGAAACATAATGTTTCCACGTAGGTTTTTTTTTTCTTCAGATTTTCCACCTTAAGAATGGCAGGCAAAGGTTTGTGCACTGAATTTATATCACTTTAGGCTCACATCAAGCACACAAGCATTATCCCTAGCAACCACTGGCGATACGAAAGCAACTGGTTACCAACACCTTAGCATCCACTTGTAGAACAACACAGAGATGCGATAGCAACTTTGTAGCAACACTCTAGCAACCATCTCATATGCCATAGCAAGCGGTTAGCAAGACCCTAGCCTGGGATACCAACACACTAGCAACCACCAAATAATTCATAGTAACTGGTTAGCAAAAACGTACTTGGGGTGCCATAGCAGCCAGCTAGCAACACCCAGTCAACCACATGGAACACCCCAACCACTTGGTAGACCAAGGCTGGTGGTCTGAGCTGAGGAGAAAAAACAGAAGCCACTGGACCAGGTAATACAGCGCTGATAGCTGGGGGAGGGAAGTGTTTTTGTTAGTGTCAGGGACTACTAGATCATCAAACCTGTGTGTTCTGTTCTCAGCTCATATATTTGTGTGGGTTTGTTTGTGTTCATTCATTAGATGGAGCTGTGAATTGGTTTTCTATGCATATTTACACTGTGTTCCTTGTCTGTGTGTGTGTGTGTATACGTTTTGTAGGCAAGCTCAGAGAGCAAGCTTATGAAGCGTTCATTTTCCACCATTGGTGATCAGTGTGTGAACGGTGTTTGGCAGGAAGAATTTTCCTTGGAGAGGGTCAGTCCTGACCGACTAGAGAGACCTAAACAAAGAAGTTTTAGAGGTCAGCCTTCAAAAACTCTGCTTTATAAAACTGTATGTGTGTCCTGTAACAATGTAAGTAAATCTTTATTTAAACGGCGTATTTCTGGACTTAAATCCTTTACAGTGTTTGTCATGTTATGAATGTCTTCTCTTGATCAAATGTGCCATATCTGCAGACTTGCAGATATTCAAATGCTCAGGTGTCCTGGAATACAGATGTGCGGGTGTGCAGGCCTAAAGAAGTGCATGTTTTTGTATATAGATGTACAGGTGTGCATGTATACAGATGTACAGGTCTGCATATGTGTGGGTAGGTAGATACCCAGATTTTTAGGTATACGCATGTACAGATGTGTGGGTTACTTGCTTCCTCACTGGTCTGTAATGAGAAAAGAAAAAGCTGGGGAAAAAATTGGATGGATTGGACAGAGAAGCCTTAACATATGCCAGGGTCCCATGATGTTAACTAATGATTGGTAGATTGAAGCTTATTTAATGGAAGAAGGAAAACGAGAAGGGTCCCAATCAATTGGAAAGATCCTTACCAGAATGCTCAGCTCATCTGAGAGGTTCCTTAGGAGTTTAGGAGGGGAAGAGCGTTACAGTTAAATTCAAATGATGAGACTTTAAGATGTAAAAGTGTGAGCAGAGAGAAGATCTATTCTTAAGATAAAAAAGAAACCTGTCACTATTCCTGCCGATCCATCCTAGAGAGTGGAGCCAGAGTTCTTTGGAGTGACTTGCTGTTAGAGCTAGTAAGTGGAGTAAAGTGGAGCAAATTTTCATCCTGAACTGCAAGAGAAGCCTTTTATGTTTCTGAAAGAAACACTGTGGTAAACTGGGCAACCATGTTCATGACAGCTAGCCAATGTATTTTTAAACACGTCTTGTAAACACCAGATGAACACTTGTGGTTTTAAAAAGCCATGGCTACGGAAACTGCAGTAGTTATAGTCAGGCAAGAAGGACAGTAACACAGTCAGCACTGATGTTTAATCTCTGCGGTCATCATTTCTTTCTATGCACTACGGACATAATCAGGTCATTTAAAAATGTTGATTTATACTATCATTCATATTTTACATAGATTCTTAATTGGGAGCTGCCATATCTTGAGAAAGAGGTTTAATTTTAAGTCTGTGAAGAATAGTGCAGAATATTAGTATTCCTAGTGATGTCAGTTGTTTACATATAATAATTGCATTTGAACTATTATGTACTGAGATTATGTGCATGTGTAGGTGTCAGGTCTAACCTGAAAGAGCCAGTGAGGAGAGAGAGAGGGCGATCGAAGGAGAGGAAGCGGCTGCTGTCTCCCGATCCGTCTCGCTGCAACTCAGAGGACAGGAGCCAAACACGGGACACACACACACGCTCCCCCAGCCAAGGGAGATCACACACATCACACACACAGGTGACCATGCTTTCTCTGTCTTTCTCTCCCTCACACACACACACACACACACACACACACACACACGAACACACTCACTTCAGTGGTTGAGATGTAAACAAAGTGAGATTCACTGTAGTTTTTATTTACAGTGATGATGATGATGGAAACCAGAGGTCACAATGTCTAAAACACAAATATAGAAACTTTATGTACTATACAAATGACCACTGTACTTCCACATTTCTTTTGATTTTTTTATGTAATGCTGAATAAGTTTGCTTCGGGTACTATTACTGCAAAATATGGCAAGTAGATTAAATAAATACATTTTAGGCCTTTTTAAAACCGACATATAATGATGTCTCAGGCATCAGGCCTCATGTTCATACTAATTTTATATAGTAGCTCTTAGAGGCACGAAACAAGAAGCAGTCTACATGTTACAGTTTTCGTCCTCGGGCTAAATCTCGGTGCTCCTTTTCTGATTTTCAGGCTGAATCCTCAGCTAGTCCATTGCATTCAGACAATGGAACTCCCAGGGGGCGACGTCAGCTCCCTCAGACGCCCTCTCGGCCACGTCCACACATTTCCTATTCGCCATTAGTGTGCCGCTCTCATCTGGCCACAGAGGACGGGCAGTCACGGACGCAGCCTGTAGGAGAAGCGGGGGAGCCTCGATGGGTAGAGGAGCCACTGTCCCACAGGGTGGGGTCGGGGGCTTTAAGTCACGCCTCCCCGCAGCGCTACATCTCAGAGCCGTACCTGCCCCTGCACGAGGACGTCAACAGCCCGGACTCCACCTGCCCCGAGGAGACGCTGACCTTTGAGGTTGCCATAGCAACCAGCCTGGGGCGCAGTAATGCCATAAGCTCTGCCCCCCAGCTGCGACACACCTGGCAGGTGCCCAACGGGCATTTCCGGAAGCGCCTGGCACAGGCGACAGGGGGCACGTCGGGCTGCGAGCTGCTGAGTGACACGGATGAGGATGACCGCTGCTAGAAATGACACAAATAGAAAAATAAACGCTGAGCTGAATAAGAGACTGAGCTGGGGTCTGGACTCAAGACTGGACTCTGACCCTTGGCCTGACTGATAATGCATTCAGTATCTGCGTGTTTGTATCTGTGAATCAGAACATTTCTGCCCTGCACTGCCCTGTCGCAAGCTACAAAGCAGAAAACATAGTGGAGCTCCCAGCTTGGTGTAGATCTTTTCCTCACTGTTAACAGTGCTGTATTCCAGCGCGCCCTGCTAATAGTATGAAAAGTGCCCATGCAAGCTTTGAAAACAGTATGAAAATGTTCAGTGTTCACAGTTAACCTATTCATGTCCAACAATTTAATATGATGAGGAAAATGCCATAGAACTTGGTCTGGTTGGTATTTTGTACATGCACACCTTAGATCAATATAGTTTTTATACTTTTTTTTCCAAGTAAAATTATGATTTTCTGTAGTCAAAATAATAATCTCATAGCCAAAAGACTAGTTTTTTTTTCTTTATTTAACTTTTTAACCATATAGGTTGACCAGCTCCAAACATTCCTTCAGAGTTTTGCTCAGGCTACCACAGAGAATGTATGGACCAATACATTTTCAGGTGTGCACACTAATGGGTTAATATAAACATTGGCAGGTGTTTAAAAACTTTATATATTTCTGTACTGCAGATCCCAAACACAGAGAGAAAAAAAGTTCAAACAACATACAAGCTCTGATGTCATCTCTTTCCTAAAGCCGTTTGTTGTCCATGGTGGATCATACTCAGGCGACACAGCTTCTCTGAAACCATTGAGAAGTTCCATGAGTCGCCCTAGTGGTCAGTGATGAGTGTGTCCAGTGCAGTGCAGTGTAGGTTCACTGCCCCTCTGCTGTGTCTAGTGGGATCTTTGGGAAGAAGTTTCTGTCCATTGTGGTCGATCATTGATCTATCCATGCTCCAGCCAAAAATGTGTTTTTATAGCTGCTGTTGTGAAGCTGGGTAAGCTTTGCATAACATTGGTAAAAATCCCCATTTAGTGTAATAAGAAACAGTAGCATGCAGCTACAGTGTTTATTAGAAAGCCTAGTGTTGATAAATGAGTTAATAAGTTAATTTTTTTTATCTGTGTGTGAGAAATGTCATGCTGTTTTGATAGATTACATGTAGTTTGTGTTGTCGAGTAATCAAGGTGATGGATTGGATTAGCAGAAATTCCCAACAGTAACATCTGCTATGCTAACAGCAAGCTAGCAATGCTATCACAAAATCTGGTGAAAATTCTGCTTAGGCTGTCTATCAGATGGATAAGATCATCCCTAAAAACCTCAATTACACAACAAAGATCATTTTCAGTTATTCAACTGTTCTATCTTCTTGTGAACCTGGAATTGCCCCCACTTTAAAGTTGGATTTGGCTAAATAGCTTTCTTACTAAATAGCTTAAGTTATATTGATCGATATAAATGAAATATTGCACTGCTCTGTGCCCAAACACTCTCAGAAATGTCTCCACATATGCAGACTAGTGTGTAGAGACAAGAAAGGCTTCAGATTTTGTCTCATGAAAGTGAACTGACATTAGCTGACTAAGTAGAGTATCTTGGTGTTTGCGTGTGGCTTTATAATGGTAGGGAATTGGATCACAAGTGGACAGCTGAGAGACATTTACCCCTATATCTATCACGCCTCTTCAGTCAGACGTACAGATTATGTTGCCTATGTCACTTTTGCTAGATCATACACCAACAATGCAAAAATATCTGTAAAAGAAATGTGATCATATGCATCCCAGACCACTTGTGGTTTGAGTGAATGAATTACTGTGGGTCTTGGTAGCTGTTCAAACTTGTATTTAGCACTTTTCACACTTTTTAAAACCAAGTGTTAACCAGGCCAAAGGGAATGCTTTTTGAAGCAATAATTCTAAAGAAAATAGCTATTGACAAATAGTCTTAGGTCAAGTTATATCTGTCCAAACAGTGTGACTGTTCATACACACACAAAGTAAACATGATTTTGAAATTAACAGTGTACTTAATTTACAGGTTTTGACAAAAACAGAAGCTGTGAGTGGGTAACTGTGCAGCAACACATTTGTCGGCAGAGCATGGATAGATGAACTGATGACCAAGCAACTAGAGAGGTTTGGTAAAATACCCCTTTAACTGCGGATTGAACTTTGCTGGGAATCAGGTGCTGGACAGTGCATGACGATCTGCCCTTGAACAAAATAAAACAGAACACTTTAAAGTTATTTTATGTACTGGAAAGTCTATAAGCCATGTTCTCCTGTAAATAAGAAGAATTGTCTTAAAACATCTTTTGTGAAACTCTGACACTCTATCTTTATACACGTAACAGCGTCTTTATACATGTAAAACCAAGCAAGTGTTTCTAAGAGGTGTGATTGTTAATATGCATGGTTAAAATCACCAGTGTTGAATCATGCAGTTTTCATGTGCATCCACTTTAACCCTGCATGGTGAGTGAGAACAACACTGCTGATTCTATTGCGTCCTCCAGCTTATGTTCAGTTCTGCTCAGTTTTTACTCCTTTCTCTTACTCCTAATGTCACATGAATGAGGAGATGTTTTGATTTCATCCCTGTCTGTGCCGTGGTAGGATAATGCCGAAGATGCCTAGCTGCCCAAATTCTGGACTTCTGCAAGTTGATGTAGTTTCAGCTCTTTATGTGGCTGTTATACGATGAGTGTTATATGCACTGGAGGTTTCCGCACCTTCAGAGTCTGGTAGGACTGTAGGTTGTAGGTGTCCCAGTTTGACGTAACTGGGAGTAAGATCCAATCAAAGGAGTGAAGTATGTTGACAGAAGTATTGTTAGTCTTATAATAGATCTTATAAACACCCAGGCCCCCCAATGTTTTGTGTTGCGATAGAATCTGGCGCTATAAAGGAGAAACAGTGTGAAATTAGTTTAACCTCTATGTCATGTCAATCTTAAGCACTGTAGGACGTAGGCGCTGGGTTATAGTAGCTCAGATCACATCAGCTATACTGACCATGTGGATAAAAGTATGTTCCCCAACCCCCACTCGTAAAACATGTTATGATGTCCAATGGCAAGTCTTTCAGTCATAAAGGAAAAAAAAGAAGCTGCGGGGTAAATATTTTTCTGAATGAATTACTATTGAATCACAGTCCCCTGAGGGCAAGTTTCTGGATCACGTGTTGTGTTGTAATCTGTTTCTGCAGTGTGACTCGGGCATATTTGGCACATGTTCTGTAGGGCCACTACTGTGTTCAATTTGAAAAGATCCCTGTTGCACCTGACCCTGTGGTGTAGAAAAACGAATTGGTTTAAGAATATGTAGGACGTGTATGAATAAAAAGAATTGCCAAATGTGTTGAACAATTTGTACTACAAGGTTGACGTGTGTCTAGCATCTTTCTCATTTGTACTGTGAAGCGATTTTGTTTTGAATTTTGCACTTAAACCCCATCAAATAACTATTGCTATTTAATAAAACAACTCAGGCTTTCCTGAACGTTTGTATTTTTTTCCCCAAATGTATGAAAAAGTTATTCGCATGGCTTTTGGTCTGTGCTGTTGATTATAAAATTGCCAGTCTTCGTAGAAAGTACAGTCTTTATGGAAATTACGTGTATACAGCAAGATCCTGCATCCACGTTATTGCATTTCAAGTATCAGGATTGTATTTGTATAAGGCCAAGCCACAAAAATGTAGGTGTAAGCGCACCCAAGAGGCATTTAAAACATAAATCTGATCACTCAAACAGGAGGTGATATGGAAAACCATTTATCTAATAGCAGTTTAAGTGCATCCATCTCCCCACGGCAAATTCAACGACCAGAACCCTTCCCACTACTGTCACAGCACCTCTCCTTTTTGTTCTGATAATGGAAGAAACTGCCCTTCGGTGCTTAATACAGCTTTGCTGTTTTTCACTTTTTCCATCTCCAGACATGAGTTTTTCCCTCTGTAGTTAAATTTGAATTCTGAACCCACCTTGGTCTTAGTATAATACACTGTGCTCACTGTGCTTCATGATGACAGTGATGCTGGAGGATAACTATTCTTAACAACCTCTTCTTGTAAATACTGACTATGTGGTGTATAATTGTGTTTTTATTTAGAAAATAGGAAAATAAGGAGCAGAACAGGCAATTAATCATCATATACGAACTGATTAGCAATTATTTGTCACATAGTAATCAGATTTTATTCTGGTTGAATGCAATCAGAAGGTTGTGGGTTCAAATCCCAAGACTGCTTATGTCATCACTAAGGTCCCCTAGAGCAAGGTACATCCCCACACATTGCCGACTGGGCGCCCCTTGTTGATGGCAGCCCACTGCTTCATTTGGTGAAAGGGTTAAATGCAGAGAAAGAATTTCACATTGTTCACACTGTGTGCGGTGCTGTGGTGTGTTCATGCATGACTAAGGGGTCACTCGAGGGTGTTTAGCTTTATAAGTGCAGAGCTTCGGACTGCTGAGAATTGCTTTGAGATTAATAAAAGGGACACATCGCATGCAAATATAAATCTATCGTACATAGAAATCTGAGTTTCGATTATTCAAATACAGATTAAAACAGGAACAAACACATTCACAGTTTTACAGCATTTGTTTCTGAAGGTTTGCTACACTATGTTGTGCCCAGAAGATTTTTTTTTTTCCAAATATGCAGAGAACCATTCTACAGTCTGTAATTGCACCTTCACTACATGGCCGGAAGTATATGTAATTATTGAGTACAGGCGTTTACGTCACTCCCATTGCACCCTGCTAATGCAATGGCATAAATAAAAAAATCACAAATATATGCTTCAAACTCTGTGTCAACTCTGTTCCAGCATGGCTGTGCCCCTATGCACAACGTGAGTTCAATAAAGGCATGGGGAGTCTGGTATGGCGGAACTGCACAGAGCCATGACCTCAATCCAGCTAAACACCTTTGGAGAAAGGCCCCGAGTGTCTTTTGAATTGTTCTCAATATCCATTGTAGGGTCTTGCAGTCCTAGACGAAGCAATTCTCAACCCAGGCCATTAAGCAGTCACACAGGGTGCTCTCTATAGTCCCTCTGCAGTACATAATGAGGAAGGGGGTGGTGTGAGCTCTTCTCAGTTTTCAAATGAAGAAGATATACTGCTGGGATTTCTTAGCAATGGACCTGGTGTTCACATGGGTTCAATTGAGGTTTTCCACAATGTGAATACAAAGTCCTCTGAGTGGCCTTCACAAAGGTCTCTTTTGTTTTCTCTACATTAAGAGACATTGAGAGGTTTTGCCCCAGTCAGTCAGCTATTGTACCTCCTCTCTGTATGCTGCCTTGTCATTCCTTCTGATAAAAGCCACCTCAAACATGTCATCAGAGAAACTGATCATGCGGAGTCAGCTGTGCATTGATGCACAGTTGTTGGCCAGCAGCGCAAACAGCACAGGACTGAGCACACCGCCCTGGGAGGCTCCAATGCACAGCATGGTGCTGCAGGCAATGTTACTCCAAATCATGTCTGACAGGTCTTCCAGTCACAAAATCCAGGATATGTCTGCAGTGGAGGTTTATCAGGCCCAGCAGTCTTCGCTTTCCCATCAAATGCTAAAGAATGTCTGTGAGAACATCTGCCAACTAGTCTGCACATCTTCTGAGCACGGCACCAGGAATGTTGTCTGGTCTAGCAGCCTTTTGTGAGTTAAATCTGAGCAAAGTTCTATTTGCCTCAGCCGTGGTCGGGCAGAGGTCTACCTGGTCACTGGCGGTGGGGAGGTATGATTCCTTGTTGCCGAGTCGCGCTGTGCCTCAAACTGTACACAGACAGGTGAGGATGGCCTGTTTTTTGTTATGGCCTGGATGCCCTGCCACATGCACCATGTGGCCCTGTTGTCTTGGAAGTGGCAACTGATTTTCTTAGCATGCCCATGCTTCACTGCTTTAATGGCCGGGGACAGGTCGGTCTTTGTTGTTCTCAAAGCAGCCTTGAGGGTTTTGAAGGCAGATTCTCTGGTTCTCAGCAGCAAGTGCACATCTGCAGTCATCAGTGGCTTCTGGATAGAGTGTATGGTGATGGTCTTAGAGTACTAAACTGTCCTGAATAACAGTAATGGTTTTAAATCGAGTCAGAGGAGGCTTGGCAAGTGGTCTTCTGCTGGAACTAGCATAACACAGATGTGTTCTTACGAGCCGAGGTGAGGGTAGAGGCTTAGCTCGGTACACACCAGCAAATTTCGTGTAAACTAAGTTGAGCAAATTTGCTTATCTCATTAAAAAGTGCATTTGGAGTACTGAATTTGCATTGCTGTTGTTTGCACAGCATGAAAACCCAGTCCCTAAACTAATGCTGGGTAGTCTGCTGGAATTGGATCCAGTCCACTTTATTGTACAGGGAAGCTTCCACTTCCTCATGCACTTACGATGTCCACTGCCACAGCCAGAGGCAACAGGCAATGCTGAGATTCGAAGGTCTGTTTCCTGCAGCAAGCCTGGGTCACAGAACATGTTGAGCAGATTATCTGGGAGATCAGTTGCTGGTTTATTACTGAGGAGTTAAGGCTACGTCAACAGGTTGCACCAAAGTTTGGGACCTGAGGTGTTCGCTGTGATTTGCCACACCGCCATCTTGGTCTCTAATCTCTGGGACTGTCTCTGTCTCAGTACCCGTCCTTTCATCTAAGGCGGCAGTTCTCAAACATTTTTAATAGAAGTGCCTCTGCGTTCCCCTTGCCTCCCACTCGTCAACACCACTCAACAGAATGTTGTCTGTTTTGCTAGCTTTCCTTTTATGTACCTTCTCATAGAACAGTCATGACACTGTTCTGTCTTATTATAGATAACTTTAATAATGTTTACCATGGACCTTATTTAGAGATACAAGTTCTGCTCATTTAGCACCGCCTTGCAGCCCCTAGTTAGAGAACTTCTGATCTAAGGTGCGGGCTCAGAACTGAATTAGACTGGGCAGATGTGAGTTGTCTCATGCTTCCTGGATTTGTCGGGTTTGTGGTAAACTTTACATTATCTTGTGAAGCAAGGCTGGTCTCCCTTTCAGTGCGTACAGCTCATCACACACAAAAAAGTATCTGAATCTTTTCCTGTGTTATTAATGAAAATGAAATGTTGTGAATGGTTTGTTTACCTAGCAACTGAAACAGCCTGTGTTGTTACACAAACCTTGAGTTTAACTTTATTGGTGGCCAAGTTCCCCTCAGGATCCAGTGGAAGCATCTTGGTAAGGCTCAGAGTGTGTATGTGTGCATGTGTATGTATATGTGTGTGTGTGTGTGTGTGTGTGTGTTTGTGTGTGTGTATGTGTGTGTGTGTGACCCAGAAAGGAGCACGCTCTTTACCGTAACTTGGATGCTCTTGTGCCCATCCTGCCACATTCCTCACTGGAGCTACACACACACCCATTTTCCCATGGAAAAATCTGGATTTTATGATGAAGATCAGCAATTCCAGGTGGGGCCAAGGTACGTGTGATATTTGCCCAGGCTCATTCTTTAATGGTTGCAATAACTGTTTGTATTCGCTTTAACGCTCTCAATACATCACCAGATTTCTTTGCGATGCTGTGCCGTTCTACTGGAGCTGAAAGAGATAACTGAAGGTGAAGAAATGCATATTTCTTGCCATTCCTCTTTCTGAAAGTGAAAAACACTCTAATCAGACTCATGGTCTTTGTGGTGTGTCATTCATATAACAGTAAACTGTCATAATGCAGAGGTTCCAAACCAGATTCCTAAAATCAAACCGTTTTCTTTCTACATACCACCACTATGATTACATTACACTACACTAGGATTCACTGGGTGCTGCAGGTATGCCAGTTTTCTACGAAGCTGCTGTATTTAGTCTGTGTTTCCCTTTGAGGCCCAGACATGAAGGCCTCTTTTATCTTGGCCCACATCAGTGTCAAAATCTGCAGGATGACGCTGTTTCCCCTGAGCTTTCAAGAAAACCTCTCCTCCTACCTCGCGCTTCATGTGCAGCTCATAAAATCAACAAGGATGGACTTCGAAACACCTTCAGCCCCTGATCTGAACTCTCAGCTGAGGAACCACAGGGTGGACGTTTGTTTTCCATCCTCAGCTGTTTGATGGTTGTGTCAGTGTGTGTTTCATATGGGGATATCTGTGCCATGGCCAGAGAGTGTGCAGGACTATTCAGAAGCAGCGTTTCTCCAGTTAGGGATTTCTTTTAGCCCCAGTTAAACCACGTTTCGTCTTGACGCTTCTGTGCTGCCATGGAAGGCTCCAGCTTTCTCATCAAACTGCTCTGTTGTGCAGTAAGTGGCTATTTTTTTCTATTTTACATATTAATAAAATATTTCTTATTTTATTTGTACAACAATAAACAGATTTACTTATTCAGTCTTATTAAGGTCAGCAGAAAAAGTTGAATCCACTAACTGGTCAGTTTTAAAAGTCTGCATTATCACTCATTTTTGGCCAATGCTGGCCCACGTTGTATGTGAACATTTTTTTGCCCAATTAAGGCAGAATTTTTGAGATGAAGAGTCGGTGGAGGTTTGACATGTCTTTTTTCAGCGTACCATATATTGCTGATAGGTGTAAATGGTATCCCTTTAAGGGTCTCCTTAAAAAGCCCATGTGTTATAGTCTTTCATGATCCGATACGCTAATCTACTTACATAGTTGACATAATACATCATGGTAAGGCCGACATGTTTGCATCTTTTATTCTAGTGTATTTCAGAAAGTCATTGGCATGTAAAACAACAAAAAGTTTATGAAAGTCACATAACCAACATGTCTAAGCTATGTCTGTTGAGCACATTACCAATGCATGTTTTCTCAAATACTGAGACTGTGTTTAACCTTGGATATTGCTACTCCAAGCCAAGAAGAAAGTAAAACTGACAGCAGCGCTGACATCAACAAGGCTGTCACTGGTAGAACTGACACCCATCGTCAGCCCCCAAACATGCTGACATTAGACCCTGATGGCCAAGTGCAACACAGAACAAACAGGAGGATATCCCAGAGGTGAACAAAGGGCTGAGTAAAGGTTAAAGCCAAAATGTGTAATTACTGGTCCAAAATGAAAATCATCTGGCCTTGCTATAAGTGTCAGTTTGTGACGATGTATAAAGTAGCTCAGTGATTATCTAATTGTTGCCTGTAATACAAAACCAGTTTAGTAGCAATCTAGCCCCAGGTACTTCCCACAGCCTGTAATACCCACGTTTAGCCAAGACAGATTGCGCTAAGTTAGCTATTGCTGTGAAGTTATTGCTATCTATCACAGCTGCATTTTCTGGTTACAACCCTGGTTATATCACAAAACTAACCTAGAAACATTCAAAAAACATTTTGGAAAAATACTTTGGCAATACTACTGACAGTTCACTGCTGACGGGTGAGAGGTTTAGCAGATCAAATGTTAACTTGGGCTAGCATTAGCTAATTTTACTGCTTTCAGTTACGCATGTTGACTAACATATTTTTTGATTTTCTGAGAAATCTAACTACTTGCACATAGAATAAACGATCAGGAAAATAAGGCAAAAGGTTGCCTTATCTGGGTCAGTTTTCCCTTAATCCATGTGGCCACAAAACATCGCCATCAATGCATTTTCCCGTGAAGAGTCCATTTCATTTGAAGATTCGATTTAAAATTAATAAAAAAAATCAAAAACTGTTCCTTCCCTGTCATTTTGATTGCGGTGGACATACTCGCTGGATAAAAAGAGAACTTCAGTGAAATCACCGTAACGTTATCTTCCTCGGGGTGTGTTCACGTCTAAACTAAAGCTACACTGTTGGGTTTTACATAAAAGAGTCCATAGCAGCAACATAAGTGTTTTGATTTAGATTCACCAATCAGTGAGCATATTGGATCTCTAACTTAATGATATGTACCAACAATTTTCTTCATTAAAACTAACTAATGTATTTCAAAAAGTGATGTGGACATGTACCCAGCGTCCCTAGTGTAAATGATCCCACAGTAACCTGTCGAATGTAGTGCCTAGAAACACCCCTAAACTTCCACACTTCATTTGGTGGGTGTGGTCTAATAGAACTATTGTTCTCACACTTCCACAGATGAAGAGCCAAACTAGTTCCGCCAGTTCCTGATTGGGCTTTAGTATAAATCTGGCCTTCAGGAGTTGTCTATTTTACCGGGTCTGGATGCAAATGTGAATTAGTTTCTGAGCGGTCTGTGGTTTCCTGCGTACTATTGTGGTTTTTCCATAGTGTACAGTAGGGCAATGCATACTTTTATACTTGTATTGATGACATTCACAGTCACCAATCAAACATAGTTAACATAAAATCTTTCTTTCATCAGAAAAATTGCTTCCCATTGGAGCACACTGTGTGCATTTACTGTAATTTATTCAACCTGTTTTCAGGCCTATAAAATGAGTTAAGATTAGTGTTCAAAATATTGCTTGGTTTAGGGCTATGCATGTTTTCTTAATAAATAATAAACCTCCCATGCTGGGATTAGAATTATATTTTAAATATTGCTTAAAATACTGATAAATCTCAGCTAAAATGTAATGAGAGATCACAATGAAAAATCTTCCCGTCGTTCTGTTGAAAATCTTTGTCCACACAAAGCTGCTGTGGTTCAAAATTTTGGAAAAACTTGAAGTGTAATGAAAGCGGATGTTTTGGTTGTCTTTCTTACTCAGGTGTGCTTCACTGTAATAAAAATGTCTCGATGTGGATTGACGACCGCTGATGTAATCTATTATTTTGTAATTCCAGCCCCACATACTGAAAGCGTATTTTCAGACTGACCAAAAGGACTTTGTTTGTTTTATTTAGTCCTGCTTCATGTCAATGCAGAAATTATGATGTCAGTGGAGAAATTGTATATTTGTATCAGCTTGTTTGTTTTTTAGAAGCTAACACAAAGTGTTCATTCCTTTAGTGCCACATTTGAGGCCCAGCACCAGTGAATAGCCTCAGTGTGAAATGTAAACACTGCCTGTAGGCTTTGGAGCCTGTCATAAAGGTGCAGTTTTTCTCTTTGCTTACTGTTTAAACCATTAAAACCCCAAGCTTGTGTAATGTCTCCTGAAACCGAAGACAGTCTAGGGTTATTATTATTGTTTTTAATCTTCTAATAACAGTTAATAAACAAAGACTCATGTGTAAAACCCCACATACACATAACACATGATATGACATGGAGTTTAAATGCATTTGCAAGGGTCTTGGCTAACAGCGGTCTTAGAACAAGGTAACCCATACAGATATTTAATCATGGAGAATTCAGAGCAAAACCAAATTAATCCTACGCAAAGAACATGTGGAGACAAAGGTTTTCATATCCACTTAAACTAACAAACCCTTGGGTGTGGATTACTAGAATGGATTACAAACCAGATGTAGCTGAACAGGATAACAAATGGAACAAAAGACATGAAGAGTTGATACTCGCTCGGGAACCCTTGACAATACCATCAGCAACATGCAGCTCCCAAGGTGGAAGAAACTGGAAGGATCTGTAACAGGAATGTGGACAGGACCAGTGACAGGACCGAACAGGGATAGAATGGGAAGCAATCACTGGCACAGGGACAAAGACGTTGATGTGGGAGAGACAGCACCATGAACTTGGACCAGGAACTGGAGTCAGTCGGGCCTGAGGGTCTGAAACAGACCGAACCCAGAAACTAGTAGAATAAGAAAAAGGTTTCTCCAGAACTACAGAACAAAAGGTCAAGATTTTTTTTTGGATGTTTGTATAGGTGGATTATGTGTCTGTGCTTTTGCTACTTTCAGTCTCACGAATGTTTGAAAGTTATGCTGAAAAGCAGTAGGCAGTGAAATCAGTGAAGATGTGCCTGAAGAGACTAGAGTACTTGTCTGCTACATTTTGTAATCTGCTATTTCCTGTTTCTAGTGCTTCAGCATCTTTTGCGGTTTTGCTGTACAGCAGTCTAATCGGGATGAAAATCGTTCATGAGCAGGAGGAGGAGCATAAATTAAATTAAACCCTAAGCAGCCCCTTTCACATAGAAACTTTAATTCTCTATATTGTTTCATTGACATTTAAAAATGTCAAATGTTAATTTTATTGATTCGTTTTCAGACAAGAGGGCTCTTGTGAGCGGAATGTTTTCTGAATTTGCTCAGACTGTTTTCTGAATTTGCTCAGACTGTTTTCTGAATTTGCTCAGACTGTTTTCTGAATTTGCTCAGATTGTTTTCTGAATTTGTTCTGAATATTTTCTGATAGGGAATCATGCAGCAGGTGACTACAATGAATGTTGACTCCTCGGATGCTGAGAGCCACTGTGAGGATTTCGTCTGTGTTCAGGTGCAGGAACAGTGCTGTACTCAGATTAGTGACCCAAAAGAATTTAGATTCCAGACACCCCTTGCAGTGGTTTAGGGTTCCCCTCAAACGCTGACACAGGAATTCACTTACGTACATACAGCATTTGGATAATCTTCATAGAAAATCACTGCCATTAGGATGTGATCCTCTGGAGCAGCTGCACTTCAGCCTAAGATCAATGTACACAAACATTTGGACAGATAGTATGTGAATACTGAGTTACGGAGATGACTGATTTTTGACAATTTGATTCCTTAAGAAGGATTCAGAAACAGAAGGATGGAGCGGAGCTGTACTGGAAGAAAGAGAACAAAGAAATGGTGCAGGGCCACACATAGCCAGGACCAGTCAACTCTATCCAGAAGGTGTGTCATTTACTTTCAACCTGCTAATTGCAGTGTAGCAAAGAGTTTTGTGGAGAGTAATTGCCTGCAGATATAAAATAGCAAAAGTATGACCGATGATAAATAATCACAATTTGTAGTCCTAGCGTTAGACTCAGATGAAGCTGAAGAAAGCAGCAAGGTGAAGCAGATGGACAGAGTCATCTTAAGTCCGGCAGAATCAGCACTGATCGCTCTCACCTTTGCAGGAGAAATCAAGACAGGTAACACGGTGGCCGTCACATCACCAGTGCCAGGGAGCAGCCATGTGCCTGACATGACAGGGGTTAAAGGCCAAACCAAGCAGGAACCCACGGTTCCCCGACAGCTAGCAGTGTCCAGAATAAAAAGCAATGCAAATTCAGAAGAAGGTGGCACAGAAAGCATTGATTTCCCCAAAACTCATGGATCAGAGCCTGATGCATGTGATGCAAATGCAACCTGCACAGGCAGTGAAGGACCACAGACAGGTAAGACCATGAATGTCAACAAAAAATATTTCTTTGCTGTGCTAAAATGCTTAAAACTGAAACTGAATAGTTTGTTCTTCAAGCTGCTGGAGCTGTGCCAGCTGGTTCCTGAAGACTGGAGGCTGATGAATACCTATTTGGGCATTCTGACTCTATCCAGGAAGTGGTCTCACAGAGCGGGATTTCTTTCTTAGCCAGCTAACTTTAAGCTTAGTTCAATCTAACACTGTTTTTTTTTTTTTTTACGATGGATCACTTTTTACTAGGATGCATCACCAAGGCTGGTGAAGTAACCTGTTCTGGAGCAATTAGCATTAACATGCAGGCAGTGATGATAGTGTTGCTTTTTACTATTATAAATGCTCAAACATACCTTTCCTGCGACTGTGTCAAAAATGTCATGCTTTCATATGCATGCACCCATGAATTAATCATAGCTTGAGTTGGTAAAATTTGTTAAGTGCTGCAGTAAAATCAACTGCGATTACGTTTGCTAGGTTTTGTGAAGCTGTAACTTACTTCACTGTTTAGTCTGGTCACTTTTATTACATTCGGTTCACTGTTGTTCACTGTTTGCTGCTTTTAATTGCTGCACTTTTCTGGTCATCGCTGTTCATTAATGCACACTGCTGCTTATTTCTGTGCACTGCTGCACATTGCTGTCCATTTCTGGTCCCTTTTGCTGATTTTTGTTCACTGCTGTTCACCAAAGTTCCTTCCTGTTCACTGTAGTTATTTCTGTTAAATTTGATTCACTGCTTTTCATGTATGTTCTCTTCTGTTCATTTCTTTAGTTACTGCCATTCACTGCCATTTGTTGCTGTTTACTGACACCCTGTTTATTTCTGTGGCTCCAGTTTCCCTTCCCTCCAGGTTCAATCAAAAAGAGAGTGAACAAACAGCAAGAGCTGGAGCCAGAGGACCACAGGTATTTTACATACACGTGCCCACACACACACACGCACACACACGCACACACGCGCGCACACAAACACACACAAACACACACGCAAACACACACACATACACACATACACACACAAACACACACGCAAACACACACACACACACAAACACACACAAACACACACGCAAAAACACACACACACGCACAAACACACACACAAATGCAAACATACACACACACAAACACACACAAACACACATGCAAACACACACACACACACACAAACACACACACACACACACACATACACACACACACACACAAACGCGCACACACGCAAACACACACGCACACACACACGCAAACACACATGCACACACACACAAACGCGCACACACAAACACACACACACACACACACAAACACACACACACACACACACACAGTATTCCTGGCTGCCCGCTGCTTCACTTGGTAAATGGGTTAAATGCAGAAAACAATTTTGAGCTGTTCAGACTTTGCTGTGTTGTTTGCTGTGTTGTTTGCTGTGTTGTGTTAACAAATGTACACTTTACACTTCTGGTGGGTTTGGTCAGCGGAAATGACAAGGTGGCGTATAGAAAGGAGTAGTGACAGCTAACGGACTCGAGGCAGAGCCAGCAACCTGTTTCTGAATGTGGACAAAACAAAAGAGATGGAGACTACATTTTGCCCTATCTGCTCTTATGTAGTCTAGTGATGCTTTTTTGTTTTTGTTCTTGTGTTGTACAGTGGTCCTGGGGGAATGGTGTTTCATTTCACTGTGTGCTGTGTTTAAGGCTGAAATGACAATAAACCTACTTTACTTAACTTGAATAGGATACATGCTATTAGACACAAAGGCTTAAAGGCCTACAGAATAGACATGCAGGACACACAAAATAACACACAAAATAAACGCATTGATTTAAAAATATGAGAAATAAACAAATTCACCATATACAGAATCAACACACAAGGTAGCGAAGATGGTGTTAGTGTGTTATTTTGGAGAAAAGCATTTCTTTCCTCATTGTGTTCAAAGCAAAATGTTCCCTTATACAGTCATTTCAGGCTTACAACATCTCAGAGCCTCTGTGGTAAATTGAGTTTGTGAGGATTTTATTCAATTAAATCTGAAAGAGAGGAGAGGACGGGTCATTTAGCTCCACTGAAAGAGCCTTATAAATGACAGCTGGCTCTCCGTATGACACTGAGAGAGAAAGATTAGACAGAAAACAGGAAAAGGATTACAGAAATTATTTAATGAACATGCCACCTTTATCTCCAAGAAAGTGGAGTGCAGTGTATTTTTTCCTGCATATTTACTGGGAGAGCGTGCGCCCTCCTGTGGAAAGCAAAATGATGAACACTAAACCGAAGGATTTATCGGTGCTTAAATTAACAATACAGACTTTGTGCTTAAAATAAACAAACTGTGTGTTTAAAGTAAATAAAGCAAATAAGCAGCATCTGTTAATTTTTGTCACCTCAAAATATAAGATATGGATACCACTTTACCATATATGGTATCTAATATTTCTGATCTGTATCTAGAAAGAGGGACATTCCTTATTTCATGAGTAAAAAGCATTGACTATTTTCTTAATTTGACTACTTTGACTTTCCATAAAATCCTTTTTTATGTTACATTTAGCATTTTAATATCATTGAAATGTATAGGCATTCCGAAAGGTTCAGCATTTTAACTCCCTCGGTGCACCCAATAGTACGTTTATTAAACACTTTCTCATTTTCTCTTCCAGGGGCATCCAGGCCCGCCTGGTCTGCCAGGACTTCCTGGACTAAAAGGAGACAAAGTACTTGAACTTTTTATAATCCAAAATTATGTAAATATTGTTGTTTTTCTGTCAAACTGGAACACTTGCTATTCAATCTTAATAGTTTGGTCACATTATCCTCAGGGCTATATGGGAGTCATGGGCCGAACTGGAGTCACTGGCTACAGAGGGCCAGTTGGACCGCCTGGAATGCCAGCAATTGTAGTGTGGAAAACCTCAGAGGAGGAATGGGCAATGTTC
>JBBPCX010000016.1:20366350-20409586 GCA_037974365.1 Hydrocynus forskahlii | reverse complement strand
AGTTATTTCTGTGACCATTGTGAGTTTTTCTTTCATTGACTGAAGGGTACCAACAATTTTGTCCACGTGTGTATATATATATATATTCATATGTGTGTGTGTATATATAATTTTTGAGCAGTATGGCAAGCGGTTAGCAAGGCAATCAGACACCTGAACGGAATGAGCCTCAGCTGCTCAGCGCTGCTTTAAACATAAACAACCAGCACGAGGAGGAGGGGGCGTGGCAGATGAGGCCCGGACGTCACAGTTACCTGTACTCAGAGGTGGGCGGTTTGAAAATAGCCAGTCCAAGAATGTTATTTATTTATCCTTGCTGCTAATGGGCTGCTGTCCTGTGACGCATCTCTGGCAGACGCAGTCCAGAATTCGCAGTCCTGTACTTTTATTTTTAAGGTACTGCAATATGAACAAAAGTGCAAGAACATTTGGTCCGCAAAAAAATAAGGAGCTGTACACAGAGCTGTATTTTTTTAGAACACATGTAGCCTTTGGGACAAAAGGTGTTTTTTGGACATCTTTTCCATTAATAAAATAAAACATGTATGTAAAATGACAGTACAACAATATGTATGTAAAATGGGATTAAACATGTTTTATCATGTATAAGCATCAATTAAAATGTGTATTATGTGTGGACATGAAGAAAATGTGAATTACATTGAAGTTGTGAAGTTCCACGACATATTTACCACTATTCCTGGAATTTGTAGATTGCGGGCTGGTTCTGTTTTTGTAGATGTCAGCTATCTTATCACCCTCTCAGTCAATTACAAATCACATTTGATGTTTGAATCTTCTCAACACTGATTTCAGTTAGTTTGACTAGAGGACATATGGCCGAATGTACCTTAAGACACATTTTGCATGCATAAAGCTGACACAACCCATGTCAACTATTTATTGCACATTGGATCACTTCCCAGTAGTGAGTCGCCCAGTGGTTCTGTGGTGAAAACACCATAGCATTGATTGGGACTTTCCCAAAGCCGGGCAGCGTACTGTCATCATATTGGTATAATAGAGTGTCTGTTATGACACTATAAGATGTAGGATTTTTAGGATCACACTGCATAATGTGGAGTTTCAGATCAGTAGGGAGTTGCCCTTATCAGAAGGTTGTGGGCTATCAGAAGGTTGTGGGCTCAAATCCCAGGACTGCTAGTGTCATCACCAGGGGCGGACTGGGACAAAAAACAGCCGTGGCATTTTGGGGTAGAACAGCCCACCACATACAATTACACACACCACCCATCTATATGCTCCCTTGAATGTGTATACCAACAAAGTAGTATTCAATAAAAAGTATTCAACAAAGTAGTATTCAATAAATTAAGAACATACCCAGTCAAAAATGATGCAGCTCAATCTTTTAATGAATATTTGGGGAAAAAAGAGCATTATGTGTGTGCGCCTACCTACAGAAAAGCTGCCTTTAACACCAAGCCTCAAAAGTTGTCTTCTACTCACCCCACAACCAATAATAGATAATTCACTGCTGTCTCACCGTTAATATCGATGAATGGTGGTTAAAAAAAAATTGTTCTCACTTTCAAATAAGACAATTTAGTTCAGCATGGAATACATAAAAGAGCAAACTGAAAGGTCTATTGTTTTAGCCCGTGCACACAATGTGCTATAAATAGCCGTTACACTGACAGTATTATTAGCTTATTTTACCTGCATTCTTAAACGTAACAAGACAAACTAGTGCGGCCGTAAAACAATTGTTTTATTGGTGTGTTATCACCATAACTTTGCAAACAGCTAGTTTATATACCACTAAGTGTCCTATATGGCACAGATTTATCAAGGGGGTTTAACGGGTTCCTTCACTCATAACTTAGCCTGAGTGTTCTGAAGGCAGTCCAGCTTAGCGCGGGTTCACTGCCGCCACTGCCACCATCATCAGCTGATGAAGCCCCTGCAGCAAAAATGTCTGTAATTCCGTCACATTTGGCAGCGTCTGCCTGAAGTGGCAATTTATTTTTCTCTCGCAGTTTCTCTGTGCCCCTTTACGCTCTCTCTTCATCTCATCCACGGACACAGAGCCAAAAGGGGGAGGAGTTAAAGATATGGTATGATTGGGTCAGCCCCGTGTCAGTAAAGAAAAGAACCAATGGGCCACAGAGGAGTCTTTCAGGGGCCGATGGTCAGGAAATAAACTCCTGCACTGACTTTTTGACGAGTAGATTACGCAGCACAGGCACTAAAAGAGAAAGGGGTGGTGGTGTTTAAAAAGCTGATTGGGCCAGCTCAGTGTCAACTGGGCCAGCAATCTACAAGTCTTATGGGCTGGTCAGACCAATAAATAAAAAATATATGAACAAACGGTTGGCCCAAACAGCTCGTCAGCCCACCGGGAAAATGCCCGATACACCAGATGGTCAGTCCGACCCTGGTCATCACTGAGGTACCCCTGATCAAAGTACCATCCCCACACACTGCTCCCCAGGTGCCCCTTGTTGGTGGCAGCATCCTGATTCACTTGGTGAATGGGTTAAATGCAGAGAAAGAAGTTCACACTGTGTGCTGTGCTGTGCTGTAGTGTGTTCACGCGTGACTATAAGGGGCCACTTTACATTAATCCACTCCCCTTCAGAAGGTCATTGGTTTGAATCCCATGACTAATAGTAAGGGACCGTCCCCACACACACTGCTCCCTGGCCGCTGTGTTTCTGGCTGCCCTCTGCTTCACTTGGTGAATTGGTTAAATGCAGAGAAAGAATTTCACTCTCTGTGTTTACAGTGACTGTAAAGGCCACTTTACTTAAGACAGTAGGAACGTCTATGAGATCTTATAGTAAATGTGGATAATTAGTATAGTCTATGATGGGAAACTACATGATCATAGATGTCTGCATGCAATTTTATGGAATGCTGAATTTTATCAGTGCCTCCCCAGCCCTAGCAGAGAATGAAAGGGGGGGGGGGGGAACAAAGCGTGGAAATTTGTTTCACAATACAGGAATAAAACAGTGATTGGTGCAATAGGAACTCCGCCTAAACGTGGCCTATTTATTGCTACTACCAGCAGAAGCTTTATCACAGTTTGCCAGCAGGCAGAGCAGAGGACACTGAACTCCAGATTGACAGGTCAGTGACAAACACACAGCTGTTGTGAGGTGTAAAGAAAGAAGTGGCTACAAAATGTGAGCAAAATGACTTTAGTATTCAGTTTTATTCCTCAAAGAAACAACTGGAGCATTGGTGCTGTAGTTAGGCTGCCAGGTATTTCTAGTAGAAGTGTCTATGAGCAAATTCCAAAATCTTATTTTTGTGTTAAAACTTAAGGGATTTGAAAACCTGAACACATGTTAAGATGAGAGTGGATTTCAGTTTTTCTGTTGGTTTCCTAGTAATAGACATGCTTTGTTCAAGTAAAGGTGAAATGAAAGTTGAAGGGCAGGGAAGTAGGGTAAAGTTGATCTGTCCTTTAGTAGGGAGGACACTGAAGAAATGAATGACTGCGAAACTTCTTCACACAACATTGTCAGTGTCAATTCCCAAAAAGAACTATAGTATCAACAAAACTCTTCCTACCATCTATAATGCGTGTTGTATTACAGATTATTAAAATGTATAATTATATTAATATACTATAAGATTCTTATAGGAATGCTGTCCGAATTCTCACGGTATACAAGGATTGGCACAAGTTCCACTGAATGGCTGCTTTACTTTTATGGTCTACATGCTTTGTACAAACCCTTATAAATCAATAAGCAGAATTTAAACTAAAAAAAAGTTTCTGTCAGTCAGTTTCACATGAATAAAATTTGCTGCATATACACAGTCCTTGCCAAAAGAAGTGAACTGAAAGACAGAAACTGTGTCCATGTGACATGTTTTAGTCACAAATAACCAAATGACACATCGGAACTATGTCATACTGTCACTTTTTTCAGTATCGCTTTATGAGCTCTTAAGGCAGCATTTCTCCATACTAGTTGCTGATCATGTTAACCATTTCTTCATGGCTGTATGTAGTGTAATAATTATAGTTATATTTGTGTGTAGTGGTGGTATATGCAGTTATACTGTTAAAGGGAGGGGGAAACACTCATCTGACTACGGGTTTGGTGCTTAGATTAGTGCTCAGGTTGAACAGCCCAGATTAAATTCAGATTTATAGATTCAATTATTGAGCGGTTTCAACTCAGCCTGAACTCAGACTTTTTACAAATCTCTGCTGTGCAGTTTCCAGCTCGTTCCTCCTCTTTCCTGACCTACAATGAGACGTAATTAAGCAGTAGACTTTGCCCAATGAGCTGTCATCAGTTGATGACACAACAAGTCTTGCGTTCTAACGTGTTTGTGAAAAGTGAGTGAAAAGGTCACACTGGGTGAAAGACGATAGACATTAACGTCAATACGTGGTCTTTTAAATTAGGTCCAAAACTGAATTTGATCATTTCACTGATTATATTAAATTCAATCTACTAGTCGCATGAGACAACTGAATGGAGTGGCCGGTCAGTTTCCAATTCTGTTATGTCAGCTCCAGCTATCATCATGCTGAGTGATGGGGGAGAGAAAGGGCTACCCCACCCTTCCGGAGAGATCGGGAATTTTGGAATGTCTTCCTCATTATTGTTGGAAATTGTTGGAAGAATTATTATTCTCTTCCAAGTTTCACATACATATCATGTAAGTTTCACATACCTATCATATATTTTGTATCTATGACCTTCACTTTGTGGTCACCGAATGATTATCAAAGAACTACGCACAACAACTACCTCACTATATAATCTGTGTGTTTCACTGAACCCCGGGTGACTTATATTTTCTATGCCTTGATTAGAATGCCCAGAGGAAAATGTAACTTGGGAGGATTTCTCTCATCTTAGATTCTATTCTACAGGGGCTGTAAAGAGGATGTAGGATGTGAGAAAGGGACAACAAGACCTGGCATGAGTTTCGTCCTGTCAGAGGAATCCTTATTTTATTTTCACATGCACTGGATTGATCACAGGCACTGTTTCCATGTAAGGATGTCACATACTCAAAGTATATATGAAGCTGAAGTAAACAAAGGGACTTTGAACAACTCCTCTGTAAGACTTCGGTCTGCTGTGTGACTTGTTCCCTTGCACAAGAATAAAACCATCTACTAATTTTGACTCCGTCTCGTGGTGAGCTTCCTTTTTATAAGAATCCTTTGGAATTTTTCTAACAGACATGAATGGGTTAACCGTTTTTCCAGTTTGAAAGACATCCTCTCCCTAGTTCATTCAACTGCTGGATAAGAGGATACACATTTTTAAGCGGTCGCCAGCACTGCGAAAGGATACAGTGGACATAAAGTAGAAAGGAATGTGCTCTCCCCTCCATAAGCTTTCCTGTCTCAAAACGTTTCCCCCCAGACGGTTTCTGTGTGACTTTGTGCTTGTCGCTGAATCCTTTTGAGGTCCAGACTAACTTTTTTTACAGAAAGAAGTTACTGTCTGATATATTCGCATTCTAGGAAGGTCTTGTGATTCAGATTCTGATTTCGTACAGTCACACACGCACGCTCACACACATACAATGACTTGCAAAAATATTCAACCCCCTTGAAAGACATCCGGATTACAAATCCACTATTTTCATCAAACAACTTTTATGTTGCAAACTCTTTTGCTCCAGTATATTTTTAATGTAAGAATAGTTTATCTGTCTACCAAAATTAAAAACATAAAAATAAAAAATATGCTTATGCCCCTGTGCTTTGGAAGCTCCGGGTTTATACATATGACAAATTCATCACAAACAATGCAAAAGTGACACTTAATTAAGCATAATCAGGGTACTTGAATAAGGTTGTCTATCTGAAAAAAGCCCCGTTTATAGCGGACAAAGGAGCATTCTGTTGGTGTGAGAAACAAAAACATTAAAGTTGCCTCGATTACTGCAATGCCCTCCCAGTGGGTCTTCAGTTTGCATGGTAGGACCCTTACAGCTGGTTCAGAACGCAGCAGCTCGGCTGGTCTTCAACCAAACCAAAAGGTCACAGGTCACCCTACTGCTGGTTGACCTACACTGGGTACCCATGGCTGCTTGATTTAAGTTCAAGTCACTAACTCTTGCCTACAGTGACATCTGGGTCGGTCGGCACACAGCTTCCTTAATCCCATCATTCAGCCTTACGTTTCTACTCGCTCCCTCTGCTCCTCCAAGGAACATCATCTGGCTCTGCCACCCCCACACACAAGGTAAACCCAGCCCAGACTGGTGGAATGAGCTGCCTATGCCGACAAGATCAACAGAATCCCTCTCTAGCTTCAAAACCCTCCTGAAAACTCACCTATTCAGAGAGCACCTCCTCTTCTGATGCACTTGCATTACTCTTACATAAAGACTAAGCACTTAATACTCTCTTTTGGTCCTCACACTGTCCTGAAACTTGAATGTGTCCTCATATTTTAGTCGCTTTGAATAAAAGCATCTGCCAAATGTTTGTAATATAATATAATGCAATGTAAAAGGCAGGAAATGACCACAAAGAATATCGAAGAGTTTAAGTGTCACCTTAAGCACTATTGGATCCATCATCAGAAACTGGAAGGTTCATCAGAGCACCAGACCCTTACTGGAACAGGCCATCCTTCAAAACTAAGCATCATAGCTAGACACTGACTTTTGAGAAATGCTACAACAAGTCCAACCATCACTCTCAGGATTCTACAATGCTCTTAGGCTGAAACTGTGAAGTGATGGTGCATGGATCCACAATTTCAGGAGCTTTCCATAACATAGGCCTCTATGGTGGGTAGCAGGAAAGAAGCCAGTCCTTAAAAAAGTCCACATAAAAGCAAAAGAAAGATCCAGTTGAGAAAGTTTTACGGTCCAGTGAGACCAAATTAGAACATTTTGCTGAGACTTCAAAGACGTTAACATTATCCATGCCTAAGGTGAAACATGGTGGTGGCAGCAACATGCTATGATGATGCTTTTCATCTGAAGGGACTGGGAATGGATGGATACAAATGCTGCACAATATTGCAGGAGAGCTTGATCCAGTCTATTATAAACCTACGGCTCAGGAGAAGATTCATCTTTCAAAAAGATTTTTCTTTCAGACTATAAGAATGAGGCCCAAACAACACTGAAATAGTTCAAAAACAGAAAGGCGAATTTTTGGAACGCAAAACTAAAACCCTGATGTACACCATATTGAGAAAATGTGATATTATAATACTTGTATAAATAAGATGCATGGATCAGATGACTAATGCAATGGCCTACACCACTTATACAAAATACTATTTTGTGATTATTTAGTATTCACCCATGTGGGATTTGTAGACTGAAGCCAATGTCAAACATTTATAAACATTTATAAAATGTAGAGTGGGACTACATCTATTTGGATTAGAAAAATATATATGTTTATTTCATGTATATGACTCTTACAAATAAGAAACAAATAGCAAAATGACAGTACTTCGGCACAGTCTGAGTGATTATATAGGGGTTATATTGCTGTATGTTGGAAATGTGAAATGTCTTAGAGTGCTGAAAACGCTTTCATGTAAAAAGAAGAATCAGTAGCATGATTCTATAAAGAATCAGTAGCATGTATTTCAAAACAGTCTTCAACCCTTAAATTATCAGGACCCCCCAACCCCCACCCCCCACCCCCCCAGTAGGTCCAGATTCGTTGTAGAGGATTCGTAGAAGAAATATTGCGGCACTAGGAGTGGACTTTCCCAGAATTCTTATCTGTTATTTTCCTATTTACTATTATTTTATCTGTTGTTTTCCTTGTTTTTCCATATAAATGTTCTGTTTATGGCATGTCATTTTCCACACCAAAGGTTAGGTTTGGGTGGCCCTCAGAGTGTGTTAGTAAAAATCTGATTTCAGCAAATAAAAAGGGTGTAAATCAGTCTAAAATGCTCAGCATGAAGTCTGACACCTCGAGCATCAACACAAATAGGGGGAACTTCCGTACAAGGAGTTGTTTGGCCGCATGATGTTGACTTACCATTTATCGCACTGCTGGCATGGATCCGTGCCGCTTGTGTTCTAAGGATTAAATTTTACTTGTTTTTTTTTTCACTCACCAGCTCTGCCTCTACTGATATAGTTAAAGTGGTGGGTTCTCCAGTGACTTTCACCCTATTTCATCCAACAGTCAGGAGATCAAATTCCAGTGATGTGACAGAAAAGTCACGGATCAACAATAAAATCACTGGTTGTCAGTCTCAGACGTGTGGCTGATAATCAGTATTGGTTGGGCTGAAGCATACGTTTTTGATTTATCACAACATCCAGAAAACCTCATCTGGAACGTCTGTGATTGGTCAGCATGCAGTGAAATTCTCTTCACATATTAAAGCTCTTGTGTGCATGTAGCAGCCTTTTTATTACATCAGTATAGCACAAACCTGTACTGTGATTCTAATTATCAAACCCCATACTGTGCAGCCCAAGCTTCAAGTGCTTTTTGCTTGATTCTACCTCAGGCTCATTTCTTTCTGTTTATTACCAGGTCATCTCGATCCACGATGGAAGAAAATACACACCCGACTGAAATGGATGCAGAAACATCCTCTCAAGAGTCACAGGTGGGTCCAGTTAGAAAATATGTTATCATAATCATGACAAACTGTCATAATACACTTTCCTGAGTAAACAGGGAGTCCTCGAGTTACGACACAGATCTGTTCCTTCGACAGTGATGTAACCTATATTTTGGTGTTAGTCAAAACACACCCTAGCCTCAGTCACTTACCAATCCTAACACAGCTGTTAAATCATAAACACACAACTAAGCCACAGAAAAAGGAAAAGGAAAACTCCCTCACTCTTGTGCCATGTTCCTGCGTATTCTTCCACCGCGCGCAACCAAACTAGTTCGCTCATGTAGTCCATAAGTATGAGGCTAACGGCGTAAGCTGAGTGGCAGTGGGAGTGTAAACTCAAAACGTTGTATGTTGAGACTGTTGTAACCCGAGGAGCCCCTGTATCTAGTATATATAGGGATCATCAGCACTTCTAGAACAATGAGCAACTGCATTGGATAGAAAAAAGACAGATCCAGTTTGAATTTGCAGTGTCTGTAGTTTGTACAATCTAACTGTTATAATGGTGGAGTGATTTGATTCAGTATGAATCTGCAGTGTCTGTGGTTTGTACAGTCTGACTCTAATAATGGACTTATTTATATTGCACAAATGAGCAAATATAACATATTGTCAACAATATATATATATATATTTCACACTCTGCACTGCACTAAATACAATTAACCAGACCTGCTCTGTTAGCAGCTGTTCAGCGTTCTGTTCTGATGACATTGGGGCAGCTGGTGACCTGGGGGTTAGGGAGTTGCCCCTGCAATCAGAAGGTTGTAGTTTCGAATCCCAACACTGCTTGTGTCAACACTGAGGTACCCTTGAGTAAGGTACCATCCCCACACACAGCTCCCCAAGCGCCACACGTTGGTGGCAGCCCCCTGCTTCACTTAGTGAATGGGTTAAATGCAGAGAAAGAATTTCACATTGTTCACACTGTGTGCTGTGCTGTGCTCACACATGACTATAAGGGGCCGCTTTACTTTATTCATCATAAGCTTAGAAAAGTGTTTTGGAATAATCCTGCTTTTATTGTTGGGTGCACTGCGATAGTTCCTGAGCGAGCCTGAGCACACACTCAGAATGTAATTCACATCACAGTCAAAACACTTTTCCATTTATCCGTTATGCTAGAAAAATAACACAGGTCAACAGGTCAAAATCATCAGAGATTGTAGTGTTTTTCATGCTGATTTCAAATCTGTGTTTAGTTTTTCCCTAACACGTACAGTTTTTGTGATGAAGCTAGTTATATATTGCATGATGTATTGCGTGGTATAATTAGCATATAATAATCATATGCTAAGCGTTTTTGAAGAAACAGTGATAGCTGACTGAGACTGATCATTATTTCTATGCCACAGTGTGCGCCTATCTGACTTCACACTGAAAATATTGAAACAGTTACTTGATTGGTGCTTGCGGTTTAATAAAAAGTCTATTGCAAATTAAAATTGACTCATAATTCAAACAGTTGATGTGACTGAAAAAAACTGAAAGCAGATCTGAAATCAGCCTGAAAAACTGGTTTAGAAAAGTGTGTTGTGGTTTCTGATGATTGACAAACAAAATTCTCCATGTACGACTTTAGGATCATGCTAGATCAGGTTCTTTCCAGAAAATAAATGTAACAACAGTAACATGGGGCAGCTGGTGGTCTATTGGTTGGAAGTTGCCCCTGTGATCAGAAGGCCGTTGGTTCAAATCTCATGACTGCTAGTGGCACCACTCAGGTGCCCTTGAGTAGGGCACTATCCCCACACACTGCTCCCTGGGCGCTGCGTCGCTGGCTGCCCACTGCTTCACGCGTTGAATGGATTAAATACAGAGAAGAATTTCACTCTGGTGGTGTGTTTACACGTGACTATAAGGGGCCAGAAAAGATCAGATTAAAAGGTAGAGGTACCTGTTTTATTAAGCTGATCTGAAAGTGTTACATGTGTACTTATGGCTCTTTTTACATATTTTATGTGTTTTTAGAATGTGATGTCTCGGGTGGGTAACCTGCCCTTGGTAAGCGCTGCATGTGGTGTGGTGTCCAACGCCTACAGCAGCACTAAAGACAACATACCCATCCTTAGGGGGGTAATGGACGCAGCCGAGAGTGGAGTTCGCACGCTGGGTGCTGTGGCCAGCACAGGAAGCAAACCCATATTGGACAGACTGGAACCACAGAGTAAGGACTGCTATTTTTTCCCCTCCAGTCCTGCAAACTTCATGTGCAGATCATAAACTCTGACTTCACCATTCATTCTCATAAACACACTGAATATTATATGAAAAGTGAAGCCAGGGAGTACGCTCTTTTGCCCTTCATCCACTTTTTATGAAACCCACTACCTGTCCAAAAGTATGTGGACATCTGCTCCAGCATCTTCTGAAAGTGTATCAGTCGGGAGTTTATCCCCCTTTGCTGCAGTAACAGCCTTTATTCTTCATTGAGGGCTTTACACTGGGTGTTAAAACTTGGCTGTGAGATTGTATTTAGTCAAAAAAGCATTAGTGAGGTCAGGTATTGATGGTAGATGATTATTTCTGGAGCACAAAAAAAACAAAAATTATTTTTATAAAAAAAAAAAAAATCCCAAATTATTCATTCCAGTTGTGCTCCATCACTCCAGAGAATGCAGTTACACTACGGCATGATTCTTTTTGTCTAGCTGTTGTTTTGGCAGTATGGTGATTTTAGGCTAATGTCTTGCTGCTTTAGAGCATCCTGTTCTACTGGAAATACTTTTCTATTGAGGTTAAGCTCTGAGTATACAGTTGAATGTGTCACCAACGGGCGCAGCTGAATTCACTTGTAAGGAGTGTCTGAATACTTTTGGACACCGTGTAAATCGATGAATAACGTTTATGTAATGCATGCAGCATCTAGTTATTACTATTAATACGGCATTTCTTCATTTGCAGTTACGATGGTGAATGATTATGCCATGAAAGGACTGGACAAGGTGGAGGAAAAACTTCCCATCCTAAACCAACCAGCAGACAAGGTATAGCTAATCAGATTAGCATATCATTCTAGCGCTAAACACGTCGTTAAGGGCTGTGACAACAGAAAAGATCAAATTACATTACATGCCCGCAGCACCAGAGTGATGATATCGTGTTATTGCGTTAGAAGCCATGTCTTATATTAGTCTAATAATATTAATATTAACCAATCTGCTGTATAGCTGCTTACAGCTGAACAACTAAGCAGTAAAATGCTTCTAACAGCAAACCAGTATCAGCGTTAAGAAGCTAAACATTTACATATGGTAGCTGTTGGAAACAAAAAACAACACTTTTCAAAAGAAAGACAAAAACTTTATTTACTTCATTTGCTAAATATTTTATTCCAAGTGATTATAGACTGTTTCAATTGCTTCACTCATAATAAAAGTGGGCAGCTGGCATTTTCGAATCATGCAAAACAACCTGAAGAAAAAACTGTATACAGTTTTTTCTAAAAATGCATGTTGGATATGTAGAACATCATCATTACTGTCATATTGATAAAGAGCTTGAAAGAGCTTATTTTAAACTAGTTCGAAAAGTTTTAGTTATCAGTATATGACAGTAATGGCAATATGAAGACAAATTAACTGAATAATAAGCCAAAAATAAGTTGGATGTTGTATTACAGCATGCCATTATACATTCCCACATTACTATACGGTTTATCTAGTGCGTAAGTGTATAAAGTATATGTAGTGTAGAGAGCGAGGACGACTAATAAAAGATTTGTATTCATTCATGAGTAGAAAACAAATTGTCAAAATATCTGCATTTAGAGGATGTTGTTCGTTTTAATGGTGTTTCTTTGATGGGTGTGAAGGGTCACACTGTTAGGACAGATCATCTAATTGCCGCTGGCAACCTACCTAGTTCTGATTACTTATAGCAACATAGTCTTACATGGTAAAGTAACATTTTTAACCTCAGAATGATTTAAAACCCCCGAAAGCTCAAATTTATGTGTGAGGCATGGATAGGTCGGTCAAAAGAATAGAAACTCTTAAAAAACGTATGGACTACGCTGTATGTACTATGCTGGCAAACTGCAACAAAGTCTCCAGGTCAGATGCAAATACCACATCTAGAACCAACTCTTTTGCCTAACCAAGCCATGCAATCATGTGTTATATAAACAGAGAGGGAAGGAAGAAATTCAACATAAGTAAATTATTTAGTGAGTACTTTCTGACAGTCCAAGTTACTCAGTTATAAACTAGAACCTATAGTCTTATGGAAAAGTTTGGAATAACTTGAAAGAAGCCATTGTTTGTTTCCTTATAGAGATGTGTACTTACTTTAAACAGCAAAGCATATCATTTCAGGAGACATACAGAGGCAATTTATGCATCAATGAAGGCACTTTGCACAATGAACATTTTAAGTTAAATAATATCAGCTGTAAAGTTTTTAATGTATATAAAATGTGTTCATTATTTTTCCTCCTGTACTCCTGTTTTAAAGTTCTGGTAATTTCTAAATTATGCAAGGTCTTGTATGCAAAAAAAACCAAAACACAGCCTTGACTTTTTTTCTGCAGCTGATGTCTGAAACAATGGATAAGGTGTACCAATCTGTGACGGGGGCGAAGGATGCAGTGATGGGGGCCGTTCTGGGGAGTGTTGAGATGACCCGTACAGCCGTAAGCGGTGGCATTAACACAATCATGGGCACCAAGGTTGCTCAGATGGTCAGCAGTGGTGTGGGCCTAGCTCTGACCCACTCTGAGGACTGGGTAGAGCAGCACCTTCCAATCACTGAGAAGGAACTGGGTGAGTCCTGTGTGTCAGTGGTTCACTGTTATCTTCAGTAAAATGATTGCAGTCAAAATCTCCAATGTTTCAATCAATTCTAGGTACATTCGACCCCCGAAATTCGCGGGGGTTACTTTCCAAGAGCACCCGCGAATTGTGAAAAAACGCAAATTTGTGATGTGGTAAAAAAAAAAAAAGCCTACAAATGCTGGTTTTATAGTCTAAACCCTAGATATGCACCCAAATATGCCCACAAAACTTTAATTTCTCAGCTTAGTACATAACCCTTAAAAAAATGTAAAGGTAAACGACATGCGGGAAACTGTTCTGATGCGGCAGTGCTGGTCTGCAGCTGCCATAGATGTGTCACAGGGCAGCAGCCAATCAGGATCAATGACTACTACTCTCGGACTGGCTTCTTTCTAACCTCCCGTCTCTGAGTGCAGCGGTATTTCACCACCCCAAGATGTGTTTTCCTATACAGTTGCTTTTGGCTCGACTGTATATAAAACTGTGCTTGCTCTCTAAAACAGGGGTGTATAATCTTATCAGTAAAGGGTCGATATTGCTGCTGGTTTTAGTTCCACACATGTTTCTCAGCTGGTCTCACTTAGGATTTCAGTCCAAACTCAACAACTGTCTTGAAGCCTTCCTGCCCATGCTGTCTTAACTGTCAGTGCACTGTGACTGCCGCAGAATGCTGCCTGAGCTGGCAACCTTTAGTACACTTCAGACACAGCCAAGTTGCTTCTGAAATTCAGGCACCTCGGTTTACTTGTGAGTCCTGGCCAGTCAGATTAGAGCTAATTTCTATATAAAAGCACAGTAACAAAAACAGCCTGCATAATTCTAAGGCTGGAAATATATTTAAAAAAAAAAAACATTTTGGACCAGAAATCAATTGAGGTCTGTCTGCACAGGTTTGGGCCATTGGTGGCCTGGTGGTTAGAGATTCGCCTCTAAAATCGGAAGGTCGTGGGTTTGAATCCCAGAACTTCTGATGCCACCACTGAAGTACCCTTGAGCAAGGTGCTGTGTGGCCCAGGTGCTGTGTGCCTGACTGCCCTTCTTCACTTGGTCACTGGGTTAAACGCCGAGCATAATTTCTAAGCTGTTCTGTGGTGTGTTCACGTATGAAAAATGGACACTTTATACATTTACACTTTACATTTTAGTATTAAGTGCATTCTCTTTGGGATGAATCAGAATGGCGATCCTGAACTTATCATACATCAGTACCTGACCTCACTGATGCTCTTGTGGCTGAAAGCAGTCAGATCCTCACAGCCATGTTCTAACAAGCTGTTACTGCAGCAAAGCTGGACAGATTCTTAAATAATTTCAGCAGAAACACTAAATGAGCATACAGTGTACAAACATGCAAGATGCTGGGTGGATGTAGCTATAGACTAGATGTGTGATTGAGTGGAATAATTGCTCACATTAAGTGTTTTTTTCCTTTATAGCTGCTCTAGCAGAGCCTCTTCCAAACGACGAGGGCGGAGCCACCCTGAACTCTGGCTCCAGCTACTTTGTTCGTCTAGGTAAGCTGTCGACCCGGGTCAGAGAGCGAGCACTGGAGCTGTCATTGATCAAGGCCCAAAACGCACAAGAGGTCACACATGCAGCTGTCACCCAAATCATGAGCACATTTGACATGTTGGAGACCACCCGCACTGCCCGTACCACTGCCAGCCAGATAGTGGGGGCTCCAGAGCAGCTGCTGAAGCGCGGGAAGGAGTGGAAGGGGCAGTCTTGGGGCAAAGAAGGACAAGGAGCAGAGGAGGCGGAGATAGATGGGACCAATGATCAGGGAGAGGTAGGGGTAGAGTGACATTTTGAGTTCTTTGTTGTTTTAATTAAGTGTTTCTTTAATTGTTAATTGTTAACAGAACCACAGTACACTTTAAAGGAAGCCTGGTTAGGCTATAGAAGCTCTCCCTCAACTAAAGCAATGTATGGTGTCAACTTCTTTAGTTTTGCTCTGAAGCTACAAGTGCTCTCAAATACACTTGCTTAGGTGGTTTCTGACACTGTATGACAGACTGTTCTCTGTAAAATGGAACAAAAGTAAGTAGAAGGTTCAGGTTTGAAAGTGGCTGCTTCTCATTTTGTAGCTACAAAAGGCACAATCAAATGCAAACTTTTGAGTTTCTCTTGGAAAATGACATTTTGTTGAAAATTACATTTAATTTTGGTGAAAATAAATGCACACTCTACAGAGAACGCATTTGTCATAATTCCAGTTTACGGCCACAGTCCTTGGACTTCCTAAGTTCCCTTAGTGGGTGTGACCTAATCTCTGTAGGGTTGGGATAAAAGGACTCCCAGTTGGACAGAGATTAGGAGTTAATTACTGTCTGTCTGTTTATTGGTCCTCAGTTTACTCACCTTTGTATTTAAGTTGGTTAAGCTTCAGTTTGTGTTATGGGTCTTCCCTCACTTTACCCCAGTCCATGTCCCCCTCGATTATTCTGGTTTCTGTTTTTATGCCTGGCCCTCGAGCCTTTTTCTGTTCTAGTTCTTGTTCTGTTCATAATAAATCACCTCTGTCATGGAAGTCTGCGTCTGTGCCTCTTCTTCTCTGTCCGGACAGGACCAGTTTGTGACAGAAAGACCCATCAAACAAGGCACAGCAGACTTGGCCATGGGCCCGTGGAGATCCGTGAGCAGCTCAGCGAGTGGGACACGCAGGATCCGGCGGAGGAAGGAACCAGTCAGAGCGAGTCGGTACACCCCCCCGGAGCTGTTGGGGTATATTAGCTCGGGGGAGGATGAGCTAATATATGGCTGGAGTGGCCGACTGGGGGACCAGCCTGTAGTTTTGGATCTGGGGTTTCTTGCGGATCTCCCCATCTCCAGTTCGGCTACAAAGCCACAGAGGCGGAGGAGGTCGCGAGGCCTCCATCTCGGGTCCTCCGATCGGTCGCTTCCTGCACCCCGTGTGTCATCCGGAGCTCAACCCCACACGCTCCAATCAGACTCGTTCTGGGAGGCGAGTTTCGTGCCAGTCGAGCCAATTCCTTCTGCACGTAGTGCAGATTCATGGACTCATGGCGGATCCAAGATGGCGGCCCCCATAGCGTCTGTAACACGCCGTTCAACTCCTTCAGTGTCTCCAGCACGCCATTCGGCTCCTCTGGCGTCTTCAACATGCCATTCAGCTCCTCCAGCATCTCTGGCACGCCGTTTAGCTCCTGCAGCGTCTCCTGCACGCCTTTCAGCTCCTTCAGTGTCTCCAGCACGCCATTCAGCTCCTCCAACAGCTGCAGCATGCCTTTCAGCTCCTCAAGCAGCGGCAGCACGCAGCGCATCTCCTCAAGCGGCTGAAGCTTGCTGTTCAGCTCCTCCAGTGGCAGCAAAACGCAGCTCAGCTCTTTCAGCAGTGGCAGCAAAACACAGCTCAGCTCCACCAGCGGTTGAAGCACGCCGTTCAACCCTTCCAGTGGCAGCAAAACACAGCTCAGCTCCTCAAGCGGCGTCAGCACGCAGTTCAGCTCCTCAAGTGGCGCCAGCACATGGCTCTGTTCCTCAAACGGCGCCAGCACGTAACTCAGCTCCTCCAGTAGATTCAGCTCGCAGCTCATCTCCTCCAGAGGCTTCAGCGTATAGCTCATCTCTTCCAGAGGCCCCAGCTCGCAGCTCATCTCTTCCCAAATCTTCAGCTCACAGTTCATCTCCTCCAGAAACTTCAGCTCGCAGCTCATCTTCTCCAGAGACTTCAGCTTGCAGCTCATCTCCTCCAGAGACTTCAGCTCGCAGCTCATCTCCTCCAAAGACTTCAGCTCGTAGCTCAGCTCTCCCCATGAGTCCAGCCCATGGCTCAGCTCTCCCCGTGTCTCCAGCCCGTAGCTCAGCTCTCCCTGTGGCTCCAGCCCGTAGCTCAGCTCTCCCCGTGTCTCCAGCCCGTAGCTCAGCTCTCCCCATGCCTCTAGCCCGTAGCTCAGCTCTCCCTGTGGCTCCAGCCTGTAGCTCAGCACTCCCCGTGTCTCCAGCCCATAGCTCAGCTCTCCCCGTGCCTCCAGACCGTAGCTCACCGCTCCCCGTGGCTCCTGCCTGCAGCTTTCCCCCCAAGGCTTCAGCCAGCAGCTCTTCCTCAGTGGCCTCAGCACAGGTTCCCACACCGGTCCCCCAAGCTGTGGTCCCTGCACCGGTTCCCACACTGGTCTTCCAAGCTTCAGTCCCTGCACCGGTTCCCACACACGTATCGGCTTCCCAAGCTCCTACACCGGTTTTTGTACCAGCCTCCCAAGCTCCTGCAACGGTTCCTTCACCAGCCTCCCAAGCTCTTGCACCGGTTCCCGCACCGGCCTCCCAAGCTCCTGCACCGGTCTCCTTACCAGCCTCCCAAGCTCCTGCACTGGTTTCTGCACAGGCCTCCCAAGCTCCAACACTGGTCTACACACCGGCCTCCCAAGCTGCGGTTCCAGCTTCAGCAGCTGTGGCTCCTGCCCCGGCCCCAGCTTCAGCAGCCGCGGTTCCCGCTCCGGCACCAGCTCCAGACGCCGTGGCTCCCGCCCCGGCCCCATCTGCAGGCGCCGTGGATCATGCCCCGGACTCAGTTCCTGATGCTCCAGAGTGGCGCCATTGGGAGGGCAGGGGATCCTGTCATGATTCCAGCCTATGGCCACAAGGGACCGCCCTTGGACTTGCTAAATTCCCTTAGTGGGTGTGACCTAATCTCTGTTCGGTTGGGAGAAAAGGACTCCCAGCTGGAGAGAGATTAGGAGTTAATTATTGTCTGTCTATTTATTGGTCCTCAGTTCACTCACCCTTGTATTTAGGTTGGTTAAGCTTCAGTTTGTGTTATGGGTCTTCCCTCACTTTAGCCCGGTCCATGTCCTCCTCGATTATTCTGTTTTCTGTTTTCATGTCTGGCCCTCGAGCCTTTTTCTGTTCTAGTTCTTGTTCTGTTCATAATAAATCACCTCTGTCATGGAAGTCTGCGCCTGTGCCTCTTCTTCTCTGTCCGGACAGGGCCAGTTTTTGACAGCACTTCTACATATTTCAGTGCACAGTTGATGTTTTTTTGCTTAATTCTACATATTAATAATACATGAATTAAATCCTGTGTAAAAGATACTGCATCTTTTTTCCACTATGTTATATTCACAAAATGAACAAAATATGTAATTTGACATACTACTAAAAGGGGTAAAAATGGTGTAAACTTGATTTTTGCTGAATGATTCCTGTAAATGAGCAGCACAGATGCAACACTATCAATATTAACTTGATGGAATCTTATTTACATGTTCAGTTTAAGCCCATTTTGCAGTTTTACTATGTGTGCATACACTCTTAACTTATTGGGAAAACCTTTTCTCAGTTCTTAGAGGTACTTAGAACTTCAGCATCAGAATCAGAAAACTTTATCAATCCCAGAGGAAATTGCTTAGTGCATACTGAAATCACTTTTACACACGGTACAATTTATGTTTTATTAATATATAAAATTCAGCAAATAAACATCAGTTGCACATTGAAATATGTAGAAGTGTGTTCTCTGTTGAGAGTGTGCTTATTTTCACTTCGAACTTCAACAAAATGTAATTTTCCAATAGGAGCTCAAAAGTTTGTATATGATTGTGCCTTTTGTAGCTACAAAATGAGAAGGAGCCATTTTCAAACCTTAAGTTTCTACTCACTTTTTTCAATTGTATACATATCAGTATGCCATACAGTGTCAGAAACCACATAAGCAAGTCTATTTGAGAGCACTTGCGGCTTGAGAGCAAAACTAAAGAGGTTCACACCATGCATTGCTTTAGTTGAAGCAGGGTGCTTCTTGCCATGAAAAGAACCCTTATTAAGAAACCTAAACAGTCTGTTCTCGGTATTGCACCAAAGAATCCTTTTTTTTTTCACTTTCATTTTTAAATAATTGCACTAATGTACGTATGTGTATGCATGGGTGCACGTGTGTTGGCATTTAGTGGCATTTATTTGTTTACTATTCATATTCTACTTTGTCCATTTACATCACCATCCATTTCACAAGGACAAATTCCTGGTATGTGACTTGTGTACTTGTTCAGTATAGTAATGAATACAGTAAAGTCCTCATTCTGTGCACGTGTGTGTGATTCTGCAGCAGCTGGAGTGGCGTACTCTCTCCATGGTGCGCGGGTTCAGTGGGCAGTTGCGGATGGCCTGTGGAAGTGTAGTCTCCAGTGTGCAAGGCCTGCCTGATATTGTGCAGGAGCAGCTGCTGAATGCCCGCCACACAGCTGAAGACCTGCAGTCCTCTCTGAGCAAAGCCAACACCCTCACACCCCTTTTACTGGAGCAGAGCCGCCAGCAAGTTGCGCAGGTACAAAAAGCATTAGTAGCTACACAGTACTGCATCGAAAACATTGATGCGTTGAGTTTACTTGATCACCAAGGTGTGATTTCCACATGAATAAAACACTTTACATGAAAATATTTTGTCATTCAGTGTGTATATCATGGGATGATAACGCAAACAATCTTATTCTTCAGCTTATAACAGGCCATGAATGAACAAATTATAAGTCATTCAGAAGCAACTGTGCTGCAACCTGCTATAAACTGAAGAAGAAGGTTGTAGTTTTGTCTCTAAATTGCAGTACTTTGTCTCTAAATTGCAGTATCAGTCTGTTTGTCTGCCCATGCATCCATCCTTCCATCTGTCTGTCTATCCACATAGACAGTATGTCCAAAAGTTTGTAGAAACTTGCCCATCTGTTTTTCTGAAATCAAAGAAAAACATTCTATTTACTGTGCTTTTCTGTGAAGATTGTACAGACTCTGTGCTCTCAATTGCACTTTAAATGTCGTTGAGAAACGGATCTCTAGATACACTGTATGGACAAATGTATTGGGACACGCCTGTTTTTCAGGGTTTGGTCTAGGCCCTCTTACATTCAGTGAAGGTGTAATCTTAATGTTTCAGCATTCCAATGCATTTTGGATAACACCATGCTTCCAAATTTGTGGACACAGTGTGGGGAAGAACCTTTTTCTATTCCAGCATGACTGTGCCCCGATGCACAAAGCAAGCTCCATAAAGACGTGGTTGGATGAGTTTGGTGGGGAAGGACTTGACTGGCCCGCACAGAGCCCTGATCTCAACCCCATCCAACACCTTTGGGATGAACTGGAGCGGAGATTGTGAGCCAGACCTTCTCATCTAACATCAGTGCCTGACCTCATAAATGCTCTACAGAGTGAATGGGCACAGATGTGCACAGAAACTCCAAAATCTTGTGGAAAGCCAAGAAGAGTGGATGCTGCAAAGGGGGACCAACTCCATATTAAAGTCTATGTATTTGAAGGCATTGTCATTAAAGTTGGTGAAATGTTCGGGCATATCAATACTCTGGTCCATATAGTGTACCTCTGGACATGCTGAGCACAAACAACACAAAACCTATAATTAACTGAAAAGTATGTTGTAACAGGGTGTATATTAAGTGTTTCTCTCGTCCTGCCAGGTGCGACAGTCGTTGGATGGAGTAACAGAATACCTGCTCAACAACACGCCTCTGAATTGGTTAGTTGGCCCATTTTCTCCTCAGCTGACAGAGAGGAGTCTTTCCGCAGAATAGAGCCAAGCCACACAACGCTTTATGCTGAGGGAAGCAAAAATATGAACAGATGCTGGAAGTGACTGTATTACAATTTGCACTGTATCGAAACCATGTACTAATTACCTACTAAAGTCATTTGTAAAGCACACACCACAGAAATTGCTGGTGGATGATGACATTGTAAGTCATGTACTTTTTTTTATATCAGCTGCAGTATTTGGAACTGAAATACTTTAACCCTAAGGTGATAATTGGTATTGTACTACATTTTTAATATGTAATTTTCTTCTTTGTCATTGTCTTTATATCAAGCAGGAGTATAGGCTCTAGTGCCACCTAGTCTGGGTAATTGTAAATGACAATGTAATCAATGTAGTCATGTTTGCAAAATATTGACAAAATATTGTCAGTGGTTTAAACTTTGTGTTCTTTGCTTGAGTTCATTTAAAAGCAAATAAAAATGGAAAAAAGAAAATCTAGATTAAGTACTCATTTGTACGACTACACATTTGTAAGTGCTGGAATCCACTGCAATTCTATATATGTGTGTGTGTGTGTGAGTGTGTGTATGCATATACATATATATGTGTACAATTCCTGGGTCATCCAAAAATACACAAAGATGGAGAACTAGTTACAAAACTATTTACATGCAGAGGAAGAGTTTCATGCTGTTCACACTGTGTGCTGTGGTGTGTTCACGTATGACAGAATGAACACACTTTCACTTCACTCAAAACTAAACGACATCACCCTGTTTGCATATATATATATATGCAGAGAAGATAATCTGTTTATTTTCAGCTTCACAGCCTCCAATACAGTCTTTTATATGGTGCACTACACCACCCCTAACTGGCATAACCCCAGTTCATCTCCCAACTCCAGCAACTACCCAGCCCTTCTCATCTCTCACTACCCTCTGGCCCATAACACTCCAGAGGATGGTGACAGATGAGAAGGGCTTAAGACACACACAAAAAACTCACGTAAAAACACAATATCACACATAAGAACACATTAACACACAGCACACACTTCTACCCCCCTCTAATGTCCCCAAAACACACAAAACAGGCCAGCTGGCCACTCACACATGCGCAACGGCTCATGGGAGCCATGTATATATATATATATATATATAGAGAGAGAGAGAGAGAGAGAGAGAGAGAGAGAGAGATAGAGATTTCTTGAAAGAAAGAAAATATATTTTAAAGTGCTGTAATGCACTGTAATCTTCAGAAAAAAACAAACAGGGTGATGTCATTTAGTTTTGCAACCAGTTCGCCGTCTTTGTGTCTGTATCTTCTGATGACTCAGGAATTGAGCAACAGGATGGGGGAAACGATCAGAGAGTGACCCAGTTTAGACATTTCTTCAGACTGTAGTGCCTTTTGGTCTGGAGTGTTTCCAAACAGTTGAACCTTGTGTCAGCAGTAGCGTCAGAAAATGGAACAAAATATTACATCAGCCAATATTACACCAGCCAGTTCAAAGTAGTGTGAGCTTAAGCTTGTAACTTTCATTTCCATACAGGTGTTTAAAACTGACAGTGGTATCTAGGACTTTAAGCTTAAACTTGGTTACTCAATCTGAAAATGACTCAGACTACACTTAAACTAAAAATCAGCACTGGATTTCATTGACATAGGTTTAGGCTAGTACTGGACTAAGCGATAATGTCAATGGTAACTCACCCCAGGCTTAGATTAGGCTTAATCATTTCAGTAATGCTTAACTTTGAAACAATATAATCCATCTCAAACATGCCACTCATGTCATTAAAACATGAATTTCCATCTTATAGGTTAAGACTAGTCTTGGGTTGAACTGTAGAGTAAATGGTGTTCTCACATGCAGATTGAACTTTATTTAGACTGACAATGTTTTCAAATGTTGGGTTACAGTTTTATCAATGTCTAGTAGATTGTTTTTTTAAAAATGTCGTCAAGTCACGGTTATTTATTTATAGCACATTATCATACACAAAAGGTCTGGCAGTCTAATCTAAGACCTTTTGATAAAGCTCCAGAGTGATTCTATAGAATTCCTAAATAAAGCTTATAGTAAACTCAGACTAGTTGTAGTTAACTGTAGTACATAGTATACAGTGTGTGTATAAAGTGTCCATTTATCAGCATAGCACACAGTGTGAACAATGTGAAATTCTTTCTCTGCATTCAACCCATTCACCAAGTGAAGCAGTGGGCAGCCGGGGAGCAGTGTGTGTGGGGACGACACCTTGATCCAGAGTACCTCAGTGGTGCCACTAGCAGTCTTGGGGTTCAAACCCACGTCCTTCAGATCGCAGGGGCAACTCCCTAACTACTAGACCACCAGCTGTAACTATACTAACATACTATAACATAAATGACATAGCATATTTAGTATAGTTATAGTGTAGTATATAGTGTAGTTAGTTACTGTAGTAAATTATAGTTTACTGCAGGATACCATGCAAGGATTATAGACTGCTATCGAACAGTCCTACTATGCAGTTTATTACAGCACTATAAAATATCTCAGTACTTTATTTGTACAGATGAATCATCATTATACAAGTATAATAACATAGTGATATGTAATGTTGCTTCAGTTTTAGTGATTTTTCAGTGATGTAACTGATAGATAATAAATGTTGCATCAGTGATGTAATACCTGTAAAACAATAATGTTCCTTTTACCAACCAATTTGTTTTTAGCTTTTTTTTACTGGGTGCTTCAGACCTCTTTAAAAGAACAGTAAAAAAAAGTGAAATAGACAATTGCACCAACAAAGACATTGCATTCAAACACACAGACTTTAATGCGGAGTTTTAAAAACATGGACAAGAGTGAATAGCTGCAAAGGAGGGATCCTTTGCAGCTATTCACTCTTGTCCATGTTTTTGCTCACTTTGTACTAACCTCTGACTTTTTCTTTTTTTTTTTTTTTCTTTTCCTTTATTTTTGACCTTCTTTTTCTTTTTTTTTTTTGACTTTCTTTTCTTTTGGGCTCTGTGTGGGCCAGTCAAGTTCTTCCACATTAAAGTATTCCAACCATGTCTTTATGGACCTTGCTTTGTCATGCTGGAATAGAGCCTTCCCCAAACTGTGTCCAAGCATGGTGTTGTCCAAAATGTCTTGGTATGTTGAAACATTAAGATTGCCCTTCCATATAGTGCTTGTCCTCTTGACACTGTTACAGATTTAGAGGGGAAACATTGCATTTAATGTTTATCAACCATCCATTGTTGATCTGTTTTGCTAAGCAAATAAACTTTAATATCCGTAGAGTTTATGAACTTCCTAGTTTATTTTTGGTGTGAAAAATGATAAAGTTTCTGGGGTTTAACTTGGAGTTTCTAATGGAGTGGACTGCTGCTTGGCTGCTGACGTCACGGCGTTGTTTCTCATGACGGGCGTTTAGCCGGAGAAGGCCCCAATTTACACCGATTATCGCTCTCCTCCTGAGAAACGAGGGACTCATTTCCCCCTCCAGTCTAATCTAATTGCAGGTAAATATATCTTGAATTAGAAAACGAAGTCAAAAACGCTCGCCCGGGGCACTTTATTCGGTTATCGGCTTTTTCCTTACGTGCCTTCACCCAAGCTAGCAGGCTAATGCTAACACGGCTAGCCAGTTAGCTTTCGCAAAACTAGACTTTTAAAACAGAACCTCATAAGAAACAGCATGAAATATAACCTCTAACCAAAGATAAGAACTAAACGCTGTTAAAGATATTCGGTCCTGAATCACTTTAAATTCCAACAGCGTCGTCTAGTGTGTTTTAGTTCAGCTAGGCTAGCTAGCGTTTGCTGTCCTGAGAACTTGGGGTCAAAGACAAACATGTTTTTCTTTTCTTTAGCCACATTATACTGGTCTCTTCAGAACAAATGAGACAAATTCGGGATAGGAGAGCTTATACTGGCAGTCATCTGTGTATAATTTAGCTTTTTTTGTGCCTTTAAAGCAAAGTTGGGTTTTATTAATGTTTGTTTTCTTTGCTGTCTGCATGTAAAGTTAAGGGCCAGTGAATATGAACTAATTTATGATCTTTTCCTTTTAATTTGATGCATTAATGGCGGTAATGTGACCATCAGTTGTTGTAATTCCACATGTTCCTCGTTGGCTGTTTACACAAACGTAAGCCCAGATCATTCCTTTCTTTGTTCCACTGCTGACAACAAACACTTTTGGTTTTTGTCAGGCTCCAGGGGAGAGTGTATGATGTTGTCCACCTCAGAGCTAAGAAGAGGCCTCTGTAAATGATCCAAAGCACTTTTTTGTCTCTTGTGTTTGTGGATCAGTGTGGAAATGCAGCAAGGCTGGGTAAACACTCATTACTTTCAGAGGGGTTGTTTTTCTTTCACACTGTCTGGACCGAGTTGTACACTCGATAATAGGGTAGCCCAAGATTTAGTCTATAGACGATCAAGAAAATATATCATGATTTCCCAGTCTTACACCTTCATACCACTGCATTGTTTATTTTGGTGTTTTCCTGCTTGATTTTAGCATCAGGAAGGACATGGGAGTGTGAACTGATTATTTGAAGCAGGTGTGTTCGAGCAGGAAAACACTAAAATGAAGAATGCAGGTGTAATTAGGATATATTGGAATATATTGTCATTAGGATATGTTGTCAAGCCTGTTGTCAGGCACGTTTTTGTCTCTTGTGTTTATGAATCCGTGTGGAAAGCAGCAAGGCTGTGGAAACACTTATTACTTTTAGAGAGGCTGTTTTTTTTTTCACACTGTCTGGGCTGAGTTGTACTCAGGGAACAACAGGGAAGCCCAAAATTTGCTATACAGATGATAAATATAAAAATAAACAGTGCAGTTGTATGAAGTTATAATGTATAAATTAGGATATTTTCTTTATCTATGGAGTAAATCTTACACTCAGTTTTGGGCTCATCTCAGTCGCTGACTGAGGATCTGAAACTATTCATGATTGACTCTTAGAATGCAAGAGGGGACCAGAAAAAGTAGCTGAACACTTCCTGCCTGTAATTTTTAGTCTCAAATACCGTTAAGAAATGGAAGTTGAGGGGAATGAATAAAGCCAAGAAGAATCTCTGGGGGAAAAAAAAAGTTAGACTGTTCAGATATGCAAAATTGGCACCTTATTTCTAAGGATGTACAGAAAGATTTGGTTGATATGGGAATAGTGATGCAATGGCACGCAGACAGCATCTATATAGGAAGGTCATTAGAAGGTCAAATTTACTGGGTTCTCCTTGCAAAGTCAGTGCCTGATGTACGGAGCACAGTGTTTAAATAAACTAGTGACAGTTTTGAACAAAGTGCCCTTTACTCTCACTAAAGATATGTTCGGACATAAAAAGGAGAAGCACTTTAGTAATACCTTTCCAGCTGTTAAGCCTGGGACTGGACCTTAGCTACTTTAGTGTTGTGTGGTAGCCTGTGGCACTGGAAATGTTGTAGGGATAGAGAGAGATAATTTAAATATCAACCCAGCCTAGCTAGTGTCCCACAGGCTGTGAAGAAACTAGAAAAGAAAAGAGGTTGGAAATAAGTAAAGGCAACAAACCAAACCATCAACCTTGAACTGCTTCTGTAAAAGCAAGATTAAGACTTGGAATGGTCAATCTTGAACGTTATTGAAAGTCTCAGATTAGATTAGAGATCTTTGCATCTTTAATATCCTGTGTATGGAAGACAACCTATAAACATGTAATTCGTCTGTGTTTTGCTAGTAAAGGTAGGGAGTGATTCTAAATTCAGAACAGAAAGACTGTTAGCTGAGTACAAAAGAATGTTTGGAGGCTGTGAATTCAGCCAAAGTTGATCTTACTAGTTACGATTTTCTGTTTTCATTTTTCAAGTACGGAACACCTCCCGATGTTAGCATCGAGAAGTGCTTGGGAGTGTGAGCTGATGATTTGAATCAGGTGTGTTAGGGCAGGAAAACACTAAAAATGAACAATGCAGTGGAAGGCAGGTGTAAGATTGTGGAAAGGGATATACAGTAGCCCCCTGAAATTAGCCTAAAAATGCCTATTTTTATAGTGTAAACCCTAAATATGCCCCCAAATATGCTCCCAAAACACTTTAGTTTCATTTTAAACTCATCTTAATACATTACACTTAAAAAATGTAAAGGTAAACCCATATCCGTACTGTACAGTTTACACTGAACTGCTATCTCCTGCAGCGCTAGAATGTAAAATACAGATGTTACCCCAATATAGACTACTGTAATTAATGCAAGGGTGTTTTCATTGGTTTTTGCTGGCATTTTCTTTGGTATAAGCGGGTAGATACAGTAACAATTAAATTTAAGAACACACGAGAACGCTCAATGAAACACTCGAGGAAACTGTTATGATGCAGGAATGCTTGACTGCATCTGCATTTAGCTCTAAAATGCATGAAAAATGATCTATTGCCACGAAAAAAGCAAAAAACAAAGTGGAGGATATTTGCAGTTTCCACAAATTTGCGGGGGTTTCTCCAAACAATTATTAGTTAGGTTCTAAGAAATAAATCAGTGAACGACTGAGGCCGTGAACTCTGAACCACGACTTTGCGGGGGAACACTGTATTTTCGTGATCATCTATAGAGTAAATCTTGGGCTCCCTGTTGTCAAGTGTACAACTCGGTCCAGACAGTGTAAAAGACACACAGCCCCTCTGAAATGGATGAGTGTTTCCCCAGCATTGTTGCAGTTTGAAGCTGATCCACAAACACAAGCGAAAAGTGCTTGACAACAAGGACAACAAGTTTTTACTGTGTTTACATGCTCAGTAATTTGACTGTTACCTGATTTCAGCATTCAAGTGATATAAAAGGCATACTCTTAATTGTTATTAGATATAAGCCATAATCGGAATTCAGCCAATCCAATAAAAACACCTGAATGTACACTGTTAATCAGATATTTTATTTTTCATATGCACATGTTCGAAAACAACTGGATAGAGAAACCGGAGGCTGTAAATTCAGCCAAAGTGGATCTTGCCACTTACCATCTGAAAGGGTGCACTTATACGCATGCTGCATTTTCTGCTTTAATTTTTCCAATACGGCAAGTTCACCACATATACAATAATTGTGTATTTAAATTAGCAGAAGTGTCATGTTTAAGTTTGTTTCATGCAGCGGTGGTTTTAACTACTTTTCACTTCATATATATTTGAAAAAAATGGATAATGCACAAGATGGTTACTTGGTAGATTTGGTATGCAGCTATACACATTTTATTGCCATGAAGAGAACTGGCAGATTGGAATTCATGTTTTTATTATTTCATACAAAGTGTCAGGACACATCTTTTAATGAACGATTTCAGCCACCTTTTAGGTGCACCCACAGGTGTTTAGTTACACATACTCAGCTTTTATAATCTCCATAGAAAAGCAGTGCCAGTAGAGTGGGCCAGTTCAACTGTGTGAAATAATGGAACTCCCTTTAATACCTTTGGGATGAGTTGGAGTGGGGTTTTCATGCAGGGAATGTGATCAAACATCAGTACCTGACGTCACTAATACTTATGTGACCGAGTGCAGTCAAATCCTCACAGCAATATTCAAATATTCAGTGTAAAGCTGAAGAGTGGAAGCTGTTGCTGCAATAGAGTACTAAAACCCTTGATTTCAGAAAAAAATTGAATGGGCTGGTGTCTACCTTTTAATGTAGAGTGTGTTAGTCACCCAGGTTGTGAGACATAGCAGCAGCAATGTTACATTAACTTTTAAATTTTATTTATGTTGTCCTCTGTTAATTATGGATATCTGAGAGCTGTTTAGAGCAAATAATCATGAATGTGAAGCAGCAAGGCTGATCGTTCAGATATGAGCAATACACTTTTGTAACATTGTCTAAAAGAGCAGGGCTGGGCAATACAAGCTGAGTTTTTTGCACAGCAAAACCAGTCTGTTTTAAAATAGCTTCTTCATTCTTGTCATCCCTTATTTAAGTGCTTTTCACGTTGTGCTGGCCTCTGGGTTTTCTTTTTTTTTTTTTTCTGCGAGGCCACTTGCATAAAACATCACAGGTTTTGGGATTAAGTTTTCCCTTTTAAATTTAAGTGAGCTGTGTAATGTTATTCAGGGAAATGGTGAAGTGGGAAAAAATTCTGTATTTGTATATTGAACTTTAGACCCTGACTTTAAGCTGCAACCTTTCAGCTCTTGACAGTTGCAACATTTAAATATACATTTCTGGCTTTAACAGGATTTTTTTGTCTGTATTAATCATTATCCACTAGCCATAACTGTTGTATTATTTGTGAAGATATATTAATAATAGTTTTATTATTCAAAAATGGCCCAGGCTGCCCTTCCAGATTGGCCAAAATTCACTGATCATTGTCATGATTATACATGATTCTTTAAGCACCTAATTACTTAATGTTCATCACACTCTATAATTAGCTGTAATGCTTTAACCCATTTAAGATTTTTTTTTTCTTTTTAGAGTTGCCTTTTCCTACCCCCTCACCCCCCCGTTGCTCAGAGAGCATGGCTCAGGAGACGAATCAGACGCAAGTTCCGATGCTTTGCACTATGGGATGTGGTTTCTACGGTAACCCCCGTACGAATGGCATGTGCTCTGTCTGCTACAAGGAACACTTGCAGAGGCAGCAGGGAGGGGGTCGGAGCAGCCCCCCAGGTGAAAAAGGTAGGTTAAAGACAGCAGGATGTGATAACTGTGGATGCAGTTACCTGCTCTGGATGTGAGTGTTATAAATGTGCGTGTGTGTGTGTGTGTGTGTCTGTGTGTCTTTAATATTCAGTAAACCTCCGACATTTGCAGGGGTTACGTTCCAAGAGCACCTGCGAATACTGAAAAATTGCGAATTTGTTAAAAAAAAAAAAAAGCCTATTTTTATGGTGTAAACCCTAAATATGCCCCCCAAAATGCTCCCAAAACACTTAATTTCATTTTAAAATTAGCTTAATACATTACCCTGAAAGAAAATCTAAAGGTTCTATTGGTTTGTGCGTTCATTTTCTGTGGTATAAGCAGGGTAAATACAGTAACAATTTAATTTACAGTAATAAAATACAGGGCTTTAAGAAGAACAAAACGAAAAACACTCGAGACTGTTCTGAAGCAGGAGTTCTGGTCTGCAGCTGCCAGAGATGCATCACAGGGCAGCAGCCAATCAGCAGCAAGGAGAAATATGATCTCTGGACAGTAGCAGAAATGTATACAGTTATATTTTATATGGAAATGTAGATGAATTTACGTTATTTATGTTACAAAATTAGTACATTATATTTTTCTTAATTTAGCACTAAAATGCATGAAAAATATGTTGCAACAAAAAAAAGAGATGTACAATATCTGCTGTTTCCGCGAACAATTATTATTCTGAATCTGCGAATGAGCGGAGGTTTACTTTATACATATACACACATGGGTAGGTGTAAAATTTGGACATTTGAAGAAGCATTAAATGTCTTCAAAAGTACTACAAACGCCCTGATTAAATTTGGCTGCCACAATGAATCAGTTTTACTAAATTGCTCTCAGTAGGATTAAGAGTCTTAAGTATCCACACTCACTCATTCTATCTGCTCCCCTTACTGTATAGATGCACTTTGGAGTTTTCAGTGACAGGCTGTAGTTTGCGTCTTTGCATCATTTGTTTAGCCCATTTTACCCCGTTCATCGACGGTCATTACCCGCTGTGCAGAGCGCACACAAATGAACGTGCTGCTAGCATGTCAGTGTCTATGTTGTGCTGAGACACCCAGATAACACCTGCTCAGCGGTGGTCTTCTGACTGTTAATGAACAGTGTATACACTGATCAGCCACAACATTAAAGCAACTGACAGGTGAAGTGAATAACATTATCTTGTTATGGTGGTACCTGTCGAGGAATGGGATATATTAGGCAGCAAGTGAACAGACAGTTTATGAAGCTGATTTGTTGGAAGCAGGAAAAATGGGCAGGTGTAAGGATATGACTGACTAAATTGTGATGGCTAGATGACTGGATCATAGCATCTCCATAACAGCAGGTTTTGTTTGGTATTTCCGGGTATACAGAGGGAAGTACCTGCCATAAGTGATCCAAGGAAGGACGATTGGTAAACAGGCAGCAGGGTCTTGGACGGCCAAGGCTCATTGATGCAAGTGACTAGCCCGTCTGGTCCAAATCCACAGAAGAGCTTCTATATCAGTGCTTGCTGAAAAAGTAAATGTTGATTATGACTGAAAGGTCGTCGCAGCTTGCTACATATGGGCCTGCGTAGCTGCAGGCCAGTCAGAGTGCTCATGTTAACCCTTGTCCACTGACAGTAAACCAATAGATAAACTGGACCATGGAGCAGCTGAAGACCCCCTTCATACCTTCAGTATCCTGTAATGGCATTTTTAATGGAGCCTCCATCTTGCAGCTTGTAGGATTTAAAGGATTTACTGCTAATGTCATAGTGCCAGATACCACAGCACACCTTCAGAGGTCTTGTGGAGTTCATGCCTTGATGGGTCGGAGCTGTTTTGGCGACACAAAGGGGATCTAGGCAATATCAGACAGATGGTTTTAATGTAATGGCTGGTCAGGGTGTAGTATATATTCTAAATACATGTAGTATGTATTGGAATTGGAACACTTGGTTTGTAACTGTTTTTCAGCCCTTTTTATTGTTTTTTAAGCTCTGATCACTTGAAAATAATCAATAGATTACCAGTGTTGCAATAGCTTTACAGATAAATCAGATCAGGTTTTATAGCAAAAATACATTCAGTTATGCAGGGGAACCCTTGAATGTATTCAACTTTTCATTTTTAGTTTTTTTAGTATTTAGTATTTTTTAGTATTGATGGAAATAGTATTTCACTGTGTGTTGTTTTGCATTGTTATATCCATAAAAGGCAAAACTATTTATTTGCCAGCAGTAACATAAGTGACAATTGTTGTTTGCTAATCATTGTTCTTAAAAGATTATGTGGTATGTAATGTTTATGTCCTAAATTATTTCCTGTTGCAAGACTTTACAGCACATGACAAAAAATCATGGTGGAAAACTTTTGTTTACAGTCTGTCTATTTTTGTTTACAGTCGTTGTTGATTGGCTACAAAAACAGTATTGGTCTCAATTGTGTAACCACTGTAAATGTATTTATCTCACAATTCTAAACTCCAACCTAAATTTGTTTGGCTGTATCTGATTTTTTTTAAAACCTCATGTCTGTGTAGATGAATATGAGTGACGGGACCAGGATTGGGTATTAATGGAAGAAAACAGGCTGTATAATGCAAATGAATGCTTGTTCCACTGACTTCAGACCTGTCTTTTTCCAGCTGCCACTTCTCCAACAGGGTCACCAGGAGCCCCCAGCGTAACTGTGGAGGCATCTTCTGACCTCACATCAGAAGCAGTCACCCCGTCAGAGGAGCGCACATCCAGGTAGAACCCACCTTTCACATTTACTGACTTCCTGCAAACTGAAAATTTCTCAGTTTTGCTTTTCCGTTTGTCAGTAGTAGTCCGCATTTACCATAATATTTCTTTACTTACAGCACTGTTAATACTCTGTTATCTCAGCTGGAAGAATACATATATAATAGCATGCGCTTGTTAAAATCTCATAAAAGACTACCTCATTTGTAAAACATGTAACTATTTTACATATAAATAAATGTGTAGTTATCCTGACAAGTCCTTTGTGTTTCTGCTGTAACCCAGTAGTTACCTCTGTGATTGTTGCTGTCTAAACGGTGTTGCTGCTGTCATTTTGCTTTTTTTTTTTTGCATACTTTGAAAATTTCAGAGGCCGTTAATTTTGTGCTAAACAGATACAACCAATGGAAATAGTCAGTGTTTTAAATAGAAACAGAAACTGAGTTATCACTTAATTGGTCCTACTAAATGTAACTTTTTGATAACATGAGACTACAGCCTTTTAGCAAAGCAAGAGAAAATCCAAATATGATAAAATTGTATGAAAATGAAATGTAATCAAAAAAGCTGTTGTTTATCTTATTTGCATTGTTGGATATCAGTGTTTAAAAGATTAGTTTTTCAATAATGCGTCAACAGGCATTTATAATGTATAAATTGTCCAGGTTGTGTTTTCAGTGATCTTTAGTAAAATATGTTGTAATTGCAGCAGCTCTCCCAGTCCAGTCACTCAGCAGATGACAGCAATGAGCATCTCACAGGACACTGCAGCAACTGACTCTGACCGAGCTGATGCTGAGGAGGAGGATGAAGAGGAAAGCTCTTCCAAAAGCTCAGGTCAGCTGTGTCTAATTGTGTGCTCTCACACAAACACACAAGCCAGTATAACCAGTATGTAGTTCAAGTGTACAGTAGAAACCACTATGTCTTTCACCAATATTTTAGGAGATAGTATATAATTTGTGTTTATGTTGGGAGGCGAAAGGTCATTCAGGTATATATTGAGTTAGTATGTCATTCAAGTGTGTACTTGGACCCAGAATTTAATTCACGTAAGCATTAGGAATCAGTATGTCATTCACGTGTACACTAGGGACCACTTTGTCATTCATGTGTACTTTAAGGCAGCGATTTCCTGAATACCACTGCTTTAGGAATCAGTATGTTATTCACATGCACATTAGGAGGCAGTATGTTACTCGCATATACGTTAGGAGTCACTAGGGAACACTAGGGGATTAAGGAACCAGTGTTAGTCTGATATGGTGCAGTGTCAGCATATATGTTTTTACACTGCATCATCTAATGAATAGCACAAAGAATACTCTCAGAAGAAATATTTAAATGCATAAAATGTATTCAGATGCAGGGCATGGGAGTGTGTTTGGTTTTTTTTTGTTTTTTTTTTCCCCCCATCGTGGCCTGCTTTTAGGAATGTCATGGAGTCTTATTTTAAAATAACCTAGTGCATCTTTGTGCACTAGTGCACTTTCTCTGTTTCTGTTTCTGTCATAAATATTTTTATGGCATAAAACTTTTTATTAAACTTCAGTTAACATGCATTATATTAATCACATCCAATAAAAAATAAGCATCTACAGTCAAGCCTGGAACTATTCATAACCAACAAGTTTCTTCTTGATTGGAAATGACACAGGCATCTCCCAGAAGATAATAAGACGATGTACAAGAGGCATCATTGTGGAAAAAATTATTTCTCAGCTTTTATTTACATTTGAACAAAAGGTGGCATGTCCAATATTATTCAAACCCTTCTCAATAATCAATAGAAAAGCCTTTATTGGCTATTACAGCAATCAAACTCTTCCTATAATTGCTGACCAGCTTTTTGCGTGGCTCCACTGGTATTTTTGCGCTTTCATCTTTAGCAATGAGCTCCAAATCTTTAGGGTTGGAGGGTCTCCTTGCCGTCACCCTGATCTTTAGCTCCCTCCACAGATTCTCGATGGGATTCAAGTCAGGACTCTGGCTAGGCCACTGCAAAACGTTAATGTTTTTGTCCGCTAACCATTTCTTCACCACTTTAGCTGTGTGTGTTGGGTCGTTGTCATGCTGAAATGCCCAGTGGTGCCCAAGGCCAAGTTTCTCTGCAGACTGCCTAATGTTTTCATGGTGCCCCCCCCCCCATGATAGGGGCCCTTTAAAGCCGTTAGTCATGACGGGCAGTGAACTAGAGGGGAGAACATCACAGCCCAGTCGGCCCCAAAGGGACAGATATAAATAGGTTGATGAGTCGTGAGATGAGACACTGACCATTCCTTTATCACAGGCCCAGTGGGTGAGGCAGCGCAGGCCTCTTCAGACGGAGATCAGACCCCTGATAAGAACAAGAAGAAGAACCGATGCTTTACTTGCCGGAAAAAAGTTGGCCTTACGGGTAAGATGTGAAAGGGAATCCTTGTTTTTCCATTGAGCAGAGAGGTTGCTTTTATAAAGCAATAGTTTGGTAAGAAATATAACATTTCCATCATTTCTGCCAGACACCTTTGTTTTGAAATGTCCCTCTTTAGTTTAGCTTGGATCTAGCTTCAAGTTCTCCCTTACAAGTAATGAAAGTAATGGAACTCAAATAGACTTGCTTTTGTTTGAGGTGTACTGTAAAAATAAGATAAAAATGGACAAATATGTACATAGCTTAAAACAGTTGCGTCTATCTTGATGGCTAAATTTGATCTATGTGTTTATCTAGACATACAGTATCAAAAATCAAAGCCGGTCTGGGCTGTGTGGCCACGGAAACATTTTTTCTTTTCGATGGTTGTACTGAGGCAACATACTGCAGTCTGGTGCAGCATTTCTCATACTACTGAACCTCTTAGCACACCTCCCTGTCCAATTCTGGCTCCTTCACTAATGTTCCTAGAAGGGTCAGAAGTATAAATCAGAATGAATTAATTCAATTAGGCAGTGATTCGCCGTTTAATGTTTTATGGCATGATTACAGATTATTTTTCAGATTCACTGCATTCACATGTGACTGTTTACATGTGTCAGTTTTTTACACAGTAACATAACTGTAGGTAGGCAATGTGGCAAAAATGAAATATGATGCTTCAAGGCATTTTCATTTGTATTACGATGTTTTGAGTATCATGAGTATTTTTGGCTACATAAAATTCTGTTCGAAATTGAGTACAAGAAGTTATTTTGTTATGCTGCACTGAATCCAGTTAAACACAGTAACACATAAGAGGTAGGCTGGTAGGCTCTGAAGAAAAATCAGATTTGCCCTGCTGCCTTGTTAGGGATGAACAGTTAATCGTCTAGCCTTAAAACTTCCAGCCTGGAGTGTTGATTTAAGTAATGTTACAGCCACCAGTAGGTGGCGATAATGCACCTAAAAGCTTTTTGACCAACTCCAGGGTAAAGAAGAAAATAATGAATGTGTTACTACCAGGTGCACTGGTGTGATGTGTGAAAAGTATGAGTGTGTCTCTCTTGGAGTGTGAAAGATGAGGGGGTGGGCGAAACATGAATGAGTCTTTGTGTTTGTGTGTCTGTGTGTGTGCGTACACTCTGGGGTAAGGAGGGGGTGTCTCTGAATTATATCCGATTAGGTCCCTTGCTTGAAATGCATATAAATGCTCTTAAATAATCACAAAACATGGATATTTAATTCACTCCAGAAGTATTGGCTTATCAGCTTGAGAACACTACACATTTTGTTTTTGCAACACGTCAATTTAATATCAATAGCTAACAGCTGATTAAAACACTAACAAACTGAAAACTACCTGATGCTTCCAGGAGTCTTGCAGATGTCTTTATAAAAGTAAAGACTGATACAGCTCACTTTTTTCCACCCCGTGAATTAGATTCTACTCAATCCAGCCAGGTTCTGTTCTGAGAGAACTGGCAGTTTGTTTTTTTTCTGTCCTGTCCATTTCTCAGTCCTGCCAAACATAAGCCTGAAAAACGTGAATTCTGATCCATTTTGTACGTCTCACGCAGGGTTTGACTGTCGCTGCGGCAACCTGTTCTGCGCAATCCACCGCTACTCGGACAAACACGACTGTCCCTACGACTACAGAGGCGCAGCGGCCGCTCGTATCCGCAAGGAGAACCCCATCGTGGTGGCAGAGAAAATCCAGAAGTTATGAGGACTGGCAGTATCTGAGAGAAACGTTGACGAAAATGAAGAAAAAACTAAATGAGATTTGTTTGCCCTGCAAGTGTTTTTGGAACAATGGCGGAATGATAGCATTCTAAAAACGGCTCCATGATAGGATAAGGTGGGTTGAAACACCTGTCCGGCCGCTTCCTAACCCAGTATCTCCCTCTCTCGCAGCGACTGAACGTGTGTGTGTGTGTGTGTGTGTGTGTGTGTGTGTGTGTGTGTGTGTGTGTGTGTGTGTGTGTGTGTGTGTGTGCGCGCGCATGAGTGTGAGTTGTATATTTTGGCTGAGAGTCAGGGAGAGCACTCCTGGGTCAGGTAGGCTCCTGTGTGCTTTTATGGGAGGGAGGACTTTTCTTTCTTCAGCTGTTATCCTTGTATGATTTTTTTTTTCTTTCCTTGGGATTTGCATTTATTTTGATAAATAATGCTTGGAGATTAATAAATATTGGTGAAACAGGTGTAGGAAATTGGAGGGGGGGTGGGTCTTATTCCTAATTTTAGTCCCTTTTATTATTTTTCCTTTGGTCTAAAATATCCATGACGTCAGCAATTCCCGGTGTATTTACAGCAGATTGTTTCTCTTTGATATGAGCTTCTTGACTTATCATACTAATGTTTGGGGTGCATGAACCCTTCTGGATGCAGATTCTGGGGAGGGTGAGGGCGGGGTGGGATTGTTGGGATAATAGCAAAAAGCCTTGACGTGAGTTACTGAGTGTTTGGATTTTTTTAATCCCTTTCCTGTTCTGTTTTAATGAGCGTATGACATCAGAGGATCTATATTAATATATTGTAGTTAGCTTGAATTGTGTGATTGCTTTCTATTTATTTTATTATTATTTTTAAAATTTTCATTTGGTTGGTTTGTACTGGCGGATTGGAGGCATGTGTCTGGTTGAGAAAAAAAGAAGAAGAAAAAAAGCTTTGTATCTAATCTGTCGAGCATTGTTCCTAGTTTGCTTCTGATTATGTATCCATTTAAAGACAAAAGTATGTATGATGGGGTCTTGTTGATGTCTCTTCACCAATAGAGAACTAGACAGGAAATACAAGCTGAACAGATTTTTTCATTCTCGAATCAAAGCACAACCGTGAATAATCTCCTCAGTATCTGAGCAAAAATGCAAAAGTGGCATCTACACTTTTAAATGAAAGGTGCTAAAAAGGGTTCTTTGGAGCAACGCCACAGAACAGCTACTTTTGATTCCCAGCTACTTTTGGTTCTTTATAGGGTGGGCGAAATGACAGTATATTATTGTTGTTGCAATTAATTAAACCACAAAACATATTTCTTTTAGCCATGACCTAGGTTAATGCTGGCTTGGTGTCCATACCGATAGACACACCATTGCCCTTTACTTCAAGTACTGCCTTCAGGCTGTTGGATTGGTTTAGAAATTGCATGCTAATAAGTTTATGCTCCCATTAAGGTTTAGACCAATATTTTTTCTGGTTGCCCCCACAAATTTGTGACACAAGATTGTGTCTGTTCATGCAAGTCTAAAGTATCAGACTTAATGCTATTTTTTCCTTCTGTTCCCTATTACGTTGAATAAAAAAGGTTTTGTACTTCCACTATACTTTTTAAATCATTTTTGGCACTGCTTTTTGCTGGTGCAGGAAAATGTAATGTCAAACATATCATGTTTTGTAAAATGTCATATATTGCACCGCCACCCTGTTGGGGGGAAAAATAAAATGTTTTAGGGAGTGGTTCTTATAAGGCATCCAAAGAGCCCTTTTTTTACACTTTCATTTTTAAGAAAGTACATCGGATCTTTGGCATCATTCAGCATCTTCGGCGGATTTGTTAATAATCCTGACGTATAGATATTTAGCCTCAAGCACGTAGCGGTAAGCTCTGCATGTCTCTTCCAGGAGAGACGCCTTTAAAGCAAGTTAAGATGTTTTGACAGATATTCCTAACCACCAGCAGACCAACGAATGATCACAAACCCCGCGATAAATCGGCATTTCACTACTGTCGCATTCGGTATCTTTAGCTACGTCAACATGCCGCCTTTTGACGCTGTCACCTAAGACGTAACTGCTTCTAGGACGATGAAGCTTGCATGCCTGTACTGTTGTTAGTACAGATGCTGCGTTTTTGCTTGCTGCGTCTCTAGACCGCGCCTGCGAACTGAGCTAGAATGTACAAGTTTTAACATTACGGCATTAACGCAGTGCATGGGTGGAATGGAATCGGACTTAACCAAGGATTTGTTCCAATTAACAGGCCTCTAGTGTGTTGTCGTGTTTTTGTTTTGTTTTTCTTTTTAATTTCCAAATGTATATACCGTGTGGCTACTATTCACATAGTTATAATCAAATGTAGAACTTCACAAGGTTAGTAAGCAGAGTAAGGGAAGAGAGAATACGTAAATAAATAAATGTATGTTTCCATATGTACTCAGCGCTGATCTGCTACTCATTTGGAAGGAGAAAGATGAAGGTGATTATTTTTGGTCAGGGGAGGGTGTCTAAGTTCCTTTCTTTTTTTTTTTTTGTTTTTGTTTTTTAAAGGGCTGAAGTAACTGAAGGTACGGGGTTTCTACAGTATTCGTCTAACGTCGTTGCGGAATTGTTAAGCGTTTGCATTTTTACGTGACTCGTACACCAGCCAAGAAAATCCCAGACGAACTGCGACCTCAATTTTTAGACCACCCCCGAGTGGTTTGTAAGAGATTTTCTTCTTCTTAACCGCAGACAGGGAAGGTTTGAAATAAACTCTTGTTAATGCTACAAGATCTTGCTGATCACAGCATTTAAACTACATGACCTGGCTTTCATAAACAGGAACTAATCCATTTTACCCTCCTCTTTTTGTTTTTGTTTTTTGTTTTCCCTCCCTTCCATTCACTTTTGCTTTCACCATTCTCCCCTTCGCTTAATGTTTATTTTATTTAAGCCAGGTCATCAGTTCTCACCAGCAGGTATTCTCCGATTTCATTTTGAGCTGTACTTTTGTTTTGGCTTTTAAAAAATGATACTTTGCTGGGATTTGAATGCTGGGAGGGAGGACTGAGTTAATATGTATTCTCATTGGACTCAGAATCCCAATTTAAGGTTTTAAAGTGAGTATTCTCTTAATTGACCATATTTTATCTTTTGGTCACCTGGATCGCCGATAGTTAACAAATAAAACCCCCAAAAAACAGAAAATCCAAATTTGATAGTAATTGCGAAATTATGAAAAATGAAATGTAATCAAGCGAGCTCTGTCGGATGTTTCTCCGTAGTATAAGTACAGTTCTGTAACTTCAGACCAGTTGGAACAGGTTCTGCAGCATTTAGGTTTTACACTGCAAAAGGGCTGTCTAGGCAAGTGAAGATATAATGGCTACATTTGGCATGAGTTCAACTTGGCAAGGCATCAGTTAGCTTTTGCAGTGTGGCTCCATCCCCATACTCCGCCTATACGCGATGCCTAATGACTCGCCTTGAATTTTGTGGGAAAAGGTGTCTGTCTGTGCTGATTTCCCACTTTGTCCTCGTAATGAATGTTTGGACCCTGGTCATACCATCTTGAATGTTGTAACATGAACCATATTGAGAAACGTAATGCAGAAACGGGTGGTGCGGAGTAGATGACTTCATTCTACGTTCATTTAATAAGTCCAATTGCAGTTTCCCCGGTTTATGCAGTCAGTCAATGACCTTTGTGCTCATCCACCTTTGACACACACCAGTCCCCAGAGACAACACCAGATATCCTTTCTCTTTTTTCTTTTGTTTTTCTTTCTTTTTTTTTTTTCAAATTTAGGATTGTACAATGTGTAAGAGTAAGTATAAAACAATAAATTCACAAAGTTTATTTTAAAATTACTTGCCGTGTTCCTCTTTCTTTTTAGGAGGAAGCTGCACTATATATTCAAAAGCATCTTTCTCAACAGCGAATGCAGTTACTTTCTTTGCTGACACAGGTTTTCAGGCTTTGAGCACTGATTGTATAATTTGAAGAATTTTGGAATGCTTCACTGTTGGTTTGCTACCTTTGCTGTTCTTCTCCCTAAATGAACTGTTTGGTTACTGGCACAAATCTCAAACTTTAAAGGTAATTAGTAACCTTTTCCAGTCAGTTACTGTGAAATGTTCGAACCAGTCAACCACAACATTAAAACCACCGACAGGTGAAGTGAGTAACACTGATTATCATGTTCCAAATGTTAGGCAGCAAGTGAGCAGTCAGTTCTTGCGGTTCATGTGTTGGACTCAGGAAAAATGAGCAAACCTGAGGATCTGAGTGACTTTGACCGGGTGAAAATTGTGACGACAGGGTCAGAGCATCTCCTAAACGGGAGGTCTTGTTGGGGGCTCCCTGTATGCAGTGGTTAGTTCCTACCAAAAGTGGTCCAAAGAAGAACAAAGAAATTGACGATAGGGTCCTAGGTACTCAAGTCTCATTGCTGGGCATGAGGAGGAAAGGCTAGCCCATCAGATTCAATCCCACGGAATGGCTTCTGTAGCACAAAATGCTGAAAAAAATAATGTTGGCTATGAAAGAAAGGAAACAAAATGCATCGCAGCTTACTGAGTATGCGGCTGCAAAAACGCAGTCTTGTCGGAGTGCCCATGCTGATCCATCACCAAAAGGACATACAATGAGCAGAATTGGAATATGGAGCAATGGAAGAAGGTGGGTTTGTCTTTTACATGTATTCTCTTGTGTACAAAGAACCTTATTCCAAATTAACCTTCTGTATCTACGTCCATGAAGGTGAGTCCTGATTGTGGACTTTGACAGTGATATGCTTGAGTGCTCTTGACCTGACTAGATGTCATGAAGGGGGTTTTTCTTTACCGAGGAACGAATTCTGTGATCACCCTCTTTAGCTCTCTGTGGTCTCCCAGGCCTGTTGGTGTTGCTGAGCTCACCCATGCTGTCCTCCTTTTTAAGAATATATAATATTGTTGATTTGGCCACTCCTGAAGTTTTAAGGTAGGATAGGTTGGTTTTGTATTTCAGCCTAATAAAGCAGCCTTCACTTGCATCTCCACCTCTTTGGACCTGATGTTGTGCTCCAGTATACAGCTACCAAATGCAAATTCAGTGCTTTGAATTAACTCCAAACCAATTATCTGCTTAATTTTTCATGGAATAATGAGGAAATATGCCACACATGGCCATGAAACTGCTTGTTAGTCCAATTTCTTTAGAGTCTCTGAAAATGGAGAAAATTTCATGAGACAACTTTGTCAAACCCCTTAAAGCTGAAAGTCTATACTTTTGTCATGTCTTGATTGCTACATTTCATATTCATTATTGCGATATACAGAGAGGAATTTACAATAATAGCATCAATGTCCAAATACCAATAACATGAAAGACTGTTCTTTCAAACGTCTGGCAAACGTTATTGAAGCTTCTGCAAGCTGGTTCAGCAAGAATGTGTAACAGTGTCATACTGCAAGCATGCAGTCTGAGTGCACATAAATGTCTCATCCATGCCTAACCAAGTATTATACCTGTGTACTACTTAACTTTATACTTTCTTTACTTAGATTTGGACTTTCAGCAGCACCTGCACTTTACCTTCTGTTTACTGCCACAAGAGTCATGTCCCGTTATATGATAAGCTTATACTCTACCGCTCACTCTATGTGGTTCAGTGCCACTAGTGCAATATTAGTAATTCTGGACATTTTGCATCCCATTCACTCTACACTTTTAAATTGCCATATTGTCTGTTTATTGTTTTACATTCCATTCACACTGTACTGTTACATTGTCTTATCATATTGTTTGTAATAACTTGCAGTTCGTTGTGTGTTGCTATATGTTGCATCATGGCCATGGAGAAATGGAAATGTCTCATCACACTGTGTACACAGTCGCTGATGACAAAGTAACCTTGAACATATGGACCTGACTGCATATCCCAAAACAAGCTAAACTCATTTGACTTATTTTTATTAGTAGTAGTAGTAATAGTAGTATTTTGTAAAATATTTGCCATGCCAAATGAACTACTTTTATTTATCATTGTTTTCCACCGCCAGTGGCTGGGACCTAAAGCTCAGACCTGTTATTCCACAGCAGCAATGCATCTTTGTTCAATGGTAAAGGAGGTCTAGCAACCATTTCCTCATACTTTCTTCAAGTCTGGAGGCTTTGAATTTTCATTCGCCTGTCAGTAATAATATTGTTTTGGTATGTCTGATAAGGTCAAGTATGTTGTTTTCGTCACTCTATGTATCGGTCATATGTGCGTCCCCCACCCTGGGTCTCTCCATCTGGGTGCTGTACAGGAAATCTCTTCTCACCAGAGGAATGTTGGTCTTCCTTTCCCTTGTCTCCACCCTTCTTTCAAGGAGCTCTGCTTCGATTTTTCCTAGAGGCTTCACAATGAAAAGTACACTGTATGTCTAAAGGTTTGTAGACACCTGCTCGTCCAGCGGTTCGTCTGAGATCGAAGGTATTAATAGAGATTTTACCCCACATTTGCTGCAGAAACAGCCTTTGCTCTTCTGTGAAAGTTTTACACTAGATGTTGAAACAAAGTAAGGATTTGTTCCAACTCATTCCAAATGTAATGAATGTAATGAAATTGGATTCTCACTCCAGAGAATCCAATTTCTTCATGGCCCAATGCTGGTGGGCTTTAAACCACTCTGACTTGAGACCGGAAGTGGTAACTTTATTTTGAGCTACTCCATTGCATCCCATTCTATTTGCAATGTTTTCTACAGAAGTTATACAAGTGTGTGCCACTGACCAGCAACGGGTGCACCTTAAAGTAGCTGCACTCACTCATTGTCCTTCACTACCAGTGAAGGACAATTTTAATGCTTCAGCATACCAAGACATTTTGGACAACACCATGCTTCCAACTTTGTGGACACAGTTTGGGGAAGAACCT
>JBBPCX010000016.1:20330157-20344577 GCA_037974365.1 Hydrocynus forskahlii | reverse complement strand
GATGCAACGATACACTGGACCCACGGTTCGGTACGCATTGCGGTTTTTGTGTCACGGTTACGGTATGTTACGGTATTTATAGTATCCATATTATAGTATTTATAGTATAATGTACTATAATTCCTTGAACTCTTTATTGTTTATATAGACAGATAAAACTTTCCATTTCCAAAAAAACAGCTATGTTTTCTGTCTATAATGTATGAAATCAACGTTTTGAATTTTAGATTTCAGCGCTTGTATTTACATACAGTGCTCTGATAGGCTGTAACAAAATTATGTATACCGAAATATCCCGGTTCACCTGCGCGTATTGAACCGAACATTTTGTTTTAAGTTTTTTTTTGGAACGTGCGGTGTTAACCCCACTGCCGCACCACACAGCTGGCAAAACATTCTTATAACATTTTACAACTGCATCACAGCGGTATCACGCACAGACACAGTTTTTTCAACAACCAGCATGCCAGAGGTTTCTCAAACATTGCAACCTGAAACATTCCAGCTGTGTAATGCAGTACATGGCTCAGAACTGAAAAAGTACCAGGGATTTATTCCCACTGCAGTGGGCGTAGGAAAGTCACACAGTCACCTGGATAAAAAGTTTAGTTGTTTTTTTTACAAACACTAAACAGGCTAATACTCACATATGGTCCTCGCAAACTGTAGTTCACCAATTACAGCTGGTGGGTCATGTTTATAGAGAATCAGTGAACGGCACTTCTCCGTAATTTCACTTCATCTTGATTAGTAGCACTGCTGAATAGCTTGTTGCTCTCAGATCAGGTCAGTTCAAGGAAATGAATGGTGATTCAGCTATTCAGACTGTCCTGGTGTAGCTCTGTGTATTTTCCCTGATAGTTTTTCCTCTCGTTATCCTAGGGGAAGCTGTGAAGTCTGACAGCAATTACTTTATTGCCTTTTGACTGAACATCACACCCAAAAACACAGCATTTTTGTTACACTGAGCCATTTCCCTTGGCCAAAAACGACCATATTTTCTCTGAAATGTAGCCATTTCACATCATCTGGCCATGATGCCAAATGTGAATTTTATAGCAAATAATTATTGTGCATTTTTAACAACATGCTTTAATAATATACACTTACCCCATATTTACTTGCCATTTTAATATGTGGGTGTGTGTGTGTGTGTTTGTGTTGTTGGGGGTTCAATTTAGGACTTCATACAGATGAAAGCAGTTTAGTATGTGTCAACATTAACATGAACTATCTGCTGCACTCTGCAATCATTTCATCATGCACTCATTAGTGTAGTGTTAGTATACAGAAATAAATAGACTGAGCATGATCTCTCTCTCTCTTCCATCGCTCTCTTTTTCTTGTTTCTCTTATCGCTCTCTCCCCAGCTGTTTATGTCTTTCGCATTATATTTCTCTTTTTAGTCTTGTATCTCTCTATCTCTATCTCTCTCTGTCCATCTGTTTCTCTCTCTCTTCCATTTCTCTCATGTTTTCTCTCTCTCATTCTATATCACACTCTCTTCCTTTGTTTCTCTCTCTCCTTGTTTCTTTTCATCTCTCTCCATCTGTTTCTTTCTCTCCTGTTTCTCCCTCTCCCTTCTGTTTCCTCTGTTCTCTCCTTCTTGTTTTCTATTTCTCTGTCACCCTTTCCCTTTTTTGGTGCTGTTTTCACTGTCTTGCTTACCCTGTAATTCCACTATTTTTCTGTTTTGCTCTTTATTTGTTTTCCTCACTCTATCACTTTCTTTTTGTTCCTCTCTCTCTCTCTTTCTCTCGCTCTCCCTCCCTCTCCCCCTCCATCTATCTCTCTCGCTCTCTCTTCCTCTATTTCTCTGCCCCCTGTATCTCTGGGTAAAGGCTTGTTTATTGAGTTAAGTGTGTAAATACAGGTTGTCTGGGAGTTGAATTTAAAGAGCATTCACCTCACAGCACACAAACACACGCGCACACAAACACACACACAAACACACACACACACACACACAAACACTGTTATCCATTTACACTCCTCACACGCCCGCCACTCGTTCCATTTAACAAGGACGGTCAGTGTGGAGATTGATTCCATATCATATAACGCTAGAAAAATGTTTTAGTATCTATTTCAACAGGGGAAAACTGATACAGAACTGGGTCTGAATGCTGGCAAATGCACAACACACACACACAAACACACAAACACACACACACACACTTACATTAAAAATGCAAAACAAACAGGTTGAGAATCTGAGAGATTTATCTGTACTTTGCACTTTGCTTGGCCTTCAGTTTTACAGACTTGCTATTGTTTGTTTGTGTGTGTGTGTGTGTGTGTGTGTGTGTGTGTGTGTGTGTGTGCGTGCGTATCCTCAGAAGAACATGCAGGAAGGAATCTGTCCACCTATTTAAAGTCTTCCACTCTGAGGATGATGTGTGTATGTGTTATAAACCCCATATATATTATACAGCTCTAAAAAAAAATAAGAGACCACTGCAAAAATGTTCAGTTTCTCAGGTTTTATCTTTTATAGGTGCAAGTATTGAACTGAACAGCTTTGCCCTAGTTTTTAAGAACTGCTGACAATATTTCTCCTAATTTCCAAAATAAGAATATTGTTCTTTAAAGGACCATTTTAAAGGAAATGACAAAACATCAAGAGAAATGATGCCGTGTTTAGAGAACTTGAAAATACAAAGAAAATCTCTTGTTAAATAAAATGGCAATAATTACTTTTGAAGAACTCTCAGTAGTGTTTTACCATCCAACTGGTCACATTGCGAGAGGAGAGTGTTGATTACAGCAGTGTTTTTATACTTTCCTCATTAAATAAGCTGTGATTCAAGTGATCACCAGTCTGTACCTCATAAAGCAGAATATGGTGCTTGTCTAGGAATTTAACAGACATTGGCATGGAGTGGCTGTCATATTCATAAAGATGCTGATTTAAATTGATCTTAATTGGTCTATTTTTTCCAGAGCTGTATATAGATACACTCTTCAGTACCTTGCAAATATTCAGTAAGACACTGTTAAAATAATTATCCCTTACTCCCCCTGGACTCAAATGTAGTTGATCAGCCAGTACATGCTGAAATGAGCTTCTTTAGTTTTGGAACTACGATTCTACTGTAATCTACTGTAACTGACAAGTACTAGAAGCTTCAGTCATCTTTAACAGACTTGCCTATGTGGTTTCTGACCCTGTTTTACATTCAATGTACACTAAATGATATATGATATAATGCTATACTGTTGTACACTCATACATCAAACACTGAGTGAACAACTACATTTGGGATGGTGGGGGGACTCTGTATATTGGACGTATTCCTTTTAAAGACTGTGTGTCTGTGTAGAGGAGAGCGTTCCAGTGAAGCTTTGTGCTGCCTGTAGGGACGTTTTAGCTTATTTGCTGGAAAGAAGCCATTTCTGTGTCGACCCCAGTCGTTTTTCTTCATCAGAGAAGCTTGAGGGGAGACACTGGTTCTCTTAATAGAGCTCTGTGATATTTCTTAGCGCGCGCGCGCGTGTGTGTGTGTGTGTGTGTGTGAGAGAGAGAGAGAGAGAGAGATCAAGAACTAGCTGTTTCATATGAAAAGACACAAAAGCATCATTTGTGTGATGGCGAAACTTATGATTGAATTCTTATAATTCTTGTAACTTTTCCTATCAAATTTCACTTTAAAATCCAATATCGCTAATTATCAATGCAACACAGGGAACGGAGAGGCAACAAATCAAGATGTTTTTGTTCAGACAGACTAACAATACCAGCAGCTTTATTCTTGCAAACAGCAAGCGCTGTTATGGAGGTCACACAAGCACATAGCAGGTGCCTCTTTGTCCTCGCCCATCCACTCAGGCTTCAGTTGGAAGCGCCTGTTCGATGTAGCGTTAGGCTTCTATTGGAAGCATCTGCGTAAAGGCATATTTTGTAGTCCAACAAAGATATTGCAGCAGAGGGTGTAGTCCTATTATGCTTTCCATATAGCAGGGGTTTCAAACTCCAGTCCTGGAGGGCCGTGGTCCAACACGTTTTAATGATTTCCCTGCTCCAAAACACCTGGTTCACCTCACCAGTTAATTGTTAGGTTTAGTGAATGTGTTTGAGGAGAACTACCATCAAACTGTGCTGGACACCGGCCCTCCAGGACCAGAGTTGCCCATCCCTGCCATATAGAGAGCCATACAAACTTCAACACAAGGGATGTTGTTGCACTCAAAGGTTTGAGTCTTTTTTTAGCCTGCAGTTTTCACTGCTAAAAGCAAGTACAAATACTTCCTATTTTCTCTTGCAACTACTGTAAAAACATGAATGTACTTGGTTGAAATATATATATATTTTTAAGGAATAAAACATATACCAGTGAGCCACTTCATTCACTTCACCTGCAATGTATCTAAACACTCATTGTCCATTTATCTGCTTACCATATCAGTGCACTTTGTAGTTTACAGTTATAGGCTGTAGTCCATCTGTTTCTCTGCATCATTTACCCCTTCATCAGTGGTCACGATCCCCACAGGACCACTAGTGAGCATGTGTGTTTTCGATTATTCTCAACACAGCAGTGACATTAACATGACAGTCTCTTGTGTGTATACACGTGTGTGTGTGGGTTCCTGATGATTTTAAGCTGTGTTGAGACCAAAACAGGTGTAAAGTTATTGATGATAGTTCATCTGATGCTGTGCAGTATAGTGTTGGTCATCCTCTATTCCTTCATCAGTGGTCTGTTTATAGCCACAGGACACGGTTGGTGGGATATTTTTGGTTGGTGGACTACTCACAGTCCAGCAGTCACACTGAGGTGTCCAGTAGCGGTGGGAGTACAGAAAAACTATAGTGAAAAATATGGATACTGTGTTAAAAGTGGAAGTACAGAGCAAAAAATGTATCTGTGAAAACAGTCGTTTAAAGTAAAGTGGCCCCTTATAGTCACATGTGAAATTCTTTCTCTGTTACCTTGCTTAGGGTTAGCTCAGTGATGGCACTAGTAGTCCTAGTATTTGAACCCACAACCTTCTGATCACAGGGGCAACTCCCTAACCACTAGGCCACCAGCTGTCTCGAAATTGGTGAATCTGATCGACCCAGATGGGACTCAAACCCACAATCCCCAGCTCCGGAGGCTGATACCTCATCCATTAGGCCACTGGGTCAACATTTAAACAGAGTGTATATACAGTTTCCTCCGGGATAAATGAAGTTTTCTGATTCTGATTCTGATAAAAGTCTAAAGAAAATGTTACAACATAATATATGGTACAGTTTTGTGACAGCTTATGGGTTCTGAATGGCACGAAGAGAATGGTCTCCAAGTGCAATAGAGTAAAAGTACAAATTTCAGTCATTTCAGTTTTAACAATACTCAAAGTAAATCCCAAAATAATGTCACAACAAAGTACAGTCACTTCACTACTTATGGTAGACAGTGCGCAGTAAACTAACTGTAACTGTTGAACTAAGATAAACTAACCAGCCTAATGCAAAGCTATAGGCCTGCTCTTTTATTCAGTTTGAAATATTAGCTTTTCATGCATGCCACCCTGACACCCCTCCTCTGGTAGATGCTTCTCTCTCACAAGGCACCTAAAAAAAACAGAAGAAACAGGGGCAAATGCAGTGAATGCAGTCTGCTTATGTGTTATTTTCTCTTTTTTTCACAGACTTCCCTTCGAGCAGGATGTAGACAATGGAAACACCTCTTATTTGGGCGACTGTGATGGTAAGTGCAGGTTTTAAGGGTTTCGCGACAATAAATCACAAGTTGTAAAATAAAGGGTGCTAGATTAACACCTGGTATAACTGAATTCAGTTCAGGTCAGTTTTACAGTCGTTGCGTCTGTGTGATGTTATACAGGCCAGTAGTAAGTCATTACGCACCTCTCTAGGTGGCAGCTGACAGTTTCCATGTAACAACACAATCGGAATCTTTTATTCAGCACACACCAGATCCGCAAGGCATTTCTCCTGTCGCAGGGGCTTCTACAAATCTCAGTGCAAGTATAGGACAAAATGTATAAATTACACAGCGTTCAAAGTTATATTACTGTATTCAAATAACATAATATCTGTGCAGTGTTAAAGAGCAACGTAAGCTGAAGATGTGAAGTCATAATTCATTCTGATTGTCAATATGGGTTAAAGTGCACATGTACAGCTGATTCCAGGAGAAGAATAAGAGAAAATGAACTTTACAGTGCATAATAAATATAATAGGCTTCTTCCTACAGTCCAAAGAAATGCATGTCAGGTGGATTAGAGATGCTAGATTTCTCCTAAGTGTTTGTATGTGTGTATAAATGGGATGGACTGTGTGTTGGGCTCCAGCACCCCCCGCCTCCCTTATTGATATGGTCCAGATAAAGAATGAATGAAATAAGTCTGTTCTAATTGTACAGTATGCACAAAATATCCTCCCTGACCATTTTTAGAAGGTTCTTCGTTCCTCCACCTTGCTCCACCAAGACAGAGCCACGCTTGACTGGATAGTTTTTGGGTTAGTGGACCACTCTGAAATTAGCATAGACACTGACGTGAATAAACCCTAGCAACCCTACATACACCTGTGCCATCGCCACACACACTTCCATGTCGGTGTCACTGCTGCGCTAAGAAAGGTCCACCACCCAAATAATGCCTGGAGAACAGTGGTCCTGACCAATGGAGAGAACCAGGGTAATAATTTGTGTAGCAACAGATGGGCTACCGTCTATATTTGAACACCTGTATAGTGGAATATAAATGGTAGAAGTTTATAATTAAGTAGACAGTGTGTGGAAGCACAAGATATGGGGGGTTTCTAAAGAAGTGACAACAATAAAATGTATGTGCAGAACATACAGAGGCCAGTGGAGCACATCAGTGATAAATAGACTTTATTTATGCTTTAGAGACACACAGTTGGCAATAGAATTATGTGGTGCAAGTTTTATTAAAATAAATTACGAAAGCACCCCACTCCACAACAATTACTGGTGTAACATAATAACAATAATCAGATGTGTAAAGTAAAGTATGTTGAGTGACGAAAAACTTTTGCATAAATTTGAGATAGTCAACTAAAATAAAAACCTTACTACTGTCCCTTTAAAAATGATGATGCAAATAGTAATTTATGTTTTGACAGGTCTGATAAGGCCAGCAGCCCTTTGCAATGCATCAGAATTTCATGATGAATGGGCCAGTAGAAATGGCGAAATGACTTCGAATATAATTACCTTACACTGACGTACAATGTCAGTGTATTTTCTGTGTTTAGTGGTTCTTCTTCTATTTGTCAACATGTAGCATCAGACAATCGTCTTCGTTGTTTCTGCTTGGAAGTCATACATGTGCGTGTGCATGTGTGTGTGTGTGTGTGTGTGTGTGTGTGTGTGTGTGTGTGTGTGTGTGTGTGTGTGTGTGTGTGTGTGTGTGTTTTACCACAGCAAATCAATAGTGTAGTCAGAAACAGAGCCTCGTGGTCGGCCGTCTTTGATCTGGCTGTAGATTTCTTATGAATCGGTGGTGCAGGTTAATCTCTGAGCGCCACCAGCAGTGGAGGGGCAGAAGGCTGCCATAACGAGCTTCAGTGCACGCTTTACTGCTTTAATCCACTCTCTAGGAGCCTGTTTGAAGTTGTTCTCTTACTGCTTTCTCCTCTAATAGGCTTTGGGGAGGAAATGATAACGCAGCTTCATTGTGTGGCTGCCGGCTAACTGTAAAGGCAATCCCAACCAATTACGGCGCAGACACACACCTTTACGTTCTGGAAGAAAAAGTAGAAATCCACCCAGAAACATTTCTCTTCATGCTTAAATAGGTGCTCGTCTCTGTGGCTCTAATAAGCAGACTGAAATATTTGGCCGAGATGGTCTGTTCCACTTAGAGACCCCTACTTTGTGCCTCCACCCACTAGAACCGTCAGGGTCCACTATACCAGGGTATAATTACAGACTGCAGCCATTTACTGCAAAACTTATGACCCCCCTCCCCACATTCATCATTTTCTGACTACAGGACTGCTGCTGATATCATACCAGATATCGTTAGGCGTCAGTAGTCTACATTAATACCTTATTTACAAGAACCACTCAACAGCAACTGTAAGATGACGACAGAATGAAGTGTTAGAAACAGCCCTTGCTACAGTATGTTCTTATGAAATAACAGAAATGTCATGTGAGTATCAGAGATGACTAACAGTAATCACTTTGCACTGCTGTTAGCTCTGGTACTGATGTAAGCAGATGACATTTAGAAAAAAAGACAAAACTAACCAGTGTCTTTGAAAATGTGAAAAATCTGTAAATGTATTGATGGAATGGTGTTGTTAACTTAGCCAATAAATCTCACATTCAAAGACCGTGGCATGATTTTGCTGCCAAAAGACAACAGGTTTTGGAGAATTAATAGTAATTATATTTAGTATAATTACTATTATAATAAATAATTAACCTGGCATTCTTAGAAGCTTAATTTTTTAGACCTTTTTTGCTAGAGCTTTCCTACTACAGTGTTTTTGACTGATTGTTGTAAATTAACATAGTTCTCTTTAAAGTAATTGATGCTTTGATTAAACACCTGGAATTAATTCACCCATTCAAAACAGTTTAACTGCAAGCTGCTTAGAGCTGTTTATTTTCTTAATAAAAAATACTGCCGTTTTGTGGAAAAAGGGAACAAAATCTGTCTACAAACATCACGAAATTGGTTCTGACACTAAGAGGTGTAGAGTTAACAGCACTTTGAAAAATCCTCTTAAAATGAATGGCACTTGCATCCGAGTAGCACTACTATGTTGCCATTGGCGCTGTTGAGAGGTTCGTGAACTCGTTCCCCATTCATGGTTGGGAGCCCAAAGGGGCATCATTTGCTTTTCTCTCTCCAGTTGGGTAAGATAACTCTCCATCTTTGGGCGTCTGTAACAGAATTGGCAGTTAGTGTTCTCCTCCAAGCGTGTTGAGCTGTTTAATGCTGTATCAAGTAACCCTACACTTACAGCAGTGTATTATCTGTCAGAATGACTGCTGGATTGTATGAACATTATAGAGCATCACAGGGCGATTCTGGAACAATAGAAGTCATATTACCCACCACAAGTCCTGTAATCTATTGCAATCAATCATATAAACATTATAGAGCACTTTTCGAATGAAACAATAGAAGTCTTATCACCCTCTACATATCCTGTAGTGAATTACACAAAATGAGCATGTGTATTATATGAACATTATAGTTTATCATCATTTGTCTTCAGTTCATTTCAAGTGGCTTGGAAATGGAGGTTAGTGCTTTTCCACTGGAGAACGAGTTTCTCTTGCTCTGTCTGTGGGCCCGTTGTGCAGCAGAGGGGTGGGATTGATTTGATTTTGATTTTCTCTCTAGCTCAATCAGGGCTGAATAAATATGGTGGAAAAGATCCATACAGCAGGAGGCAAAAAGAGAAAGAGAGGGAGAGCGAGAGAGAGAATTAAAGAGAGAAAAGGAGAGAGTGAGAGAGAGAAAGGGATGAGAGACAGAAAAGGACGAGAGAAAGGATAGGAATGAAACAGAAGGGGAGAGAAGAGAGAGAGAGAATTAAAGAGAGGAAAGGAGAGAGTGAGAGAGAAAAGGGGTGAGAGAGGTGATGGAAGAGAGGCAGATGAATGAGGGATGGTTGGAGGAATAGAGTGTGTGTCGGTGCTGGGTTAGAGCACTGATGGATGGAGTGTGAAGGTGGTAGTCGTATCCAATGTCACACACACATCACTCCGACGTCCGCCGCTGTCTGAGACACACACTGAATGGATATCACTCCTTCTCTCCTTTTTTCTCTTTCTCTTTCTAGCTTTCTGTCTGTTTTCTTTCAGTTAGCTTCATTCACATAGAGAAAATCACATTTAAATGCAGTTTATGCATTAATTATAAGAATAAATACAAATAACATGAATACATGATATAGCGATTTTATGTATGTCAGTGCGTTTGCTGTATAATTATAATTAAATACTTGGTTTGGCCCAATCAGTACTTCTTTAGATATAGAGGAATGACACTCTCAGCTGAGACAAGTTGCTTTAAATAAATTTGCATAGACGCCCAAAGCTTTGGCACAGTACTGTGTCTACACTGATGAGCCATAACAATAAGACCACTGACAGGTGAAGTGAATAACATTGATTGTTTCATTACAGTGGGATATTAGGCAGCAGGTAAACAGTTCTAGAAGTTGACGGGTAGCAAGCAGATGAAATGGGCAAGCGTGAGACTTTGACAAGAGCCAGATTGTGAGGGTCAGAACATCTCCAAAATGGCAGGTGTTTTGGAGTGTTCCCAGTATGCAGTGGTGAGTACCTATTAAAAGTGGTCCAAGGCAACAGGATGACGGAGCTACAGTACTGTAATTGCTGAAGTTAATGCTGTCTGTGATAGAAAGGTGTCCACACCGTGCATCACAGCTTGCTATGTATGGGCCGGTTTAGCCACAGACCGGTGGAGTGCCCATGCTGACAGCACTTACAATGAGCATCCGAACATCAAAACTGGACCATGCAGCAATGGACGGAGATGGCCTGGTCTGATGAATCAGGTTTCCTGTGTCTGTGTGTGTGTGTGTGTGTGTGCCCAGTTCCCAGTGTTAACTTTCTGATAAAAAATATGCACACCTAAATATCCTTATTTGTTAATATATCCTTTTGGTTAATCTGTGCTTTTATATTGGTTGCCATATAATGAAAGAAGAGAGGGGACTCTTATTGTGAAAGGGGGTGGATGTGAGTGAGGGTCGGGCAGTTTAGTGTTGTTACAGAGAAAGAAAAGTTTCGCTGTTTTGTTTTAGCGTAAAACCACTGCCGCACTGTCGAAGACCATGTACTCCCCTCCAAGAAAATGGTATTCCCTAATGGCAGCGATGTCTTTAAGCAGGATAATGTGGCCTTACACACTGCAAAAGGTTCCAGTAATGTTTGAGGAATATGACTGAAACCTCAAGGTGTTGACTTGAAGGTTCTGCTGCTAATGGCATTTGAAATCCAAACACACATGCATACATGCATACTAGGGATGGGTCAGGATTTTCAAATATTCAATTTTTTTTTTTTAAATAGTACTTTAGTAGTTCCCAGTGAATATTAAATAGTACTTTTGATTAAAAAGCCCATTTTATTACATAAATACATACATACACACATTTACACAGGTTGCTATTGACGTATGCATCTGTACACACATACATACACTCAGTTTTGCAATATATGTACATGCACATATAAACAATTAAACTGAATGGGATTACATGAGATTGGCATAATATAAGTGGTTCTGTGTGGCTGTTCTGGTTTTTTAACACACTGTTGCTCCTAAATAGTTGTGTTTGTTATATCTTTAGTTTTCATCATGTTCTAACTAAATGATGGGAGGGAAATTTTTAATGAATGGAAGTAATCTTTTCTGAGATATCTGGACGATGAGTAAAAAAAGTGATGTTCTGTTTCTGTTTACCCTGAGCTGCTCTATTTACATATTTGTTCCTCTTTGGGCTTCCAGTGTTTCTTATGGTGCTATTCCTATGGTACTAAGTTTTGGTCTATAGGTCTGTACATGATGAGGATGTGTTTTATTTGATATTCTGTGTTAAGTCATTTATAATTATAATTCATTGTTGTTGTGTTTTATCTGGCCCACCCGTCAAAGAAGAATCATAAGAAATGATACAATGATTGCAATGATGCAAGAAGTTTTATTACAAGAAAACTTTAGAAATACTTAAAATAAATGTGACTGTGTGTTGTTGAAGTGTAATGTAACAGTATACACTAATTTCCCATTTAGTGGATGGGACATTATCCCCTTGCCTTTATCACAGCAGCACAGATTTGCGGCATCTTTGTCAGCGATTTTCGGAAATAACTTGTGTCCAAACCCTCCCAGCACCTTTTCGGGCATGCAGTTCTGTCTCTTTTGCCCTAAGCTCATTTTAAACTTGTCGGTCCAGTTCGCTCCATGCCAACTCAATGTAAGAAAGATCTGAAAATGGGTGGGGGGACCAATTTTTAAAAACGTTTTGCTTCTCATTGCCCTATATATAATTTTAGCACAATTTTGACTAATGTTTGGGATCATTATCCTGTTTAAGTATTTAAGTTTGAATTGTGTGGTGTTGAATTCTTGTCGATACTATCCTTTTTCATGATCCACTACAAAGTGTATGTCAGTGCTCTAAAGACAGACCAGATATGGCTTCTTCAAATCCAAAAGTTAAACCTTTGTGACTAAATAATGTGTTACTACAGGCAATGAAATATTGAAAACCAGTCAGTTACAAATCGTTTTAAGTATGTAAAAGTTTGAAAAAGCAGCTTATTATTTATTTTTTTAAAAGTCCAAGGGTGGGGCCAAACGTCTGGCCTGTAGTGTGTGTATGTCTGAGGGGGTCTGTTTCTGACTGTGTGCAGTTACTGTGGTATGACTCTGGATGTGTCTGGGATCATTGAGAGTGGAATTTTAGAGCTCCTTTTTAACATGGGAAGAGAGAAAGAGGAAACTTGCCAAGCTCTGCTCCGCACGCTAAGCTTGTCTTGTGATTCTGATCTGATTTTAATTTAAATTATGGCACCAGGTCTTGCTGTTTTTATTTGGTGTAATTTTGGAACGGATTGTTGCATTGCAAACAAATGTTCATTGATGGCTTTTTCTGTATTGTTGAATTCAGTTCATGTACTGATTTTATTGCAGATTACTTCTTTTTATTGTTGTAGTGTTAGGAGATATTCTGGTCTAATTTGTTGGTTATTTGGGTCTCAGTGTTCTCGGTTGGACGGATTTAATAATGTTTTCTTGGATGTGGATGTTAAACATTTCTTGTCAAACCATTGCTCCTTTTTTGTTCAGATTTCATGGTCCTTAATGTCCTTGGTTTTGATTGTTTTGTTCGATGAACCACTTTGTTCAAATCGTCTGTTGCCAGGTTTTGGGCCTTTTTTGTTAGTCTGGTAGTTTGTTTCCAAGAATGAATGCAACATTTGTTAGACTTAATCAGAGTTTAATGGTATTGTGAAATCAGTAATGCTTTGGTCTGTCCAGTGTCTTGATTGTTCTTTCTGTTGGTGATTTCTATCAAGCTTAGGACTATTTGGCTGTGATCTGATAGATGATGTGGGGCAAGACTATGAATGCATTGATATCTCCAGGATTTATGCCTGTGATAACATAGTCCACTATATTGCTGCCCATCACAGATCAGTATATGAATCTTGTGCCGCCTTTTACAATATACAGACCTTTCCTTTGTATAACTAAAGGATGTGTTTCCCACTTTTGGTGATGACACTATCATGGTTTTGTCTCTGAGTGGTTATGTTTGTGGAGTAGAAAGTGGTTTGTTTGGCTTAGGGGAAATCTCTCATATAACTAATTTAATCTTGTTCTTTAGCATTCTTCTAGCACTCAAACCACCACAGACCAAAATGTAACCTAAAAGGGTTTATGTCTTTCTAAAGACTTTCCAAATTGTCTTCAAAGTAAAAAGGGGAATTTGAAGGAGGTATTTAAACTGCACATAAATGGATATCTTAGTCATTTCCTAAAACGTTCATGTTCATTTTGCTTTTGTTTTATGGATATTTATAAATGGTTCTGTGGCGCTTTGGGTATGTTACTGTTTCTTTCAGTTAGGTTGCTGGCTCTATTGTAAATGATGATGTGCTGAACTCCTGCTCAGTCCGTATTAAATCAATTGCCGAGGCCCCGATTTGATTTTTGATTCATTTTGTTGGGGAGAAAGATGTCCATCTGTCCGTCATGTCTATTTACCATTAGAGTCACTCAGAAATACTATTTGGTGTTTCTGGGTCGAGGTGTGTGTATGTTGTCTGGAGATTGATCAGTGCTGTGGAAGTCAGTTGTGATAGTCTGGGTTTTTGTACAGTAGATCTGCGAGGAGTGAGAAGGGATATGATAAGAGGGGGTCAGCAGAGGTGACTGGTGCTGCAAGAGAGTGGAGTTCTCCTACTGGCTCGTTGTTATTTTTCTGGTGGAGGCAGGACAAAGTGCTCTGTTTAAAATCTACAGATTCCTGGTACAGAATGGACAGTCCTTTTTTAGTGTCCAGATACTGTGTTCCAGCAATGGTGCTGCAGGGCCCTGAAGAAAGCTTTTCTGTGGAGCTGAACTGCTTCTCTTTGACACTGCAGTCTTTAGATTTTGGAAGCAGTTTGAAAGTTTTCTAGGCTGTAAAGGTAAAATTTCCCTTATACACTGTGGCACAGCACACAGGGAAATTCTTTCTCTGCATTTAACCAATTCACCAAGTGAAGCAGGGGGCAGCCGACACCCAGGGAGCAGTGTGAGGGGCCGGTACTTTGATCAAGGGTAAGTCAGTGACGCCACTTGTAGTCCTGGGATTCAAACCCACAACCTTCTGATCATAGGGGCAGCTCCCTAACCACCAGGCCTCCAGCCATACCAGCTGTATGACCCTATACCTGTT
>JBBPCX010000016.1:20281871-20302322 GCA_037974365.1 Hydrocynus forskahlii | reverse complement strand
AATTCCCCCCCGACTGATTCTGATTCCGTGACTCATCACTCCAGCCATTATTTTTCTCGAACAAATGCTCACATGACACACTTTTCTCCATCTGGAGAGAACGAAGTCGTTCTTGGAAAACATGAGCCTTTGGTGAAGACAGACGAAACTCTCCAGCCGGCAGAAAAACAAACCCATTTTGTGAAAGATCAATGACGACAATTACCAGTGGCCAGTAAAGTGTCTTTCTTTCTGAAGACCCTTTGTCATCCCTCTAATCACACAGATTGTTCTCCTGTTTTACTTCCTAAAAATGAAAAAAAAAAAAACACAGCTTCAATTTAGCCATTCTTCTATTTAAACGATCTGCCCATCCAGTTAGGAGAAAACAAGAAAGTAGTGCACAATATGCACCAGTGAATCTAAACTCATTGTCAGTTTTATCAGCTCCACTTATCATGTTGGGGCACAGGCCATGTATTTCTCTACCTTATTTTTTAGCTCCCTCAAAGGACCAATAGTGAACAAGTATCATTTGCATGATTAATCGTTCTCAGAACAGCAGTAACACTGTCATTGTACTGTAGGTTAGTGTGTGTGTGTGTGTGTATGTGTGTGTTTAGTTTGTTTTGGGAACTAAACCCCACCCCCTCAATTTCAGAGGTGTGATGACATATCTTCTCCCAGCACTCCCAGTACTTGAGAACTCCTGACACAACATGTCTAGTCCTCAAGCCCTCCTAATACTCTCATTTTTCCAGAACTCCCAATACTCCCAACACTTCCAAAAACGATTTTAAAAAATCCAACATACTCAGTACTTGCAGCATTCACAAAATTCCCAACAACATCGAAACTCAGAGTTCTTAACACTCACAACTGTGGCAACACTTCCAATGCCGTAAATTTTTTCAATGTTCCCAATGCTCCTAAGACTACGCAACACAACACAAAACTAGTGTCCTTCTCAATGTGCCCATTCCCAACATTGCGAACAATTTTCAACACTTAAAGATTCAGAACACTCACAATATTCCAATAAGTCCCAACACTCTCAATACTCCCAGCCATTATACAACATTATTCAACTTTTCAAAATGATTCGTTTTGTCCCCAACACTTTCGTCCCCAACACTTTTCCCCTCCCGGACAACAGTCAGCAGGGACAACAGGGTAACAGTTGAGACCTAGAGTGCTGCGCCCCTCCACATTAAAACTGCTTCCGGCGCCAGTGTATTCAACAGAACAGCACACATGTCTGACAATAGAAGGACTAACCATGATAACAGGGAGTATTGCGGACATAACCGGAAATATTCCATTCTGTCACAAATTCACTGTGATTTGAATATTCCTCTGATTGTCATCTGACAAAAAAATAAATATACGTGACTCACTTGTGTTCTTTGTTAATGTCCAGATAAAGACTTAATGTTTGTACTTAATGTATAGTTAAGCATAATAAAATCTTTTTAGATCCCCCATTTTTCTTTTTTCAGTGATGCTCTGTCAGCTCTTTTGCTATAGCGCTGACTGATTTGAATTTAATTTGCTGAATTGCTGAGGGAGGTGAGAGGAAAGAAAAAATCATAATAGAGAGAAGAGATGCAGGAAGGATGAAAGGCGAGAAGGAGAGAATGGGGGAGATGAAATCTCAGCAGAGGGATTATGCAGAGCTGGGAGAGAAGGGGAGGGGAGGCAGCAGATTAATGGGATAAGACCGAGGGGAGGGGAGGGATTACATCCATGAGAGCCGGAGTCTAAAATAATCCTCTCAAGCGAAAAAAGAAAAAGAAAAACCTGCACTTTATCAACTGCTGGCTGTGCAGAAGAGAGCGGTACGGAGAATTAATTATGTTTCTACATCAGCCTCTTCCATAACAAAAAAACCCCCAAAAACCAACACTCTCAAACATATTTTCTAATGGCAGGACCAGTTAACAGCATTGTTTTAGCTGGGATACATTAAAATGGGATACTTGAGTATTTAGTCCAGACTTCTGCCGCTCAGGGATGCACAAATTAATATTTATTTATTGGAATATATAGTTGTATTACTGTCATGACATTTGCTTTTGTCTGTTAGAAGTAGTTAGTCAGTTACCTTTCTGTCTTTCGTCAGTCAGTTTGCTGCTTTGGCCTTTTTTCAGAACCAATACATTTTGCCCACCACTTTTGAAGGGGTAGCACCACACCTGCTGCCAACACTCCTAGTACTCAAAAACTACAAGCAATCAACAGCACTCCATTGTTAGTGCACAAAACTCACAATACTATCAAATACCCCCAAATTCTCAGCACTTTTAACATTGCCAGACACATTCCCAACACACTCAGTATTACCAATACTTACAATGTACTTTCAATACTCTGAGCTCTGCCAACACATCCAGCATTCCCAATGCTTCCAGTATTCCAAATATCTCAATGCAGCGGGCCCTCAGGCTACGACAATGAGTGTGGGAGATGGCGCCCCTCAGTACGCCTACCTACGCCATTTTTTTACAGTACTGCGTACATTTATGTCCTTTTCCTTTTTTCTGTGGCTTAGTTGTGTTTTTATGTTCTAGATTATGATTTTACAGCTGTGTTGGGCTCGGTAGGTGACTGAGGCTCGGGTGTGTTTTGACTAACACCATAATTTGGGTTACATCACTGTCATAGGAACGGATCTGCGTCGTAATTCGAGAACCCCCTGAACTCCTGACACTCTCTGTTGTTCCTAACGCTTCCGTTCCACATTTGCAGTCCAGACATGTGTAAACAGCAAACAACTGTCAATATTCCCAACAAAAATAACACTCACAATACTTCTAGCATCCTAACATTCTCAAGGCACCCAACATTCCCAAAACTCTCAATAGTCCCAACACCACTCCATCCCAGTAATTTCAACATTTATAATATTTAAATGTTTCCAACACCCCCAGGACTCCCAGCACTCCCAATACTCCAACTCTTACAACGTCTCAGACACCGACAACAATCCCAATCATTTAAGCGTTTTTAATATTTATATATTTCCAACACTCGAAATACTTCAACTCTTCCAACATTTCCAACTGCTAGCAATCCAGTATTTTCAGCATTTTTAGTATTTAAATGTTTCCAATACTGCCAGTAATAAAACACTCATAACACTTCCACCAACACTACCAACCCCAAAAACATTACCAATATACAATATACAGGTTTCTCTCTCTCGCTTTCTCTCTGTCTCTCTCTCTCTCGCTCTTTCTCGTGTGTAATCTGTAGGGTGGCCTACGTGCTTCTCTGTGCTGCCCCCTCCCCCCTGTTCTCTGAACTCCAGTTAGGAATACTGTGCCACAGAAGTTATATAAGACAGAAGGTCAGCAGGTCAGTGACGCTGCATGTGTGTGTGCGAGTGTGTGTGAGTGTGTGTGTGTGTGTGTGTGTGTGTGTGTGTTGGAGTGAGTGGCACAGAGAGGAGTACAGAATCAGAAAGCATAGAGAGAGAGAGAGAGTGAGGCAAACAGAAAACATGGAAAGAGGATGAGAGCCTCACTGAAGATGAGTAAGTGGGAGCGAGGGAAGGGAGACACTGAAACAGGAAGATAAATGCAAACAGACAATGGATAAAAAGGGAAGTACGGAGTTTGGGAAAACAGCAAACACGTGTACACACACACACACACACATGTTCTGCTGAGACTATTGTCACAATGACTTAACATTTCCTTCTTTCTCATCCTGGCCTTAGCGGTGAAATGAGACAGGAGAGGGTCTATACAAAAGAGCATAAGGGAATATAAAAGAGCATAAAATGGAAGGCGTGGGTCATAACCCTTAGAAAAACATGTAATACGCAGGGATATCACACCCTGAATGAGGCCTGAATGAACACAAAGAAGGAAAGATACAAAAGAAAATAAAACCTCTGACACAAAGAAAGAAAATCTTATCAGAGTTAGAAATGGTGTGAGGTATACAGAGGAAGAGTGATGGAAAAAAAAATAAGCAACACAAGAGGAGACACAGGATGCACGGAGTAAACAAAGCAACGGATGAGGGCGGGGGTGCGGAAGAAGGGAACAGAGAGAGAGAGAGAGAGAGAGAGAGAGGAGGGGTGACAAAGCCCTCTCAGTTCCAGTCTTGTTCCACTAACCTACTTACTATAATCTCTCCTCTCCTCATTTCATAATAGAGACTCCCAGGTTACATCATCGGTCCTCCATCTCACCCTCCCTCGTTCACTCACGCACACACACACACACACACACACACACGCACACACACACACACACACACACACACACACATACACAAAACTTCTGGTCAACTGTTTTCATTCACTCCCTTTGTTATTATTAGGATATGGTTAAAAACTTAATTTACATAAGCATCCTTGCTCTTCTGTCTCTCTCTCTCTCTCTCTCTCTCTCTCTCTCCTTCTCTCTCTCTCTCGCTCTCCGTCAGCTTTGTCAAGATGAGTGCTCTTTAAAGACACTTGTTGATTAAAGGCGACTGTGTGATTTGTTGTTCACAGAGCCATGAAACATGTTGTTATATCTATTTATTATTCAGTATTTTCTTGGTGCGATGTCTGTTCTTTAAGGGCCCAACTTTTCTCACTTTATTGAAGTAAAATCATTTGCTGCTATACGTAAACACTGTTAAAGCTTCAAAGTGTACCGATCTCTCCCCAGCCCACACAACCATAAAACCAAACTAACAGCCCTTTCTGATTTTGTGAGCCCGCATTACTTTTGTGATATCACGCAACCCAACACATTTAATTATATCCACCTATTTAGCCTACAGCAGTTTAACCCCCGCTATTCATGCTGGATAATTATATATAATTATATAGTTATTAACATCAGTGTAACTATTAGGAGTGTTTCAGCCTCGATTGCTTTGATTTTGAATGGGGCAAAATACAGGGAAGCCATTCAGAACAGATTCATCCAAAAAACATACCGTAACAAAAACCTGTTTAATTCTAAAAGATATGTTGGTCATATATAAATGAATAAATACATTATGACGGTCAAATAAAACCACACATAGTGGCGTCCTTTATTTGTTTCTCTCACGTTTCGTCATCTCTTTAGACCTCTTTAACAACAAAGTGAACTTTTAATGGAATGCCGTAGTCCATCAGGGATCTGCCCTGAACAAAAGTGCCTTAAAGATTGAGCACTACATTCATGCCTCATGTCATTTTCTCTTTATACATTGCATAATGTGTACTAATGTACCATAATGTATACTTCAATCACTTAACGACAGTCAGATATTATGAACAGCTAACATTACTCATTTTTTCAGTTATTCAGTATAAGCTTGTCAAATCATAGCCATGGTGATATTTAGACATTAATTAGAGATACAATACTAATTGTATGGTTAGACATACTGGGCTCACAGCAGGCTGGAGCCAGGCTGATGTGATGTGACTGCTGCCAAATATACTTCATAAAGGCATGAGGTCTTGAAAGTTTTCTATATTTTTAAATCCAGGATTTTTTTTTGCCTCAATGACCAGGTCCTGGATGAATAAACAATACATGAAAAAATACAAAGTTTTTTCTTGATTCAAATATGCTGCATGAATAAAACATTTTGGACCATTTCTTGCTAGGACCACTCGGAAAAGAACTTCTTTTTCTTAACAATCATTTATGTCAATAATGATAGTGTCAAAAAGTCCTCACTGAGGACTTAAATATTCCACACACAGCGTAGTTATTATCTTTTTCATTTTCTAACATTTGTAATTATATAAACAAAGTGTTTCAAGCTTCTAATCCAGTTGATTATTGTTCTGTTGAGTCTCCCTTAGTTTTTATTGTGGCTTTCTGGATCAAAATGAAGTTTTAATGAAGTATGAACTATTTTTCAATCTTGCTTGCTAAATAATATGGTGAACAGGGGAGGGTTGCAACAGCTGGGTGTAGCTTGGGGCTCCTAAAAGGCCCTAATAAAAAATGGGTTGCATCAACACAAGTCTTGTTAAGTAAGTAAAGAACAGCAGTAGTACTCCTGCAACATTCCTTTTTTGTGCAATGCAAGCAGTTGGACACATTATTTGCCTTGAAATCGTCTGCATCTCCTCTCCTAATGCAATCTTCTTGCAGTACTCTTACATAAAGATTTCAGCACTTAGGACTCCTCTGGTTCTCACTCTGTCCTGACACTTGAGTGTTTCCTTATATTGTAAATCACATTGGATAAAAACCTCTGGAAAATGAATGTAATGCAGAATCAAAGCACCTCTCTGTATCAGTGTATTTATGAAGAGATCCCAGCAGGGCAGCACTGGGCTCAGATAATTCAATAATGAGTGAAATACAATCAAAGCTCAAAAACATAAAAAAACGCAGTTACCATACAGTGTTATTTGATTTTTATTCTCAGCTGCACGTCTCGAGGGAAGCCCACGTTGGTGGCAGACTGGGACGAGAGCACACTCCCACAGAACTGCGGTGCTGGTGACACACTGCCATAGTTTCTCACACACACACACACGCACACACACACACCCGGGGGCACGAGGCGGGCTGGTCGAGCGCGAGATCATGTGAGAGTCCACGCGCCGAAAGTAGGTTAGAGAGACAGACAGAGAGAGAGAGAGAGAGACGGAGCCGCAGCCGCTGGAGAGTGCAAGTGCATTTACTGCAAGCCGTGCAACGCGCGTGTTAACGAATGCAAGAAAGAGAAATAAAACAAGAACAAACGCAGAAATATCAGAATTTTTGACTGCACCGGAATACTCTCTCGGATTCTCGGAAAGCAAAGCGACCGAGATTTTTTTCGCTGTTTTTCCGACGAAAAACTTCCTTATGAGCTTGAGTTGCTTTAGTTTCTCCCCAGCGCTCCGGTCTGGAGCTATAGAGACTTCACCTGAGTCTAGAACCCTTCTTTCAGATGATCTGGAACTGCATCATTCACAGATAATATAGACCTCGAGTCAAGATGAGAGGTGAGTTTTGATGGAGGGGGGCGTTACAAAATGTAACTTTGTTGCAACTTTGACCTTTTTGTTTCCTTTCTCCTGACGTTTGTCATGCTGTAGTGGGTTTTATAAAGCAAAAACTATCCCAGTAAACATGCCATTTGCTTTAAACATCTCCATTATTGCCTCCAAGACTACTTTAAACACGTTACTCTGTCTTGGGCTTTTTTTTTCATGCACCTGTGAAAAAAGGTGAAGTTTTGAAGTGCAAGTAGATTATGTAAGAGGGGAGCTGTGGGCTTAAAACTGCTTTTAGGTGCCCACCAACACAAATTTCTGTATATATTTAGACGAAAAGCTTCAGTTTGAATGCAGTGCAGGAAATGTGTGTTTGTGCGTTGCTGTTGTTAGTCGTTGTTAGCTTTGTGCTAACTTAACATAACAAACCCGCCATGTTGCTCTGAGCCTCTGAGACTTTTTTGATCGCTACTTCAGTGATTAAACTGGATTTATGCGTGTAAGGAGCATTTGGAGGATGTTTACAGGTTATGTGAGAGCTTGTACAGATTTTAAAGATGTAAATGCTGTGCTGAAAGTGCGTCCTGCGTTTTATTTTGTGTTTGTTTTATTGTTTTTTCTCCCCTGCTCCTCGGCATGGCCGCCCTGAGAGTGTGTGTGAGAGAGAGCTGCTCCATTGACCTACTTCTGCCACTGGGAATTAAACCAAGGACAAAATAGAAAGGGAATGGGTCCCAAGTGGCAAATGAGGTGTTGCTTGTGAGCTGTCAGGACTGTTTAAAGGCCTTTTAAAAGGTGACATAAATGACAAAGCCTCCTTGTTAGAATATATAGTATAAAAATGCCTGATGGAGAAGAGTGAAAATGGTGAAACAGCGCCCCTCTGTCGGCTCGCTGGAGCTGCAGCTAGGCAGAAGTGGAACTGCAGGTGTTGGTGACTATAAAAGTGTGAAAAGTGTCATACATGAACACATCTCAGCACAGCACACAGTGTGAACAACACGAAATTGTTCTCTGCAGCTGGTGGCCTAGTGGTTAGGGAGTTCAGAAGGGCATGGGTTTGAATCCCCGGAATGCTAGTGGTACCCCTGAGGTTCCCTTGAGCAAGGTACCGTCCTCACACACTGGTCTGGCCACTGCATCACTGGCTGCCCACTGCTTCACTTGGTGAATAGGTTAAATGTAAAGAAGTTCACACTCTTCACACTGTGTGTGTGTTCGTGCGTGACAATAAGAGGTCACAGCACCCGCATTTGTTGTTATCATGGTAAATTACAGTTCACAGTGTGCTGTTCTGATCATGCTCTTACGTTACAGTACATTTTTCTGTTATAATTCATCAAGTCTCAGAAGAAGTAAATATTGTACGAGGCTAATAGTGTATTGCGGAAATGTTTTTGATATTATTATGTGTTTGAAAGTATGATTTTTTTTTAGCAGCCCTAAATCTTTGTTTGCAAAAGCGACTTATTAAGAAAACACATTTGGAAAATGCAGACAAATGCTTGATACTATATGTAGGTATTCTATACAATATGCAGTGTATAGTCAGAAAAGCATATCATGATACAATTTATTACAGTAACTGTTATATGTCATATTGCCCTTACCTAAATGAGTTCAGCATGAAATTAAACAGAATGTGTAATTAAATACTTACTACTTTTAGCTTCCTAAATAACCATAACCCCTACCGCAGGTGGCGTTTCCCATTTTTTGTCCAACTCAAGTGATCATTGATGCTGATAGGAGCCCCACCATGGCTCCTGTAAAATATCTGGATATGTTAAGGTTTTTTTTATCTCTCCTCTTCGTTTCCCAACTGTAATCTGGCTGTCTGCCTGTACATCAAAGGTTCAAGTCCACCAAGTTCATCCTTTTGATGAATTGAGCTGTATGTGTGAGTCCAGATAAGCACAAGATTGCGGAGTGCAGGTTAACCGTAGGACTGGAGCTGGAAATCACTGCCATTATAAAAATAGCAGTTGGAAAAGTTTGTTTGGATTGCATCACTGAAATTCTGCATGAGAAATAAGGGCTTAGAAGCTGTTTACACTTTTTATTATTTTGGAGTAGCTTATGTTTTTTAGGCCACACCTTATACCCTCTTCTTAGTCTTAAAGAACATCAGAAAAGTGGTGGACCTCTAAATCCATAGAAAAAGTCTATAATCAGCGTCTGCTGTTCATATTTGCTGTTCTGTAGTCCATGTTCCACTGGAAGGCCCTAGTTTTCTTCCTCCCTCTAGCCTCTGGGCCCCTCACTCAGTTGAGTGACCATGCATCAGCTCTGATGTGGTCTATAAATGTCCATGAATGTTGCGTGAAGGTGTTGTTCCGACACCTGTTCTTATTCCCATTTAGCTGCTTGGGCCTGAGCTCTTGGCAAAGTTTTATGTGGGCTAAGCCACTCAACCGGCTCTGGCTCCTTCTCTTTTTCCATTACAAACACACGCTTAAGGACACTGTCCTCGGCTTAATGTTGATAGGCCTCTGATTTAACACTTTGGGAGTGAGTACAACATAGTCACTTGACTATTTTCCTTGGGACTGCAGCAATTGGTTGAAATAATCAGTCATTGAGTTTAAAAAATACATTGAATTAAAAAAAAACTTGGACTTTTAAGTGCTGGAGCATCGGATATCAATTGAAAGGAAGCATCGGATATCATTATTGTTCTGTTAGTTTGTTAATTGAATTATTTGCAACAGATTCAGTATTTATAGAAATAACTGTCAGTCACAACCTTAAATGGCAGTAGTCTGTTTCTAGGTCATTGTGCAGCGTGGGTTTGGCTGTTTCTCCTGATTGATCTGGGAGGCAAAGGGCAGCTCACCTCATTAATTTAGTTTTTAATTATGGATAATTATGGATTGCGGTTATGTGAAAGGATATTATCATAAGACAAGCATTATAGACAGTTTTGAGCAGTTTACATCATCACACTGATGCATTTGCCCCTCTTACAAACTGATTATGCCCTTAAATTGCTGGTGCAACATTCAGGAAATATGTGAAGAGATATAATTCAGTAAGTGTCATGAAAGTAATCTGTAGGTATTGCAGTTATGAAAGTGAAGAATTTTAATGTGGACCATTTGTATCTTTAGAATTAAAAGGGTGTATTAAACTAAGAACATTTTAAATGTAAACCTACTGACCTGTGTTTTGTGGAACTACTCTTCAGAAAGAAAAAACGTCAGTTAGTGAATGGATCGGCCAGATTTTATTAGTGAAAAGGGTTCTTGATTGCTACCTAATGCCACCACGCATCAAGATAATCAACAGCCACCTTATACCACCTGCTCCAGGGCTTTAATTCAGTGCTGTTACTTATACTGAAGAATTACTTAATCCTTCCATGCATATTTAAAGTACCTGTGGTGTCATTCCAGCAGCTTATTTTACCAAACGCAGGTGGGTTAGTTTTTGGCCTGTTTTTAATCTGAGGCCCGCTAAAACATTTGTGAAACACTTGGCTTTGAAAAATGAAAAATGGCTTTGTTTCGATTGGTTTGGTTTGTTTTTGCTGCTAAATGTTGAAGTTTGCAGTTAAATTAGACTTGACTGTTAGAATTATACTAAATGAAACACGATGTTAGAGCTTGCGTTGCTGATGTTTATCAGGTCTTGTATCATGTCTTTTTTCTGCTTCTAGTTGGAAGAGGCAAGTGGAAAAAAAGTTGTGACTGTCCACAAACATATTTTGAAAACAGATGGACTCTGGAAAAAGCGGTTATTAAAAAATACAACCTAGGGGGAGGACCTGTGTCATTCTTTTAAAGAGGCATTCTAATCAAAGCTCACGGCAGCTGCCCATTGGCTTCTGTTATTTTTGAGTGGGTTTTCTGTGTTTCACCAGTTACATGGAGCCATGTCTGTGGTAATTGACCATAGGATACAGATGTGGTACATGGAGATTAGGTTGAAAAAGGTGGGAGTATTCCGTTAGGGATGAAACAGACGTTAGACTAAGCATTAATCTAGAGAATTCACAAATGCAGGTTCGTTCATTTTAACAAGTTGTTTGTAGAGGTTGTGAGTTTCTTGTGTTTGTATGTCTTGAACTGCCAGCGATGCACAGAATACTTTGACATCTGTTGACATGTTCATTTGGGGGGAAAAATAAAACAGTACACACAGCAGATGTGATTTATACTGGGAAGCAGCTGCAGCTGTGGCTAATGTGTGTAACCTCGACTCGCTGCCTGCTGCTTATATGTCATTCTTTGGGGTCCGCGTTTGTACTTTGGCCATGCCTATGCCAAGTATGGATATTTTAGAGCTGTCGCCCTGACACAGTGACATAGTGTAGTGTGTGTGTGTGTGTGCGTGTCTGTGTATAGACTACACCTGCTCTGGAAGATATGTATCTCTTTACCCTTTAGAGCGATGGGCCTCAGGAGACACAGCTGTCCAGTAAGAGAGTGCAATATGGCAAAAATATTACATCACAACAATTTTGTTTCACTATATATATATTTTTTTTTCTGAGTATCACCACAAAATATAATTGGATAGAAATTAATGGATTAAATAAGATATTGTGCCATAAGCTGATAACAGGTTGCAGCAAAATAAAGTTAACCCGACTTAAAGGAATAGTTTGGCAAGAGAACAGCCAAGTCTTATTTTGCTTCTTTAGTTTAGCTCTGGAGCTAGCACTAACAAGCACTAGCTCCAGTGCTAAACTAAAGTTAGAGGAGCACATCTTTCTTACAGTATAGAGTCTCTAAATGCAGTTGATCACTGTTCTAAAATTACAGAGCATACCCGTGATGTACTCTGATGTAATTTAGCTTGCAGGCATAAATATATCATCACTTACTGTCCAGCTTCAGGCTTTGCTCTTTGTTATGCAAATACAAAGTGTAAGGCAAACAGGACCTTTGAGGCCGTGACGGTTTGTTTGATTAAAACGATAAGAGGCCAAAGTCCCTGATGTTTTTACGGCTACAGATAGAGCTTGACAGGCTGCTGACACACTGACATGGAGAGAGAGAGAGAGAGAGAGAGAGATAAGAAAAGCTTGATTACTTAGGCGGCTTGCCTGATAAACATAGCACTCTAATGAATCTCACCTTAATTAGTTTTCTCTGAAAGGACGCTAGCCACGGCCAACGTGCTAAATCACACAGGGCCGGTTTAATTGGACTTGATTTGCTCGTTTGATTGTGACTGAATTGGATAAACAAAGCCTGACCTGATTCAGAGCAAGCAGGAAGAGCTGACCATCTTTGGAAAAAGGTGATTCAAAAGTGACTTCATTCAAAAGTATTCATGGTTATTGCATGCATAAAATATATTACATGTACACAGTTAAGTTGTTTTGCCATTTATGAGTTAAAAAAATATTAAGTATTAAAGTAAAAGTATTGAAGTATGAACAATACATACACTGCATGTTCATTCAAAAGCACATGAGAAAGTATATGAACTACAAGCTGGAATAAATGAACGATAATAATAATAATATTTCGGCCACACCAGGGACAATTATCAGTTCATTTTTCACAGACTGTCATTTAAGCCTTTCACAGCTCACTGAGGTTTTCAGAAGTGTTGTCTTGCATCAGTATTGTGTCATTTGTAGTTCCTGGAGAGAGATTTTTAGGAACTATAGGAGAGAAGTTAATAACTGAAGCATTTACGCTATGCCAAATATCTGCCGAGTTGTTAACAGGTTTCGAGTGATCACAGGAATAGCACAGGTAAAGCAATATGACAGAAAGTTGCCTGTACATGTTTGGGTATTTCATTCAAAAAATGCTCTTAAATCTGAGTAGCATCAGAATCTCTTTATGTCAGCGAGTATGTTGCACACAGAGGAATTTGTCTTGGTGTGTGCACATATGTAAGATACTAAGCAGACCAGACAAGTATACAGACTACAAATAGCATAAGAAAATGTGCTATTATCTTAGTACAAAATAAAAAAATAGAATAAAAATAATAAAGTGTAAAGTAAATAGGTGTAATAGACTGAGAGTGCAGCATAACTGTGAATATCCACAATGTTTTGCTTGAAAATATATAAAAATCAGGAAAAATTAAAAGAAGCAGAGAAATACTACAAAGAATCGAACAAAACATCCCAACTTTTTTTTTTTAAATCTGCACTGCCCCTTTAGTCTTAAAATGAATATATCCTTTGTTTCTTATACGGTGAAATCATAGTTTAGGGAAACAGTAATACCAGATATCATCCCAAATATCTGCAGATACTTGTTTAAAAAAAAGTTTAGTAATTTAATCTAACTTTTTTGTGGTAAATTAAACTTTTCAGTGGAGAGGTAGATGCTGGGCTGCTCTGCTAAAATGTTATTTTCCTGAGGGTTGCATCTGTCTTGTAAACCACTCCAAATAAATTTACATATAACATTTACATATTACATTTCTCAGGTAGACCTGTTGTATCAGCACCAGTACTGGCTTCGACTGGTATGTTGACAGGTAATGGTTGAACACCTCTGATCAAATAAAGTTTTGTTGAGTTTCTAAACTTAATTTGCCATATTTCTGCTATTTTTAGTACAAAAATAGTGAATCGCAATGTGCCATAGCTTTTGCACTGTCCACATTTTGTGTTGAATTTTTCTCTAATATTTTAAATAAGCAATGTTTTTTGTTTCAACTGCCTTCATTGCATTGCTTTTCATTCACGGTATTCAGCCAGTATAGTCTAACTTGAGGTAATAAAAGCCTGGGGAAATGTAAAAGAACATTCGGAAAAACAGCAGCGCCGATTTCTAGTCTCATTTTATTAACCATCGCAAATTATTCTGGCAGTTTCTTGTGACATCCATGTCCAAAAGTTTGTTCATCCAGCATTTCTCTGGAAATCAGGAGGTCTGGAGTACGAATAGTTTGTCCCCCCTTTATTGCAGTTACAGCCTGTATGCCTCTGGGAAGGCTTTACACTAAATGTTGGAACATTGCTGTGAGAATGCGATTGCAGTCAGCCTCAGTAGCATTCATGAGTCCAGATACTGATACTTTATGATTAGTTTTAGAACAAATACGCAGCTCCAACTCATCCCAGAGGAACTGGATGGAGCTCCATTTTTCCAGAGAATGCACCTCGCCTGGTTCAGAGTCCAGTGAGGAGGGACTTTATACCCCTCTAGCTGACACTTGGCATCAAGCCTGATGATTTAACAGTTATGTTTGGCTGCTTCAGAGTGCAGCTATTGGTTTTCTATGGAGATTTATACATGTGTGTGCATTTGAACACCTGTGTTGCCGGTGGGTGCACTTTAAAGGAGCTGAATTCACATGGGGTAAAAAATCCATATTATTTTCTGACACATCTGTGTTCAGCAGTTTGTGTTATACAACCAGTGTAAAGTCTTGTATAATTCCAGCAGCTGTGTTCTTAACAGATTTTTAACACCAAAACAGTCTGAATTAGATCTGCTGTGATTCTTGTGGCCTGACATAGTGTGTTAAAATAAAGATGACATAAAAAGTTTTCAGTTGGAAAAACCTGATTCTATAAGCTTTGCCAAATGCTAGCTTAAGTCAGATAAATGTAAATTAAAGTTAAATTGAACATTCCATGTGCGTGTGTCTAAGTAATGGCTAACTGTTCATAACGTCTCTGGATGGGCCCTCCTGGGGTGCTGGAGTTCAAGAATAGGTTTATGAGAGCAGAGTCCGTCAGTGCAGGCACTCAAATTCTTGGTCTGGTGCCACGAGTCAGAAGCAAGTGTAAATTACTAGACCCCTTTAGGATCATACTGATGTGCCAGAACCATAAGAGTCAGAACCGTATCACTTTCCTTTCACAATTACGTAAAATGTGTGTGTACCGTACTGTGCAAAATTCTTAGGCCATCTGATAATATATGTCAAGCCATTTGAACTAAAAGGTCAAGCCATTTAAGACCAGACTTTACAGGTACCATCCATTTACAGTACCAGTCAATCCTGTATAGAGTTAAAGTGTTCATGCATAAAATAAAATGTACTTTCATTAACCATGCTAAGGAGTTAAACCTGCAAAAAAGGACAAAAGGAGAAAAGGGTAAAAAAAAAAAAAAGAAGCAGAAGAAGAAACAACCAGATTAGGAGGCTTTGCAGTTTTTTTCTGGCAGGCCCCTCCTCCAGCTTTGGTCGAAAGTGTGTCAGTAGAACAGCTCGTCCACATTATCCTGACCCCTCTGGGCCGTGCGTGAACTGACCAATCAGAAACGAGACTTTTCTACCAGGCGCCAATGTGAGACAGGAATGGGCGGAACTGAGAGATGCTCGTCATACTGTTGCCATGGCGACCTCCCCGTGAATGAGTGCATTCATGGAACGTGGCCAGACGGTGGTTATATAACAGGGTTGGTGGGGTGTTGGGGGGGTGCTGGGGCTGAACGAAAGATACAAAAAAAAGAAAAAAGAAAAGATTGACTGAGACCATTTTCCATAGCCTGTACTTGTTTATTATGATTTTACTGTGTTTATAGGAGGAGAACATTCCGATTATCCCTCACGTCATGCTTGGCTTCTTTTTGAGGCAATGTTGATACTGTACTGACCATACTGAATGACTTTTGCTGAATCATTAGTCACTTTAGCTCTCTCTCTTTCTCTCTCTCTCTCTCTCTCTCTCTCTCTCCCTTTGTCCTTTTTGCCCATTTTTGTAACACACTCAAAAAAGCTCCCTTTTTTCACTTGAGTGAGTGTTGATTACCCCCAAAGGGTCAGATAGCTGTGTCAAAATAAATTACATGTTACCTAACAGCTTGCGTCACCGCACAGACCTATAAAGGAGAGAAAAAAAGTGTGCACACACACAGACTTGGTAAACCCTCTAAATGTAAAGTGATTGAGAGGAGCTCATCATCTAGAAGAGTTCACAGTGCTTGGACCCCAGTGCCTTTCATAACATTTTACTACTCCTGTAGGTTCAGGAAAGGCCTGCTGAGACAAAGTATTGTAACTTTTGTAGCACAAGCTTATTATAATAGACTGTTTGATGGGTATAGACATTTCCGTTTTTTACTTCATTGACTATATTCCAAGAAATTGGGTGGCAATATTGTTGAAAAATATATCTTTGAGCTAAAAGTAAAGTAAAGTGGACCCTTATAGTCACGCTTGAACACAATACAATACAACACAACACAACACAACACACCACAGCACAGTGTGAACAGTGTGAAATTCTTTCCCTGCATGTAACCCATTCACCAAGTGAAGCAGTGGGCAGCCACCAATGAGGGACGCCCGGGGAACGGTGTGTGTGGGCGGTACTTTGCTCAGGGGTACCTCAGAGGTGCTGCTAGCAATTGGCATTTGAACTCACAACCTTCTGATTGCAGGGGCAATTCCCTAACCACTAGATCACCTGCTGCCACAGTGTATAATTGGATACTATATTGGATAGATATTTTTAGCTATTTGAATCAGTAGCATTCAAATGTGCTTGTATAGCTTGAATAATCTTAATGGAAATTGACATTATTCATTGACATTAGAATTACGTGATCCCACACATGTCCAGTGCCAAATATCACACAGAGGAGTCTAAGGCCCGCCACCACTGGACTGTGGGGCAGTGTAACTGTGTTCTCTGCAGTGATGACTCTCCATCCAGTACCTTTGGAATGAACCAGAATGGTGTGTTTGTGGTCCTGAAACAATCATCCAACATGAGTACCTGACCTCACTAATGCTCTTGTGGAATGCAATACAGTCCTCACAGCAATGTTCCACCATCTAGCATAAAGAAGAGTAGAGGCTGTGACTGCAGCATAACTCCCTTTTATGCCCTTGATTTCAGAGGAAGCTTTCGTTGAGGGGGCCAACCACAAACTGTTGGATATGTAGTATGTCATTTATGACCAAAGTATACTAAATATAAAAAGTGCATAAAATTCAAAGCAGCATTCACGATGGCACCTTATTTTGCATTGGACTATACCATACGTCACTCAGACCTACTTTTCTCCACAGCATAACAAAGACTGTATTCACATTTATGTTCAGCATTTTATAATTCTAGTCCAATCTGCTTAGGTCTGTATGAGCCCTGCCAGCAAAAAGCAAAAAAAAAAAAATCTCTGCAAAAATGATTTCTTTAGTAGTTTTCAGCTCCAGCTTCATTGCGTCATTACAAAATATTGTTGGTCGGAGTCTGACAAATGTGGAATTTCAATTCCATTGCTTTATCTTTCCTAATAAAGAGTAACAGCTGGAAAAAGAAAGCCACTGGAAAAAGTTTCCACTTGTTTGGTGGCAGGGATGCCTGCAGCAGTGTTCTGGCCTAGATATCACTGATTTATTGAACCAGCGCTCAAAAGATCGATGGGTCAAAGCAAGGGCATCGCAGTCCCTGTTTAAAACTGTGTTATTAAAACTGTCATTAGAGCATATTCAGGTTTTGTTGCATGGAATTGTGTCACTAATATTCTAACATGCTACCTTTTTTCTGTTTTTCTCAGCTCAAATTGAGGTGATCCCTTGCAAGATCTGCGGGGATAAATCATCGGGTATTCATTATGGAGTCATCACTTGTGAGGGGTGCAAGGTAACGTAAATCTAAACTCTCCACTCCACCTGTTATAGAACAAACCTAACATACACACTGTGAAAGTCTTCAATAAAATCAAAATGGTTCTGTTACAGATAAACGTATAAACTGATTTTTATAGACTACTGCTGTGAAACTTAAAAAAATGAAGCTAAAATTGTGGAAGCTTATTTGAATAAAGCTGTAAAAGCTGAAGGATGACATTCCAAGAACCTTAATGTACAGAATGAAGTTCTGTCCAAATGGATATCTAGAATAATATAAATGAATATTCAGAATGAGGATTTAATCAGATAAATATTTGGAAGGAGGTCATCATAGTAATGTTATAGTAAAATAAATATTTAAAGTGAAGTTATGAAACTAACATTCAGAATGGTGTTATAATAAAATTAATATTCAAAACGAATGAATAATAAAATGCATTTTCAGAATAACGTTCTACTAAAATTAGCATTAATAATGAAATTATAGTAATTTATATTTATATCCATATCCAGATTTATATCCAAAATGAAATTCTAATAAAATGCGCAGTCACAATGTATTTTATTTTAGAAGTATTGATCAAAACTCAGACAGCATGAAAGAATTATTCGAAATAGATACAAAGCATTCAGCAATTTCTTGAAATATTTAAAAATACATCTAAAAATAGATTTTGGTTTTTTTATTATATTTTCATTGACATTGCATTTGTTATTATTGTATATACAAATGATAAAAGTAACAAGTGATTATAAAGTTCTCTTTGAGGTATCTTTGAACAATTTGTTCTAGTAATGTATCATGTATTACTGATTTTTCATATGATTGCAAATTATTAAGCTGTATTTAACATACATAGAACAGTGGTATCCGGTCCACTCTTTAAAGCCCCCCCCCCCCAAGGAGCCCACATTGCAGTTCTTAATACACCAAAAGCAGGTGAACTAATGTTCATTTGGGCTGGCTGCAGGGAGACAGTGCTCTGTTATTTTGTTCTGAAGTTTTGAATGGCGTGGTATTGCGAGTGTTTTTCCTTTCATTACTGATGGGAATATTCTGTTATAATCTGATCCTGCTTGAGTCACCAGTTTCCACTGGTTCAGCCCCAGGAGCTAAATGAAGTGATTTCATCTGTGTTACAAAACACCAAACAGGAACCAAATGTTTTCTCAGTTCCATTCAAGTCCAAGGCTCCTGCAGTGTTTTCTTTCTTAAAAATAAAAAATAATCTTCTCTGCCTTCTCTGTTCTGACGCTTGGTTACTTGGGAGCTGTTGTTTGTGGTCAGCATGACCCTGCACTTGCCATGTGTCTCATTCAGACTTTATTTCTGTTTTTCTTGCAGGGTTTCTTCCGCCGCAGTCAGCAGAACAATGCCATGTACTCGTGTTCTCGACAGAGGAACTGCCTGATTGACCGCACCAACCGCAACCGCTGCCAGCACTGCCGTCTGCAGAAGTGTCTGGCACTCGGCATGAGCCGCGATGGTGAGTGACCCCCACCTAGCTCAAAACCAAAAGGCCATAAGCTACAACATGGACAAAATGCTGTATTGTCTTTTTATTGCAGTTATCGTATCCCATTGTCACATGTCTTATCAAATTAAAGTACACACCAGCTCATGCAGCATTTCTTTTGAAATCAGAAGGTATGAATAGGGAGTTTGTCTTCCTTTGCTGCAGTAGCAGCCTCTCACACTGCATGCTGGAACATTGCTGAGAGGATTTGAGGTCAGTTTCTGATGTTGGATGGTTAGTTCTGGATTACAGACTCTTCCCAGAAGTTTCGAATGGAGCTTCATCACTCCAAAGAACTTGCACTGTCCACGGTCCAGTGCTGGGGGGCTTTACACAGTCTAGCCAACACTTGCGCGTGAAGACTTTAGGATTATGTGCAGCTTCTCTATTTGCAGTGCTTTTCTTTGGGGAGTAAACAAGCTGAGTGTGAATGCATTCATTAGAAGTGGTGTGTAGATAGTTTTTGACATATCGTGTACACTGAAGAACCTTCAGACACTTCACTTAGAAATTTACCTACATTATTTTGACATTATTGATTTTCTGGGTCACGTGAATGCCTTAATCAAAATGTTTATTAGAAATAGCCTTTAGTACACAGCAGACTTTTGCAATATCAAAATTTTAAATGAGTCATAATGATTCACAGAATGATGTATTGTGCTGTATTGGCATAAATCAGTGGCTCTTCTTTGATCTTTGTCTCACAAGCCCTGCTTTTGACTGTCGCCAGTCTAGAGGTTTTTGTTATTCAGCATGGCACAGTTTACGAATATGCGGACTGCTGTGACATGCAGTCATGGGCGATTCTCAGAATATGGTTCTGCAACAAAAACAAACACAAAGGAATCAAAGTGGTTTACAGTGGCTTAGCTGTTGTGTTGGAAACTTTGAGGAGACTTTGTAATCAGACCAAAACTATCTTGTTTGTAAACTTTGAAAAATGTAAAAATTGAACCCATATTTTTTCCAAACATTTCAAGGGGGTATCAGGTGGACACTGCTTAACCTGCGGCCAACCTGTAGCCATTTCCCTGGTGGGAACCTGTAGCATAGTGCACCAGAAACTCAGAGTGTAAGAGAAAAACACTTTGGCATTGAAATGGTACCATGGCACCTTGCCAGGGAGAAATCTAGTCAGGCGTGAAATTATTTTCAGTTTTGATCTCTCGTGCCTGTGACATACACCTGTACATATTTGATTTTTGAACTTGGTCTTGAGTCTTCACTAATCTATTATGATCTGATCTAACTCTCTCCTCCTCTCTATCCATTTGGATGCCTGTTGAAAAACAGCCAAGATACACAAACTTTCGCCCATGCACAGATGTGCACGCTAGAAGTGTAATACTTTCTTCTGAATGTCTCTTATTCATACTATTTCAGGGAAACCTCCGTCAGTGAAAACTATCTTACCTCAAAACATCTGACTGAATTATGGCAGTGTAAAGTGGGTAGGAGAGGCTTAGCTTATGCTGTAAACTTACCCACACTGAAATTACTGAG
>JBBPCX010000016.1:20270818-20273659 GCA_037974365.1 Hydrocynus forskahlii | reverse complement strand
TGTGTGTGTGTGTGTGTGTGTGTGTGTGTGTGTGTGTGTGTGTGTGTGTGTGTGTGTGTGTGTGTGTGTGTGAAGGAATGAGAGAGAGTGTGTGAGCACTGTGTTGCTCTGTGTGTGACTTCTCCATACAAGTGGACCCCCACACTAGGCCTCTCACATCCTGACCGTTGCAGCTCGACTCAGCTGCAATGTTGAGCGTCCCTGTCCACACTAACTCAGTGGGTAAACCTCAGCTCCATACTAACTCCAGGTGGCTGCAGTGAGTTTGAGACTGTGCATTTTGACTAACACACAATGCGCTTTCTGGTTTGCACTGGTAACTACATGCTTTTTGTATTGTGAAAAGTGTGAAAATCTTGGAACCATGGAACTGTTTTGGATTAGCGAAGAAGTGAAGATTTCTTGTTTGATTTTAAGAAATGCTGGATACAGAATGAGGCCTTGTGACTGCTACAGTAGCGCTACAGTCCCTCTCCTGGGAAATCCCTGGGCTAGGCAGTGTGTCCAACCCTGTTCCTGAGTTCCAACTAGGACTATAACAATTAGGGACCATTCAGACCACACCTTCTTGAACACGCTGTTCTCAGCATCTCAGGAAGTAGGTCGCCTTTTTATTAGGAGATGGTTTAAAATATTTAATTGACAAATGGGTAAGCACGTAAACATGATTTGATGTAACAAAGACTGAAATAAGCAACAAACATTTTGAAACTGACATATAGGAAACTGAAATCTCTGTCCAGTGTTGAGTACTTGGAAACAGTTAAACTTTTCTTTGTAGGTGATTTGAGTGAAAGTATCCGTGATACTGATTGGTCTTCTTTGGATGACATGGCTCTTACGAGTGCTTGAGTATTTGAAAAAGAACATCAGTCACAAATCAGTCATCATCAGTCACAAACATTGAAAACATTGCGTGTTAAAAAATGCAATTGATTTGTATTGTTGTAAGCTCATACAAGGTCATATAATGCATTCCATCAGATTGTAATACACTACAGGAAGTATAGGGGGCGATATGGCTTCGGTTGTTTTGCATCTTAATAAAAAAAAATCACTCAGAATCAGAAAAATTTATTGATTCTGGAGGAGGTTGCACAGATGGAACTTTGAATGAATATGGCAACTGATGTAAGTATTTACTTGTTTAATCGAATAATTATTGATAAAGTAATCAAATATGAAAACAATCTTTAGTTGTTGGTAGTAGTTTCTGTATTACTTTACATAGTTTAATACCAGCAGCCCTGTTCCTGCAGATGTACTGTCTAGGAGCCCTGACTAGTATGTCGGTTTTTCCCAGGATCGGGACTAAGAAGCACAATTTGCCACTAGTTCAAATGAACAAGGCCTTTTTAGGCTGTAACATACTGTTATTTTTCAGCTTGTGTCTCTGAGAAGAAAGGATTTCTGCCCTGCAGCCTGAAACTCTGGGCTAATTAGTATCATAATTGCACACTTTTTGATTTTTGGTTCTGGAGTATCCTGGCCCTGCATATTTTGGTGTCAGAGCAGGAAAATAGCAAACAGATTGGATCACTTTTCTTATACAGTTCCTAAACTTTGGAAATATCATTCCTTAGAATGTTAGGAATGCACACTAAGTAGGTGTTTTTACATCCAGATGTAAGTTGTTTAGGCTTATATCCCTGCTGTGTTGTTTATAATTTCTCCTGTTGTTTTGAATGTGCCTTTTTATCTGCATTTTGACTGTATTTGATCCTTCTAGTCTTTTACTCATCTTCTCCTGAAAAGTGCATGGATATTTATATAGAACTTTTCAACAAAACTGATAAGTTCTGCATAAATAAACCTCATTACTAAGCAGGGAAGGGGTATTCCAGGACCAGGGTTAGGATCGAATGCAGTCGTTTTCCTTGTCTCTGAGTTAATCCTATTTTATTCAATAACAATTTAATAACACTCCTAATGCTCCAGTACAACTTGCTACACCCATCTTTTTGAAAACAAAACATTTTCAAAGTGTTTTTTCTAACACTTTTTCCCACCCACTCTGTCTCCTGTCTCCCCCACAGCGGCAGCAGAGCAGCCGTGCTGTAAGGCTCTGTATGACTTTGAGCCCGAGAACGAGGGCGAGCTGGGCTTCAAGGAAGGTGACATCATCACCCTGACCAATCAGATTGACGAGAACTGGTACGAGGGTATGCTGCACGGCCAATCAGGGTTTTTTCCGCTCAACTATGTGGAGGTCATCGTCCCGCTGCCGCACTAAAACGACCGATTGTGCAACAGAGAGGAAGAGAGAGAGTGGAGGGAAAGAGGAAAGAGGAGAGGAAGAAGAGGAGCATCACCTGCGTCCACGTTCCAGCCATGACCGATGCACCTGTACTCTGGCACTTTGACCCCTTGACCTTCGGAAGGAAGGAATTTTGGAAGATGGTGACTTCTCACATTCCAGAAGAGTAAAGGACAGACTGACTTTGGATGACAAAATGTACGAACGGACGGACAAAACTGACGGACCGCCTTTAAGCTCGTAGGCTTAGACGTAGACTAACAGACCTTGACTCACGACACCTTAATTAACCACAGGTTACCTTAATTGAAGGGAAATTTAAATGAGCCCCTGCTAAAGTGGCCTTTTTTAAAAGTAAATGTGTAGTTCATGCATTCACCACAGCCAACCCTTATTCACGGCTGCTTAGAATGCAATGTCTAATTTTTCCATCCACCACTTCATATTTCAGCTTTCAACATCTGCCCGTATTTTGCCTTTAAAGGAATAGTTTGCCGAAAACTCAGATTTACAGCTCTTCCCCTCACTCCAAACTTGGTGACGTGTATTTCTTTATTTTTGCATTGGAGCTACAGGGCTAATGC
>JBBPCX010000016.1:20245818-20265818 GCA_037974365.1 Hydrocynus forskahlii | reverse complement strand
AAGTGCCAGTTTGACATGTGCTGTTGTGAAAGAGCAGACAAAAATATTTGCACTGCAGTGCTTTAGACTTTTGAAGCGATGATTAAACATGAAAGAATTTCCTTTAAGGCCAGAATGTGCATTTAAATAAAAAGTCAGCTGAAGCGCTTTAATTCTATGTTTAATGCTTTAAAAACAATAGACCTGAAATCAATACATCCTGCAGTACATGGAAATTTACACTACGTGTGCAAAGATTTGTGGACACCTGCTACTTCTGAAATTGAGTATATGTAGGTAATACAGAGTTTATCCCTTCTTTGCTGCAGTAACCGTCGCTCCTCTTCTGCACTTTATGCTTGATGTTAGAACATTGCTGTGAGGATTTGATTGTAGCCACAAGAGCATTAGCGAAGTCAGGTACTGATGTTGGGCGACTTGTTCTGGATCATTAATGTCACTCCAATTCATCCCAGAAGTATTGGATGGAGCTCCAACATTCTAGAGAGCTCAGTTCCACTACTCCACAGCCCAATGATGGCGAGGGACTTTATAACCCACTAACCCACATTTGGCATTGGGCATGGAGCACCACTTAATACTGTTTGGCTTCTCTGGAGTATGCTATTCTATTGGTAATGCTTTTTCTCTCGACATACGACTTTTCGAGTTTATGACGCTCTCGCCTACTCTCACTCAGCTTACACCGTCAGGATCATACTTACGGACTATGTGGACGAACTAGTTTGGTTCCACACGGCGGAAGAATACGCAGTAACGTGGCATAACAGTGAGGGCCTTTTCCTTTTCCGTAGCTTAGTTGTGTTTTTATGATTTTATAACTGTGTCAGCATAGATAAGTGACTTAGGCTAGGGTGTGTTTCAGCTTACACCAAAATTCGGGTTACAACACTGTCGTAGGAGCGGATCTGTGTTGTAACTCGAGGACCCCCTGTAAACTGGTGCAGCCACATAATTTTATTGCATGCCACAATTGCCATTCAGAGGTAAGACTGAAAAGAACAGAAACACAGACACGCAAATGTGATGGATTCCAGTGTATAGTTTACTATATTCAGTAGCTTAAAGGTATTTTGTTCATTCTGAGCAGTCCACATGGCACAAACCCACAAATCTAACCACAAATACAAATAAATACCAGCTAAAACGAAGGGAAATACTCCTTCCTGCCTCCTTCCCTCAATTCACTTTCCTATCCTACACCATCCAGACGATTCTACCCACAGAAAAGGAAGACACATTCATGGCACGCATGGTGCGGCAGTGCGCTGCAAAATCGCTCTGAATGTACTTGATTCGAATGTGTATATAATTTCCACATGAATGAAGTATTTTACATCAACATTAATTATGTCTATCAGTTCACTTACATAAGGCAATAAATGCTGAGATTTTATTCATGTAGTAATTCTGTACACATTCGAATCAAGGAAATTCAACGCAGTGTTGTTTTCAGTGAACAGCCGCAGTTAGTGAGGCAGTTCTAACAGTGCTAGAGGCAACAGAACAGTGGCGGAAGCAAGATCACTCAGTTCCTCCATGAAGGCATTGCGAGATCAACAAAACAGGAGTGTATAGGAACACAACTGTGTATAGGAAGAGAACGACCCCACCGAGAGAAGTGATGCACTGAACTTGCTTAATATGACTATACATACACACACACATCATATACCAAAAAGCCACTTTGTCTCTACACAATTCATTTAATTACAACCATTTCTGTGCACTCTGTAGATTATAATTACACTCTGTTGTCCATTATTTTGTTAGCCCACTTTACGCAGAACCACCAGCACGAGTTCATATTAGGGTGTAACGCGTGAACACAACACACAGTGTGAAATTCTTCCTCTGCATTTAACCCATTCACCAAGTGGGCAGCCACCAACGAGGGGCGCCCAGGTACCTTGCTCAAGGGTACCTCAGTGGTGCAACTGGCTGTCCTGGGAATTGAACCAACAACCTTCTGATCACAGGGGCAACTCCCTAACCACTAGGCTACCAGCTGTTACTTGGATGGTGGGGAATTCTCAGTACAGCAGTGGCACTGACATGGTAGTGGAATGTTAGTGTGTGTGCGTGTGTGCTACATCACACACAGCAGTACTGTTTTTTTTTTCACCTCCGTGTTCATCCCTCAACCATAAATATCTAGCCAACAGTGTCAGGGACCACTAATGAAGGACAAGATGACCAACACAAACTGTGCAGTATCAGATAGTCATCAATAACATTTGCAAGGTGAATCAACATTTTAGATGCATCTAATAAAATGAATGAGTGGACAGTGACTAAAACTCCAGGAGACGCACACACACTAACATGACATTACTATGTTAATATCACTATTGTGCTAAACATGATCCATAACATCTGGACCCTGGTGGTCCTGTGATGGTCCTGTCCATTGGTGAACAGGATAAAGGGGGCTAAGATATGATGCAGAGAAACCACTGGACTACCGTCTGTAATTGTAAACTTCAAAGTGCACTATGGTAAAAATGGACAATGAGTGAAGGTACAAGGTGCCAAATGAAGTGTGTTACCCTTTGTATGTAATGTTCTATTCATGCTGGGATGAGGTACGCATTTGAGTCAAGGAAATTCAGTGCAGTACTTTCTACAGTGCAGGACCCATATTTATCATGCATCCCAGAATATAAACACTGGTCTTAATTCCAATCTCATCAATTTATTTTTCATTATACAGTAATATGAAACAGTGAGCCCTGGTAAAATGACATGTTCTGTTGATGAAAAGGTAATACATATAGTCTACAGGGAACAAACTTAAATTTTGCATTTTTTGCAACGTTTAATGCACGATTTCTTTTTACTTGCCGAGTTTTCCATACTGGAAAAAATATTTAAAACCTTTTTCCAGTTTGTTTTTTTCAGCAAATAGTACCTTTGCCGACATTTGTTCCTTGTGAAGGATATGCACTCATTTTCACTCAAAATCAACAAAATATGTAAGGCACTGTTTTCATACAACTCTAAAAAAATGTAATCCAATCCCAGCTCAGCATTCTTTCTGTGAGTTTGACAAATATTGGCCCAAATGAGGTTTACAGAGGACATTTCACAAAGCAGGATCTCTCAAATTCAGCCAAATGCCACTACTCTTAAGAAATCATGCTTTGTGAAAGTGGTCCTACAAGTACATTTAACACACACACACGTACATTCAGTGCAAGAAGGCTTCTTTCACTGTATGTTGCGCAGTTGGTTGTACACGTGCTCTAAAATCTGGGAATAGGCCTGGTCTTTGGGTGCATGACCACTGAGAGAAGCCTGGAAAAGAAAACATAATGAGAAATTGAGTAAGAATTCAGGAAGCTCAGTACAGAAGATACAGTATATACACGACAGAGTGATTTCTAAATTCTTATTTTGAAAACATTATTACTAGGTGTGAATTAAAAATGTAAATTTTTGTCAGACTTTTGGATGCAACTTTACACACAGAGCACCCTTAACCTACAAGTTTAGTATGAGGTATTCTTCATTTGCTAAATATTACAGTGTCTGTAGAATTCATGTGTTTCTGTACAGAAGAGCAGTTCAAGGAAAGAACATTTAACTACTGTGGTGTATTGATATTCAAAATTCATAATTTGCTTCAGTACAGTGGTGCCCTCATTTGCCCAGTCTTGAAAATTTGGCTTGTATGTATGTATGAGTGTGTATCTGTGTACACGTGAGGAGACAAGCCATTTTGTCCTTGAGCTACTGTACGATAGCCATCCATCAATTATCTGAGTGGCTTAACCTTGTCCAGGGTCGCAGAGGCTGCAGGAACCTAATCCCAGCTGTCATAAGCAGAGAAATACCCTGGACAGGACACACAAATCCTCACCTAGAGGCAATTTAGCATCTCCAACTGTCTTTGGACTGTGGGAGGAACCCGGAGTACCCAGTGGAAACCCAAGTGGACACAGGAAGAATATGTGGCTATTTTACAAACCACACGCTAATATGTTGACTCTGATCTAACAATGTAAGCTTCTCCTCAGTAAGTCCTCCTCAGAAGTTCCTACTTCAGTGGTGATAAGAATGATGTGTTCCAGTGATTATGGTCAAAAACAAGAGCAACACATTAGAAAGAATGCTTTGGGTTTGCTTTGGTTCTTCTGTTGACAAAAAGAATGAATTTCTTTTGCTTTACTCTAACACTTCCATTAAAAAAATAGCTTGTACTGGCTGATGCAGCACAACCCCAACCTAACATGCTAGACCTGAGCTACATGCTACACCCATGCTAATGTGTTAGCTTGCCATTTAGCAGTACCTTAGACATGATACAATAGCACATGATCCATTGTAATGTTGCAGTCCTATTAACTGTGTGTGTGTGTGTGTGTATGTGTGTGTGTGTGTGTGTGTGTGCGTGTCTGTGTGTGCGTTTCGCTGACCTTAATTTTATCCAGTATTGAGGTATCTGGACACCACATCTGACTGAAGTTCACCAGGTCAGGAGCTGCTCGATAGAACTCCACCAGCAACATCTACAGTAAACCCAGTTTTGCATAGCAAAGTTATACACTAAACACACACACTAGAGAATAACAGATGGACCATGATAAATTCACTCATATGGTCCTAAATGTTAGGGAGTTACTGATCTGGGATCAGTTTTTCATGAGTACATTTTCAGTATAACTAAAACAGAAGGCAAAAATTCTCTCTAATTTCTAATTTAAATTTATGTCCAGAATTTTTTAAACCATTGTTATTGGTTCAGACAATGTAAAGGGCCACTGCCACATGAAGTATGCATTATAATACATACATTCATATAATAGAAACAAAATATCACGTGCATAAGTGAGATAACATGACACCAGCCCTTTAAAGAGGCAACAGGCAATTCCTAATATTCCTGTTGGTGTTTTTGTCTTTTATCTCATTGTTAGGTTCCTACCATTTCATTGAGGACGTCTGTAGTGAGGAAGTTGTCTTGCACATACGTCACCTCCACAGCCACTGGGATGCCATAGTCATTCGGCCTTTGCTGAGACAAAAGTAGGGAAGAATATATTTCCATTCTGGCCCAGTTTATAACGTTTTTCAATCTATGATCTTTTACATCCCATGCTTTCAGTCTTTGGCCAAAATCATTATCTCTAAATGTATTACGATAATGACCAAAACAAAATTGAGAGTGCAGTTATAAAGTAAAGCTATAGCCTGATGTGATTAGCTCAGTGAACTTGAAAGAATTACATGTTTGCTTTGAGGCTACCATTACAGAAATGCCATTACAGACATCAACAGTCACCCAAAACATTTCTGAAAATCTTCCCTCAGACTTCTCTCAGTCCACTTAAACCACATCCAGCTCTTCATTAAGGTGTTCCAGACTTGTGGATGTGGTTTAGGAAACAGTATGACTTACTGCAAGCAGAAAAAAAAAAATCATCAGTGTGTAACTGAACGCCCGTCTCGGGAGCAAAAGTGCTGATCTAGAATCATTTTTTTGTGACGGAAGTGAGAGAAGTTTTGAGGATGATTTTGCATCAGTGATTTTGATGATTAATGACTTCTAGTGTTTCTTAGCAACCTCGGCTCCAGTTCTCAACTGAAGAGGCAAAATTTGGTGATTAAACATGCCTTGGCTGATTAAGTACCATTGAAGTAAGTGGGAAATGGTGTGAATGAGATTATTTGCCAAATTACTCTAGGTTTTCACCAAATCCATTTACTTCTGGATGAAACCCAAGAGAGTTTACTTACTTTGAGTAAGCAAAACAACCATACTTTTCTACATTCAAACATGAAACATTAGCTTCTGGCCTAAAAACACCGCTGACTTTTCTCAAAATGTGATTTCTTAATTCTTATGTTGTGAGCGCATCAGTGCACCGCATTGTTTGCTCACCTCTGGGGGAGGGACCACCCAGAATGGAGTGATTGTTGAGGCCACGCCCTGGTTGCCATGGTAATAAGGTCCTGTTAAAAAATGACAACAACAACAAAAAAAAGACAATAATTGAATAATTTCATTGTCAAAATGTGTTTTAGACATTTTAACTTGTTTTAATAGTTTTTATATTCTAACATACTGGTCTACGATGATATAAGAAGAGAAACACTGAATAAGCTTGTATACAGTTACTCAGTCAGTAGGAGCACAAATCTAGTCACCCTCACTGATTAGTTATCTTAAGATGTAACAACTCAAATATCTGCTTAAAACAGTAATTGGTATAATGTGTAAGTTATATAGTACCTTAATGTTTTGTATGCATATTTGGGCATACATACAAAACATTAAGGTACAGAAGCTTCAGCTCAGGCTCTTTTCCCTGCATCGTCTTACGCTCTACAGTAGGAGTGGGCAACATGGAAAAAATAATGCATCTTAAATACACAAATACATTTTCATGACACACGATACGTATTACAATATTTTTGACAGACTATGCTAGTTTGTAAACTGCAATCAAATACTCTGCGTACAGGTGTTTCTATCCAAACATCACATACTTGTGCCGCGCTAAATCAAATTAAACAGCACTAATAATACTCTCTTTGTGATGAAAGTTTAGTTTGTGTTTGTGTGTGTGTGTGTGTAAACAAACTAAGCTAAATAAACTAAACAAATTTACTAAACAAAATGAGAAATTAAATTGTAGTCCCACTACACATTACAGCTATTGAAAAAAATTACCAGTGCTCAGATTTCTCAGCTTTCAAAACCAGACACACTTTCCTGACACTTCTTTTTTTACTGTGAGTGGAAAGTTGTATCTCACCGCAGATGATGCCCAAGCATGGCTGGAAGCCGTTGCTGCTACCCTGGAGGCGGAGCTGATGGTCCATCTGTGAATCGATGTCCTGCAGAGATGGCAGGGCGGGGCCTCGAGGGTGACTGTGGTACCAGCCCACCAATGACAGCCCTCGCATGAACAGATTCTGACAAATCTGCAGAAACAGACAACCATACAACTCCTTTCAAAAGTATGAAGACACCCTGCCTTTCTTTAAAGGACCCATAAAAAACATTTTTAATAACCTTTAACAAAACATGTAAACAGTGTATAAATGGGAATAAAGCTGGAAAAACAACCTGTTTTGAATTCACTTGTTTTACACAATGTCACAAAAACTCATTTCCTCAGCGTTCCTCAACAATGTCCTCAGTGTCACTTGCACAATTAAGTAAGAAAAAAACAACAATTTATTTATCATAATGAGCTAATCCTTTGAGTATCTTCAGCAGTATCTTCTGCCAAAGAGTACTGACTTCACAACAAGATACTTCTGGTCTATGTCATATTGCATTTAATGTTGTATTATTATGATGATTATTATTATTACTATTAATAATAATAATAATAAGGTAGCACTGTCACTAATACTGACACAAACATGTACATGGTTGGTGTTGTTTTCATCTAAACCAACAAAGGAAACAGGCTTAGAGGTGTTACCATATTCTGAAAAGGAAGGTGTTCATAAATACTGTATAATATTGTTAATAATATTGTACTACAGTGTCTGTACTACAGAGGCTGTAATGTAGGTGTTAATGCACAGAACTGGAGTAAACATATCCTTAAAAATGAGTTTAAATCAGCCCTTTCCTAGAGATTCTACCTAAGTAAATGTCTGTAGCTCAAAATCTATAGTTACATTAAGAATCTAGATGTCTATTGTCCCTGAAAACCTCCGCAAGGTAGATTAGATGAATTAGATGAGAGCTGGGAGTAAACTCTACAGGAAGAGAAGTCTTAGTGTGATATGTGAACTGACCTCTTCCTCCACAGCAGGTGCAGCCTCTCTGTCAGCCAATCGCGTGCGACACGGAAAAGCGCGCAAAACTGTGAGCACTGAAGAATGAGATCACCAAGATATGAGTAAATCATAAGAGAATGGGGATTATTTGTAGGCATGTACTGTAAAATGAAACATGATATTTCTATACTTTTTGACAAAAGTATTTGTTGGATCATGAGAATGCATCAATTCATCCAAACACCCAAATAAAAGAGGCTCATTTGCATATTGTAGCCCTCTGCAATAATATTATTGCAAAGACAAATATCACAATTACAATCGAAACAAAATTCAGCAGTTTGGCCCACGCCTTCAGCGTATGGCTGTAGGATGAGAGGATACTGTGTGATTGCGGTAAAGAGTAAAACCTACGTTGTGTTGTAGTGTCCCATCGGCCTCCGAGATAGCCCACCACTTCGCTCGTGGTCAAGTGACAGTGGAAATCCTGAGAAGATCATAATGGCTGTTAATTTTCGATTCTCTGTGATTTCCGATGCTTGCATAAAAGGCATTACATACAGTTATAACAATCAGGCAGGAAATTGAATACACTCAGTGTCCAAAAGTGAGTAGACACCTGCTCATCCGAAAATCAAGGGTATGAATGTAGTGTTTCCCCAAAGTCAGGTCAAGCACTGATGGTTAGTTCTGGATCATAAACTCAAAATATCAATCCAAAAACCACTGGATAGAGCTTGATCACTACACCGAACACAGTTCCACTGCTCTACAGCCTAATGCTGGTTCCTGCATACTCCTCTATCCAACACTTGGCAGTAATCTGAAGCTCATATGTAGCTGCTCCCATTATTTTAGTGGTGCAGTTCTGTGGTGACTGGGCAAGTGAGAATGCGCAACATGAATGCCTGTGAATGGGAATGCCTTAAAGTACCTGAATTCCCTCATTAGAAGGAGTGTCAGAATAGTTTTGGACATGCAGCGTACTTTTTAAAAGTAAAATGAGTAGTTAGACAATGACGTTCAAATATTGTTTATTATTCAGAGATTAATCTTCACTACTGTAAATTATACAGTAACTACTATGCAACTAATATGCAAGTTATGCGGTTATTAGAGTGAAGAATTGTAAAGCGACATGAACAATATAGTCATGTACAGCTGTCACACTAGAATATAAATTACATTTTTGAGTGCCCCGAAAAGCTTTCAGCACATGGGCATATAGCATTTTAATTAATATTAGTCTAATAGTAGAGTATCAGATTATATTACCTCCCTATATTTTTAGAAGATGACTTTCCATCTGAATATGAGAAGTATTTACCATAAGCAGCAGAACGTTGCTGGACACGGCGACGTTGAAGGGCTGGAAGCGGTTGATAGCGGAGAAGGCAGACAGCTCCACGAGTGTATGAGGATCTCTGAGGGGAGAAATTTATTTATTAAGCCTCGTTCTCATGTCTGACTGCCTGCGTGTCCGCTTATAATACCTGTTTTTCCAGCCAGCTAAAAGAGAATTCAAAGGCAACAAGGGAACAAGCATTTCAGTCTTTCGCTCTTTCTAACCTGTCGTCTTTGTTCTTCCAAACATAAAAGTCAGCAGTTTTATGGGAGATCTATGAATGACTAATGTCTGAGTAATTACCATTTTGCAGAGGCTGCGAATGAAATGGCTTTCTCAGAGAATGAAAAATTGCAGTACACACTACCATCAGGCTTTAGCGAAGGGCAATGTGGGCGGCTGCGTGAAACCTGCACTTCTTCAAGCTCATTAAACATAGATTATACTTTTCTCTGCACAGTGAGGAAGTGAGTATTTTTCAGTCCACTTTCAGTCAGCACTTTCTTACAGCAGCGTGATGTGTCATCCCACTCTGTAATATATTAATCATGTGGATTCTGAAAGCATATGACATTCTAATGTCTATAAAAATGGACAAAAGTGGGCTAAAGGTAGCATTCTGCCATGTTTATAGATAACAATGTGTCATACAAGCCCCACCGACAGTGTATACACCTTTCAAGTTGTCCTTACGTTGTTATGTCTAAGACACATCCTAAAACTGACTTGATTATTTTTTTCTATAATCTGTCTACACACAATACTCTACGATGACAAAGCATAAACAGTGTTTACAGTGGTTTACAGTGTTTTGTTCATTTATTAAAAATGTACACAAAATGAGGACAGCTTGAAGGGGTCTGAAAACTTTCCGAATGCACTGTAAACAAGTCTATTGCAGAGTGCTGGTTTGAAGTGTCTGAGGATTTAAACATGCTGGTTTGAAGTGTCTGAGGATTTAAACATGCTAACTGGTGTACAACAAGCTTCCATTTCATGTAAGCTACATTAGTCTCACAGCTCCAAACATATCCTGACTGCTCAACATTATTTAGAGCAGAGGTCCTCAACCACTGGTCCTTTGGTACCGTGCCGCACAGAAAGACAGAATAAAAAATAGTTTATTGATTATCAGAGTCTGAAAGATCTTTTATTCTGAAAAGCGGAAAAGTGAGTTGTATTTTTACGCACGTTGTTTTTAGTTGTACTACCGGTCCGTGTAAATATTGTTTTACATGATAACAGTCTGTGGCGCAAAAAAGGTTGAGGGCCGCTGATTTAGGGGATAGTATAACCCTGATTTTCAAAGAACTATCCTTTTACGTATTATTTTGTGTACTGTGTTATACCACGTGTTACCTGGCCACGTCTCTGGTTCCGAGTGTGCAGTATCTGACGGGGATTCTCTCTCGGTCTCCTCGTTTCTGCACCATGCTGATGTCTGCCACACACAACAGTTTCGTCTTCTACTGCTGTTCACATACTTCACACACTGAAGTCTCATTAACATCAACCCCCTCTACCACTCTTCCCCAAAATCATTCAGAAAATTATGCAAAAGAGAATTCATACATAAATACTGTCATTTGCAAATATTTTGGGTGCCCTTGGTAAAATTAAATGTAAAATTTGGAGCATACAACAAGTGGTCATGGTACATTTTATATTTTACGCTGTTTTCATATGAACAGAAACTGTGCATTAAATGTTTTGTTTCCTGGAGGATGTGGTGAAAATTTCTCTGTTTCAAAATCATTCAAGAGTCTCAAAACCTTCAAAATGATATTGTTGTTGTCAGAACAAAACTTAATGTCTAGAGTTTTGTAAAATTGTTTTGTAATTGCGATCAGGTGATATAATGGTAATTAGGCGATTATGTAATGGGGTTACAGATTATGTACTTGTCATACAAAATGTCTGTATTCCTGAAAACAAAAAATGTGGCACCAGCTTGAGTCATCTGACAATAGTATGAGGAATTGCTGACAGGTGCAATTTATAACTATCAAGTCCATTGACTTGAATTTCAGTAAAACAAGACTTCTTCTGCTTTAAGCTGCACAAAAGCATTAAACGGCCTCATAATACATGTTTCCTTTTAATGTGTAGTGCATGTCATATTTGTCTGGCTACATTGTGAAACTTTTTTCAATGTAGTCGTGCTTGCCAGTAAGTGGTGTTTTATAGTGTAAAAGAGGAAATACTTTTGTGAGCAGTTTGGATGCATTTGTGGTTTTTGTATGTGTGTAAATGATTTAGCAACTACCCACCATGTAATTCGGGTTTGGACTTCCTGTTTTTCTCCTCCGCCAAAACAGCCGTCTTCCCTTCTTCCTCTTCATCTTCTCCCAGCTCGTCATCCTCCCCCTCACTGGCCAGGCTCTGAAATAAAGACAGAAGAAGGTGAGCGGCCATCAGTGAACATGTTCTCATAACCTTTCTACATCCCTCATGGTGTATACAGTTTCAAATGCTTCGTCCTGCATTTTGAAATAATAGAGAGTTTGTCTCTCATTGTAACAGCCTCTACTCTTCATAGAATGGATGGTGGAACATTGCTGTGGATGGTGGAACATTGCTGTGAAGATCTGATTGTATTCAATCACTGTATTCAGCATTAGTGAGGTCAGGTACTTTGTGCTATGATGATAAGTTTTCGATTACAAATACCTCTCCAGAGATCACAGTTTCACAGTCTAATACTGGGTGGCTTAAAACCCTTCTAGCCAGTGCTTAGCATTGGGCATGATGACCGTTACTCATGTGCAGCTGCTTCAGAGCATCTGTTTAGAGTTACAATGCTTTTCTGTGGAGAACTGTCAGCAATGGGTGCACCTTAAAGTAGCTGAACCCATTAGAAAAAGTGTCTGGATACATTTGGACAAACTGTACATTAATTACATACCTTCATGTCATTCATTATGTAATTACATTTTGTGTAGCATAGTAAAATGACAATAACACAAGGTAAAATTACATAGTGCCTAATGAACAGTGCATGTTTGAAACCAGTGTAATTATACAAACTACAGTCAATACTCTGTGTCTAAATTTAAACTGAACATTAAGGTGTAAAGGATATACAGTACACACAAAAAATTTAAAACATGTTTTGGATGAATGCTTCACATGCTGGAAGAAGGAATTTACTGTAACTGGTATCTGACATGTCTAACACAATCAGTTCACACTGTAATACTGGTTTACAGCAAAGAATTCGGGTCACTTTATGTTCACTGTAATGATTTCCATATTAGATACACTAAAAAAGGTTTGAATGTAAAATTATTTAAATAAATAAATAAATAAATAAATGAAAGTGTATGACATCAACACTCCTGGGGTATTTTACTTTAGTACGAATCGTGTTGATTTAACACACTTTGTTCAAGTTCAGCTGACTGACATATCTGACACCCTAAAAACTCCCTGGTTGTTTTCCTTATGCGCGTTTCCTCTCACCATATCAGCGCTGGGCTGGTACTTGCGAAGCCAGCTGGTTTTGTACTGGACCAGTTTCTCTCCACGGTAGCGCACCGAAGCCCAGCCACAGCCGGACTTTTTGGCTGGATTGACCAGCCGCTTACAGTGTGTAGCCCAGGCGCTTGGGGAGTTGAAGATTTGCCCCGTTTCCACCCAGCGGATTTTTCCATCTGTCAGCAAATCCCCCACAAAATTCTTCCCCTGGAAAGTAAAGAGAGAGAGAGAGAAAGAACAGTGAGCGCTGCAGAAGAGGCAGTCATAGAAGGCGACAATTGCAACAGAACAGTAAATGGCTGACATTTCTGAGATTTTTTTTTACATGTATATATGTCTCTTCTTACATTTTATTTAACTGTGTCTGACTTATAACTCAATGAGACGGGCAGAGGAATCCTGTGGAAAGTGGAGATTCTAAACCCCCAGTCCATTCCTATTTTTATCTACAAGTAAAAGAATGGAAAAGGTGTAAGATTGTGTGTTACAATCCTTTGCATTTAGTTCTGTTTTTGAACTTTTGAACATTTAAACAAACAAAAAAATTAAAAAGTACAGACTTCAGGAAAATGCTTTCAGCTCATTACAAAGTGAAGTAATTAATTGTAAAATTACTTGCATTGGTATGTATTGGATCATGAAATGACAATAATAACCCTCGATTTATGAAAGTCCAAAGAGTAGGAAAAGAGGCTTCTGAATGTCAGAACAGAGGAAACACAAACCTCCACTGGGCAAAGAGTTTTCAGTACTGAACCCCTTTCACCAAATGTACTTAAGGGCTGGGAAGACTCATGGTCTTTTTATCCATACAGTTCCCAGCTCTTCAATATGTCAGCATGAACTCCTACAGTTTCATAAACATTTTCTCCGTAAATAGCCTGGACTTCACCTTAGTCTTTTTGAAACTTAAGAATTACTGCATTTGTCTGCATTGTTTTCTATGCAGTTTATCAATAATAAGCCCAAAAGTAATATAAATAATATAATAAAAAAATAATAATAATATAAATTTGTTGTTGTGGTAAGAAAAGATTACTTGTCTAGAATGGTAACTATGGGACATTACTTTCTAACTAACTATGATGATTATTACTAGGCCAGTCATGATCAGTCGTGGTCACTGATGACTGACTGACATAAATAGCTGTAATAAACAATTTAAACTTGTTCACTGTATGCAACTATTACAGTCCAAGCCAAGTGGCCAAAACGGCTGTTTAGCTACCTTCTATGTTTACTAGTAGCTAGCATTTGTTGTTGCGTTTATTTGTCTGAACCCAACATCCTCAATTCACATTCTGCTTGATGCTGCATAACATGACTGTGAAATTTAACAGTTGTAGAAAATAACTGGTTATTTTCTAATTATCACAATATTTCTCAAATATGATGTGCGATTATTTGAAAATTTTATTTTACTACTAGGAATTTAATTACTAGGAATTTTAGAGTTATTTCATGTAATTGTGCCAGGCATGGTAACATGACTTTATTATAGGTAATTTTAGACCACTTTTATCATATATCATGAGATGTTCATACGAATAATGTTTTAAAAAATGAGAAGGAACACAGACAAAGCAGACTTTTTCCAGTCTCTAAACACAAATGATTTGGCCTGGAAACCACTTAAGCCCATAAAGTGCCAGGTGATGTCAGTAGGAGTAGGCATCCATTTGTCCCACCTATAATTTAAGAATATTTCAGCTGGTTTGCATTGTTGACCTTAGGATGCAGTAAGCCTGGGACTGTATGTGGTTCAGTACCAGGTAGTGTATGGACAAAACTCCATCTCCAGGCTCCACCAGGCCGTCCTTCAGTAACACTCTGAGTGTGATGCCCCTGCGTGTCAGAACAGACCCCCGCCCTGCAGACACTCTGATATCAGCATCTTCCCCTCCACTCAGCTCTTCATCCTCCTCATCAGCTCCTTCCTCCACCACCTGAGGAGATGAGGGCGGCTCTGAACCTGAGGTGGAACACACACACACGCACACACACACGCACACACACGCACACACACCGTTTACATATAAGAATGGACCATGCTGTGCTACATTAAACACTATATATAAAAAAGTATTCGGCAACCCTTCTAATGGGTGGCCTGGTGGTTAGGGAAGGTTGTGGGTTCAAATCCCAGGACTGCCAGTTGCACCACCGAGGTACTCTCGAACAAAGTATCGCCACCACACACTGCTCCCCAGGCACCTGCCCTCTGCTTCGCTTGGTGAATGGGTTAAAAGCACAATTTCACACTTTTCACACTGTGTGCTGTGCTGTGGTGTGTTCACGTGTGACAAATGGACACTTTACACTAAAGTGAATTCGGCTACTTTAAGGCGCACCCATTGCCAACATGTGCTGCTACACACACTTACGTCTCTATAGATAAGAACAGCAAATAGAAATAGTCTCCAGAGCAGCCATTAACTTAAAGTCACCTTGCCCAACGTCAAGCATCAGATGGGATGTGGATCAGCGGAACTGCGTTTTCTCAAATGATGAAGCGCCTTTTAATATTTCTGGCAAGAGCTGGAGAGGCGTTTGAGATCCAGAAGTAATTCGACATCAGTACTTGCTCTCACTACTACTCTTGCAGCTGAATGCGATCAGATCCTCACAGAAATGTTTCAATATGTAGTGTAAAGCCTTCCCAGGAGAGCAGAGGTTGTTACTGCAGCAAAGAGGGGGGTGGAGCAAACTTCCTATGAATACTCCTTGATTTAGGAAGAAACGCTGGACAAGCAGCTGTCCAAACTTCTAGACATTTAGTGCACATGGTCCAGCAGGAGAGCTGTTAGGTGCTGGAACAGCAGAGTTTCAGCAAACAGTGTGAGTGTTAAGAATGACTCAACAGGAAAGCCACGAACAAAGTTATGAGATTGAGCGTGTATGAAACCACGGAGCAGATCTATAGAGCACACAGCTGTACTGATTTCTATAAGCAAGAAGCAAAAGCAAAAAACGCCCCATAAAAGTGCACTAACACTTCTAATGTGAAGTGGTTAATTATGAATCAAACAGATTATCTCTCAGTTTTACTTCTTGAAGTCAGACACGGGCTGGTAAAATCTGTTTTGTATGCACAAATACATGAGGATCATGTTAAATTAAAATAATATTTTGACATTTACAGTTTACTTCTTGTAGTCATAAGTGGACTGGGAAAATCTGTTTATGTATAAATACGTCAGAATCATGTTAAATTAAAACAATGTTGTTGTTTTTTCATTTACAGTTTACTTGTAGTCAGAAGTGGACTGGTAAAAATTTGTTTGTTTATGCAAAAATACATGAGAATCATGTTAAATTAAAACGATGTTAATACATCCCTCTCTAGCTTCAAAAACATGAAGACTCATCTGTTCAGAGATCACTTCTCCTGGTCTATCTTTTTATACTACTCCTGCAAAAATAAACATTTAGTACTCTCCTCGGGTTCTCACGCTATCCTGAAACTTAAATGTTTCCTTCTATTATAAGTCGCTTTGGATAAAAACGCCTGCCAAATGAACGTAATGTGATGTTTATGTTTTTATAGCGTGTCCATGTGGAAGGTGAAAGTTTATAAAACACTGTTTTTGAAGTTTCTCCCTGAGCCTAGACTACTTTATACGCCTACTTTCTAACACGACAACTTGCTACATTATCGTGTGTGTTTAACTTTGCTCAGGTGTAAAATCTTGCATTTTTGGTTACAGCCCAGGAGGGACAGGTCTGAATAAAAGCCGTCCCTGATGAGGTTTTTATTTTTTGTGTTGGAGATTGGTGGTGCCATCTTTGTTCTTCTTCCCTGTTATGGCTACTCTTCTCCTGGCCTCGCCGCGGCCTGCTAATTATTAATTTCATCATTAGAAGATGGAAAAGAAAAGAAGAAAAAAAGCTGTTTTCTTTTCTTAATTCTCACCCATTTCCCGAGAGCCGTCGGACAGAGCTTTGACTTGCAGGAGCTCCAGGACTGAGGCGCTGTGTTTCGGCCACTTTGCGGAGAGGAGCCGCTGTTTTTGGGGCTTTATTTTGAACACTTCGCTGAGCTAGCCAGCAGGCTATTATTCAAAAGCATCAGTGCAGACGCGTGTGCGTGTGTGCGTGTGTGTGTGGGGTGTGTGTGTGGAGTTTCCTTGTTGTGTTAGTGTAGCTTTAATGTCACCCCCCTCCCCTTTTCTCCCTCTGCCCGTCCTTCTCACGCTCTCCTGCAAATTGGCCGCGTGTTTATGTTTATGTTTACGGTTTTAATAAACGCCATTCTTTGAAACCTTCTATGTCGCTTTCATCATGTGTCCTGCTTAAGTGTTTATTATATTCCCATAAAATAAACACCATAAAGTATATTTACGGTACTGGGCTGGATAGTCTCGCCGCACAGCTTGTGTTCCAGTTTCCGGTGGTCAAATGGGCAGCCGGACAGGAGCGATTATTAGACACGATACGGTAATGAAGAGGTCACCAGAACAACCGCTAGATGGCACGAAGAAACACGGTATGAACAAAGCTGCCAAATTAATGCACTATGTGGACAAAAGTATTGGGACGCCTGGGCATTCAACCAAAAGACACTTTAAGTACATTGCATTCTAATGCATAGACTTGGAGATGCTCCCCCTTTGCAGCTATAACAGTTTCCATTCTTCTTGGAAAGTTTTCCACAATATTTTGGAGTGTTTCAGTGGGAATTTGCACCCATTCGTTCTGTAGAGCATTTATGAGGTCAGGCACGGATGTTGGATGAGAAGGCCTGGCTCACAATCTCCGTTCCAGTTTATCCCAAAGGTGTTGGATGGGGTTGAGGTCAGGGCTCTGTTTGGGCCAGTCAAGTGATTCCACACACCGAACCCATTCAACCATGTTTTTATGGACCTTGCTTTGTGCACTGGGGCAGTCATGCTGGAATAGTAATGGTTTTCCACAAACTGTGTCCACAAAGTTGGAAGCATGGCGTTGTCCAAAATGGCTTGATCTGCTGAAGCATTAAGGTTTGCCCTTAATGCTTCAGCAGTAAGGGGCCTAGGCCATACCCTGAAAAGTGCCCCATTACCTTTGTCCATGTAGTGTATTTAAAGTGTTTAGATGAACAGTGTTTTTTAATTAATATACAAAAAATGAACACAATTAAATACAGATAGCATTATATGGTAAATTGTATTTTTATGCACAGTATATCAGTGTGTTCCTTGTGACAGCCCAGTATTACTTGTTAAACCTGGTTTGACTTAGTCAATACTTCATTAAATTAAATCAGGATCTGCTGGAATTTCACGAATCCAACTGAGGAGAAATCTGGAATCAAACCCGCTCACAAAATATCAGGTACTTTTTTCCCAAACAAAACAAATCTTGATACTTTTTACTGATTTATTGTCATTAATTCTAATGTTAAAATGGCTTTAAACTAGTTGCACAGAGCCTTTTGTCTAGGGGAGCCTAAAGCTATGCCGCAGCAAGAGTACTGTCACTTCAATAAAAGTAAACAGTGAAAATACTTTTCCAGAAAACCACTTGAATGGGAGCACAAAAGTGCAAGAGCAAAACACTGCCCAAGTATTGTTGCCTGAGGTTAAAATAAGCTCCCAAAAATAGATCAGAAACTTAATATTGATAAGTATACAGAAGAACTGCTCTCCTCACTTGTAAACTTAGAACTACCACCTCAAAACATCTGTGTTTTCACCACATCTATTACTATGTAATACACTGTATTATATATCATGTATCCTATTTTTATGTAAATTATATAAATCCAAAAATTTGCTGTTAATTTTTATTTGTTTACTCTGTGTCTCTGTACCCTGTAAAATCTGGAACTAATATGGATTTAGTTTCATTTTTAAATCTATTACCCCTGGTGTATAACTTTTCTTGTTTTTCTGTTTTATTTACATTTTGGTAGGCTTGTTTTACAATGTGTGTATTAGCAGTTTTTAACAAAGCAATATAATCGATCAAACTGCTTTGAAAACTTTAATTATAATAAACTATCTTAACTGGCAGGTAATAAACAACAACAGCAATCACATGACAGCAGGGGGGCGTGGCTAACTCACTATACACCACCTCTATACTCACCTGCTGTCAGAGGAGTCTGAGCTCACTTCAAATTCTCAGCTCAGATCTACACAGGCTTTTCACACACACGTCTGCACTCAAACTGCACAGACCCTGAAGAGCAGTGTGTTTAATTAACATGTAATTTAGGAACCGCGTCGTTGTTGCCGGCATTTTGTAATTGTTTTACCGAAGAAAAGAGATTTACTCGGATGGCGACGTCTAGGAGACCCAGACGACCCAAAACTCTGCTACCAACCTGCTATCACGAAGGGTTTCTAGAAAAGAAGTCTTTTAAAGACAAAGTAAGTTATTACACAAAGTAAGTTATTACCCGTTTTAAATGTGCTTTTATGAGTTCATTTCTAGGTCCTGATTGTAGTGAGAAGAGTATTCTTGTAATATTAGTTTTAATGTTTACATGAATATAATACTCTGTTAAACAAGGCTGTTCAGTTCTGTTGTGCCCTTTGTTGACATGCGCCCCAGACAGGTGAGCTCCCTTTATTCCATCTACTCAGTTTTGACTGGTTTGACTTTCTGAATGCTTTCAAATGATTTTTTCGATTTTTCGTTTTTTACTGAGGTGTATTTATGAGGAAAGTAAAGTGTTCCCCTGTTTGCTCATTTACTGTTTACTGTTTGGGGGCAGCTGGTGGTCTGGTAGTTAGGGAGTTGCCCCTGTGATTAGAGGGTCGTGAGTTTGAATCCCAGGACTGCTAGTGGCACCACTGAGGTACCCTTGAGCAAGGTACCGTCCCCACACACACTGCTCCCTGGGTGCTCTGTTCCTGGTCAGTAGTAAACATAGCTAGCACTTAGTCAGTCCAAACCTAATCTTAAACCTGAATATTAGATTTTCATTTATGCTGCAATACTTTTAGTTAAACAATGCTTTCCAAATTGTGAAAGATAATGTTAAACCTATGCAATTATACAATCTTTTCTTAATATAATGTCAGGTCATGTTTTTTAATCTTAAATATAAGGAAACTCACAGTCTTAAATAATTTAAATACATTTGTAGTTTTCATACTACCAATTTGTAAAGATGAACCAAAGTCGCTAAGTAACTCTTCTACTACGGTGGAACAGAGTGTTTCAAGTCTTTGCCCAGCTGGTGACATATCTTCAGAAAAAAAAAAATTAGCCAGCTTCTTTAACAGCATTAAAGGAAAAACAGCACTGAATTAATTTTCTTTTACATAATGTAATACGCCAAGAAGAAGACCAAGCCTTGTGGACTTAGATATTGTACCTGTTAGTTGATGAACAGAATGGAATTCAAGTTGCAGAAGACCTTTGGTTGAATTAGATTAGATTAGATTAGGCTGGAAGAAATGCAGGTGTTTCTATGCTGAGCGTGTTCCACCACAAATGATGAGAA
>JBBPCX010000016.1:20223324-20245718 GCA_037974365.1 Hydrocynus forskahlii | reverse complement strand
ATTAGATTAGATTAGATTAGGCTGGAAGAAATGCAGGTGTTTCTATGCTGAGCGTGTTCCACCACAAATGATGAGAAAGAACCTGGCTCGTACCACCAGTGCTATTTATTATGTTTATGTGTATGGAGCTGTTCACCCTAATGGCTGTGAAAGCATCAAAAGGTTCAGCAATTAATTCTAATTATTCAGTTCAGCTACTTTAAGGTGCATTGTCACCGTCCTCTAAACTCACATTGCTCTAAAACACCATGTTGAGCTCATGAGGGATTTAAAGTGAGCTAAATAGTTGATTTATATATACTATAAAAGTGAAACATTAAAATGTCCAGAATTGTGGCACACAAGGTTGCATTTGGTTGCTTCCACTTCAAAATGCAAGACAGTCTTTTAAGCATAGCTGTTGTGAGTTTCGGAACTTATTTATTTGAGTTTCAGAAGTATGTCATTGGCCATCATACTGGTAAAGCACTGCGAATTACAAGGTTTGGATTATGAAAACAAAAAAATAAATCTAAACCTTGTTCAGGCCACAAAATGTTCAGGCCCTAATTACTTCCTGCCATTTAACTTTGGACCAGCATCCATGACATCAGTTGTAATGAATTCTTTGAAGGACTGGTGAGGTCAGAAATCCTTAGCAGTAACCCAGTAAAACAGAGTAGGCACTGGACCCCATGTAGTTTACTTATGGACACCATAAGGAGTAAAGGATGCCAAATTACTTCTCAAACATTTAGAGTGAGAGGGTGTCATGCTAGACTCTTATGTTTTGATTTTTCATCTGCTTTTGACAGAATTCAACCTCATTTTTTAACCAGGAGGCTTTTATTAACCTCGTAATAATCTTGTGGTCTGGATTTTGGATTTTTTTAAATTAACAGGACACAGACAGTGAAAGTAAACTGAGTAATCTCTGACCAACTCTGTTCTCCCACTGGCACCCCACAAGAATAGTACACCTGTTATTTATTTTTCACAAAACATGTGCAAATATGACAGTTGTTAGGTATGCAGGTTATTCTGCTATAGTTAGCCAAACGAGGAAACCAGCTGCGGTCCGGTCGGTGAGGATTTTGTTAGGTGGTCCTACCTGCAATTAAATGTATATAAGACTAAAGATTTGATTTTAGAAAACAGGCTCTATCAAAAACTTGATAGAGCCATGGGACAATTATCGGGACAATTATCGACTCAAATTTGAGTTTTGAAGAAAATTGTAAGGCGGTGTGCAAGATGGGGCACGTCATGATTTGGAAACCTGTATTATTATATTATTATATAATACATGTGATCAAATACTTAGAAAAGGGCTTAGAAAAATCCCTTGACAGGTCATCAGTCCATCACTGGGCAGACACTCAGGCACACACACTCACACCTTGGTGAAATTTCGTATCTCCAATTCACCTGTCATACAAGTCTTCAGACTGTGGGAGGAAACCAGAAAACCCTTCCAGACACGGGGCGAAGATGTAAACTCCACACAGAAAGAGCCCTGGCTGGGAATCGACCCCATGACCTTCTCCTTGTGAAGCGACAGCACTAACTCATTTGCGGTAAATGATAAATGATTTTGTGAATAATTTACAGCCCTTATCCGTATTGCACTGTAGGTTACCATAAAGGTTCCTCCAGTATATCACTCCAAATCTAAAGGCCCCATAGCACACAGGCTGTGAGTTCTTTCCAAGATAATGTTTAACATGAGCAATTACTGTAACATGCACTGCTCTTAAGGAAGTTGTGAATATGACCTATTACCATTGCAAGTGTTATGAGAAACCTTTCACAATTTGGGACAAATTTTCCGGACTTTGCTTTCCAAAGCAGCAACGTCAACAAGAACCAGTTTAACAGCTTCCCACACACGCACAAAGTCACAAACAAATATGTTGTTTTCCTGTGATTACTCAAGGGAAATGCCTGAGGTTTTAATCATTCATTCACTTCAAAAAATAATGCCATAGTTTCTGATTAAGTACTAAGTTGTAGGAGTGACGAAGACCGGACCCAATAGCCGCACCTGGCCATCATAATGGTTAAACGATTCCTCACCTGTGAATCCTGACATAGGCCAAAAAAACAACCTTCATTATAGTTTCGTCTGTGCTTCGGGATGTCCTTTGGATGTTTCTTGTATGAAACTAGGTTTCTGAACCTGTTTGTAAATATTTAAGCAAGCAAAACCATGACTCTTGCTTACTGGCAGGTGAAACCCAAGTAACCTTTCCTGCTCATACCTTCCATTCCCCAAACCTGCTGAACCACTTCTCCAACCAGCAACATTTTTTTGCCCAGCAGGCATTGACATATTTAACTAAAACTGAAAATAAGTCCATGTAGGAATTCTTTCTTATCCATTTTCCACAGCTTTAGTTAAATGGAAAGTTTTTTTTTCAGGTTTACTCCTGCACTTCTCCATTCTCCTCTGTAAATGAGATAATCTGTCATGAACAGCAGCCTGGAGTTTTCAGAAAGTTTTTCTTTTTTTTCCGAATGTAGTCTGTTTTTTCTGTATTTAATTCATTTTTCAGTCTGCCTATTTGGACCTTCCTGTAAAGGGTATCTTCAAAAGTTAACTTACATATAATATGGTAAATTTGAAAAGTATTGTATTATTTATTTATGTGAGCTGGCAAAATTACGGGTCTGCTGTACAATACCCTCAGTGTTTACTACTCAGTTTTGTTCATCTACTTTAAGACTCATTCGCTCGCTTTCTGAAACCACTTAAGCCACACTAGGGTCGCGAGTAACCGGAGCCTAGCTTGTGGTCTCCACTTTTAACACATTTTTTACACAGTTTTGGTAGTTTTTGAAGTGATGTCGCTTTCTCATTGTAAACGAACCACAAAATAAACATCAAAGAAAAGTGTCAAACAAGCTAAATGCCTAATTAGTTTCATTCCAGTTTCATTACGATATACTAATGTGGTCCTTTTATGTTTTGTACAGACAGCGCGAAAGCTTTGGACGTCCTTATGCGGAAATTCACTCTTCTTCTTTAATAACAACAAGGACAATGATGTGAGTTTACTCTCAACAAAGTGTGTGTGTGCACACATATCACAGTCTAAACAAAACCCCATGTCTGCAAAATGCTTGGGAGCATTCCTGTCATTTTCCTATCATTTTACTGGTACATGCATTGTTATATTTTCACACATAACTATCTCCAATGAAAATTAAAACACAGTGACACAATTTGTGTATGTGTGTGTGTGTGTGTGTGTGTATAAATGGCTCTGTGAACTCTTCTGTATGTTTGAATTAACCTTTAGCATGTGCAGCTAATTGTGTGTGTGTGTGTGTGTGTGTGTGTGTGTGCGCGTGTTTGAGAGCAGTATGTGGAGAAGCTGGAGCTGTCTGACTTTGTCTCCCTAACTGATGACTCCAGTAATGATCGTAACCTGGAAGCAGCGAGACTTAAACTGCACTTAAAAAATGGAGACGTTCAGCTCACTGTGAGTGCTAATATTTTAATACACATTGTGTTTTAGCAGTGTTTTAATACGGTGTATTAGAGTTCAAACATGACTTAGAAGGAAAACAAAAACAAAAGCAGTTACTGAATAATTCTTAGCATTGAGTTAAAAAATAGTTTGTTAGGAGATACTGAATAATTTGTGGTAGATGCTGAATAATATATTGTGGATACTAAATAATTGATAGTAGTTTCTGGATAATTCACATTAGACACTGAATAATGAATTGTAGCTACTGAACAATGAACTTTAAAGGCAGTTTAAAGGAACCATTTGAAAAATGAGTGATTTTTTTGTTTGTTTTGTAACCGTGAGAAGAACTCATTGTCATAGTCAGAAAGAGGACTGTTCCATTTATCCTTCATAATCATGACACTTGTTCCCTCCCCCAGGCTCCAAGTCTTGAAGCGCGAGAGCTGTGGAAAGGCTTCATCCTCTCTGTTTCTGAGGTAAGTAAACCTTCCTGAAACAGTGCTGGATCACAGCGTCATGGTTTTTGACGTCAAAGAAGCTTTCAGCAGGTTTTACTGCAGCTGTAATTCATTCACTCTGCAACAAAACCTTACTAGCATTCTTCTTTCACTGTCCTGGCACATAGCCAGACAGTTCTGTTCAAACATTTGTAGTATGCATATAGAGATCTGATGTTTTTTTTTAACTATATGTTTTTGGTATCTAAAAGAGTGTATCAACAAAAACCAATAGTACCAAAGTCAAGGTATCAGTAATGGTATCACTATCAAGAAACGACAGGCAGCTCCAGCCCTTACTGGTGAAATTTGAGCTGCACACCATCATTTCTGGAATCAGCTGAATCAACCTCATTTCTATAGACATTTATTACTAAAACTTTTATTTATGCTTTGTCCTCATTTTGTAGACTCTTTCTGCAGCTTCTGAGCAATCTGTCCTGCAGTAGACCTATTTTACCATAAATTACTGTACTAAAGGATTCTTGTGGTTTGTGGCTTGTAATTTTCTTGTGTTTTTATGCATTTTGGTCGTCTCCATTTCTCACAGCTGGGAAATGATTCTGGTTAAATGAATTACCATTACAGAGCTCCAGAGGTGTGCGTGCATGACCGACATGCTCGTTTCGAATATGTGGTCCATAATTAAATTCTAGAAAATAACAATGACTTACACAAAATTACAGGACTGCAGACTGTTATACTGAGCTGAAAAGAAAAATTCTGTGAAAAAGTATGCAGTTGAGGATGTGCGTATAAAAATATCATGCTGACTACTAGCCAGGAGACTAAAAACCGAATGCTTTTTTTAGATTTCTCGACAAGTTCAGATCAGGAGGCTCAGCAGAGTAGGTGAAACTATGTGTGTCTCTCAGCTTGCAGTGCCCTGTTCCCTCAACCTGCTGCCTGGTCAGATCCTCATGTTGAGGGAGGTTGTGGAGAAAGAGAGAGTCAGACGTAAACCGCTTCCTTCCCCTCCTCCTGCCGCACCTGTACCTGCACCTGCTACTAAAATCGTGACAACATCCAACATACCACCCGGCCTTGAAGACGCCTACCTGTCTATACCGTCCGAAATGCCAGTGTACGTTTTGCATCATTGTTAATAATAACAGTTTTGTTTCTAAGTGAAAAGAGTGAGGCATGGAGATTATTTTTCTCATGCCAGGTAAACTCGCCCTGTAAACCCTTGGCAGTGTAGCAGGGTTTTATTTTGTCTATGAACAGTTTTTCAGCTATTTTTCTTGGTCTACCAGCCTTTGTCTTGAATTCAGCATCTCATTTTCAGGCTGTGAAAATGATTTTAGAATCCCCTTGCTTTGTAAGAGCTGATTATCTTTAGTTTCTTCTCTTCTCACTTTGTTACATTCTGTAACTATCTACATCCGACTTGGAATAAGGCCTAAGGAGAATAAGACCTTACAAAAATAACTGGATTATAATACTGGATTAACAGAAAGGATGCCCAAATGTTTGCACACAACGCATTTTATTTTCACCAAATAAGTGGCAGTCATGCATAAAAATGTTTTGAAATATTCCATGCTGAAGGTAGAAACATCTTTTCAAATACGGAATGCCCAAACTTTGTTTGAAACTGTATATATCAGAGTACATTCAAGGTCCTGCCCTTTTTGACCAAGATGTAGAAGCTTCCAGCGTACTTTCATTAAAAGTACACTTATAGTGACTGATTCACTGATGAGAAATTGTAGGGATTCCCATGCTGCAGTTTGACTGTTTAATACTGAATTTCCTTTCTGTCCTTTTTCATTTATACACAAAATACACAAAATAAGCATTGCATTCTTTAGGCATTGTCTTCAGCTGCATTCATACGTGTGTGCTGTGTTTGGTTTGGTAGGTGTTTTCAGCAGGTGTCTCGTGCTGAAGCTGAGCTTATTCTGGAGAGGAATCAGGATAAGGGGAACCTGCTGCTCCGACCAGGGCGGAGCGGCTCCTCTTTTGCAATTACAACCCGACAGGACCTTAATGGGTAAAGCAAAACACACACAGACACAAATACTGTTATCTAAAATAAAGTAGACAGAACCATAAAAGCATATCTGTTTGAGATTACTGAATGGGAGTGCCTCAGATAAAGTCATTTCGGTCTGGTGTCCCAGTCAGGGATTCAGTATATTCCTGGACTACAGAGAATGATTCAAAGGAATAGTTCTGACGCTTCTTTACCTTGGTAGTGATAGGAACCAAGGGTCACTGTGTCCACCACACAAATATAGCCATTTTATTGACTGTTCAACATGACCAGTGAACCTAGATGTGTCATCTGAGTGCATATGTAATGTTGTGATATTGATTAATGGTAAAACAATAAAATAGTAAACTAAGTAGTCAGTAAAGATCCTGCATTTAATTCACATGCATGGATTTTAGACAATAGGTTTATGTCAAAACTATAATGAAACAGTGCCTCAGCCATCATGCAGCTTATTTGTAACCATTTCATGTAATAGCTGTCTGTAAGGTCACTTTCAGAGGCATACAATTGTTCAGACGTTTTTATCACCAGTGCTGTGAACAATTCGGACTCTGTACGTTTTCCTAGAATGGAGCATTTCACACTAAACCATTCAAAATCATCTTGTTTACATCTTCATAATTTATTTATGTATTATGTTTGAAAAGTCAGTGGGATTCCTCTTTAACAACTCAAAAACATTTTGAAGCAGGTGTTTAAGTGATCTAGGCCTGTGCTTTGCACACTACTGATTGGTGCATTGCTTCCATTACTTGTCAGCTGCGTTAGCCTTGTGACTCCAGTGCAAAGCTTTTACCAAACCACCACTTTACTGTCACAGAACAGAACTTTACTGTCACAGAGGGTGTTGTGATGCATATCAAGACCTTTGGCTGCAAAGACATATCTTCCTGGTTCCTGGCTGAAACTCAGTGACACAAAAAACTGTACAGACATGTCTGGTTTCGCTTTTGCTGCTGTTATGTATAGTGTGTTGGGTAGAGTGATTGATGTAGCCCATCACCCTCTTTTTTCTCTTTTTCCTCCACCAGGCCAGTGTTCCGACACTACCTTGTGAATCGGAGGCCTGAAGGTGGATTTGCCATCGCTGTTGACAGTCCTGTGAGCATTCTCTCAAAATAAAACATCATCATTCCTTTACTATACTCATGCTTATGAGGTGCACCTGCACTGCTTAACATGATACACAATATTTTATACACATACAGCCATGGAAAAAAATACGAGACTGCATCATTTTTTCTCTGGTTATTGCTGTTGCAATTTGTGGGAGTGTGTCTGTGTAAAATGTGCATGTCACTATTGTTTTATACACTTTTGCCCATACTTAAAAATTCAGATGCAAAAACTATTTAGAGAACATGTAGAAATAATACATATAAATGATTTATTATTTCTTATTATACCTGCACAACTTGCACAATTGTTGCAGTTGTGCAATTATATATTGAACATGTTAAGTCATGTTAAGAGCACAGTGTGTGCATGTGTGACTCTGCACAGGAGTGAAGCTGCTGGAATACAGCACATAGAAAAGCTGCTATACAAACACTGCTGCACTCACAACACATATTGAGGCATTTCTTATTTTTTACACAGCTCACACTGCAAAAGTTAATAAAAGAATAACTACATTTTGTTCTTTACCTTACTTTGTCTTATTCTACTTACAAACTGGAGCTCATAAACGAGCATATTAATAGGTTTTATATTTTTTTACTCCAAGCTTTATCTCTTAAGTCTTGCCAAAAGATTTATGTTGATGTAAAAATGCTATAGATTTATGTTGATGAGTGAATTGTGCTGGGCTCTTAGAAAAAAGCAACAGAGAAGTGGAGATAAGGAAGACTTGTGCAATGTGACGAGGCTTGGCATGCTCTGTGAATTCCATTGTTAAACTGAACATTGATCAAACAAGAATTTAGATAGGCATCTTTCCTACAGCAGTTATCTGGCCATTGCTTTTATAGTGTTCAGCTCTTTTATTGTTGCTTCTCATGCAAACTTATAATGCTTTGCTTTTCTATAAAGAAACAATTCTTGTAGTGGAATTTATATTATTCAGTCTATACATAGTCAGACATCTGTCACCAGTCTGTGCCTTACCCTTTTAGCAGGAATGCTAAGGCAAAGAAAGTTAATATGTTGAATGTATTGTATAACTCAGATTTACACATCTGTTTTAGATCCTGTGTGAGACGCTACACGAAGTTATAAGCCGTTTGGTGGAGAAGACTGGAGGTGTCCTGAAGCCCATAGTTCTGGAGCAGGCTTATGAAGAAAGCATCAGTAAGGAACTGCTAGTCACATAGAATAATACTAATAATATTTGTTAATATAGTGTTTATATATATATATATATATTTACAGTGAATGTACTTTGAAGGTTCAGGTGAAAATGCATTGCATTAAAAGTCTCTTGGAAATGTAAAAGTTAGTGAAACCTAAAAGTGCAAGCATTCAATTTCAGTAATACTTGAGTATTACTGAAATATAGGAACAGAGTGCAATTACTTGGAGGGACCATGTCCTATATTTTTCTTACATTTAGGTCAAGTCAAGCCAAGTCAAGACAAGTAGGTGTTTGTTGTCATTTCAGCCACATACACAGTGCACACTGAAATGAAACAACGTTTCTCCATGACCATGTTAACAAAAGCAGAAACATCACTAGACAACACAAGTACAGGCAGGACAGGACTAAAGAGAAAATACATAAAACAAACAAGAGCAACAGTACAATAATTTACAGGACATGACAGCATACAGTGCCATCGATAGGACTAGTGTGAGTAAATACACTATATTTATATACTGTATTCTAACAATGTGCAGTCGTTAAGTGTGCAAAAATGCAAAGGAATACAAAGACTAAGGTAGACAGCAATAAATAATGGTTCAAAAATACTTAGAAATCATAATTAGAAAGAAATGTACAGTATAGAAAAAATGCAGAGTATTTACTGTGGGGGAGGAAGTATTCTTTGTTAATGGTGGAACAGTTTAGTGTGTGTATAATTGGAAGAAAGGAAGCAGTTCAGTTCAGTGTGTGTATGTGTATGTGTTTGTGTGTGTGCGTATATGTGTATGTGTGTGTGATGTAGGTTAGTCTCATGGCCTGAGGGAAAACACTGTTCCCCCTCCTGGTAGTAGAGGCCTGGTTCCTGTTAAGCCCTCTGCTAGACGGAAAGAGAGTTCACAAAAAATTGGGTTCACAGTGTTAAAGGACCTGTTTTCCTCCTCTGAAAATGCTTCTTTTATTTTACCCATCTAAAATTAGAATACATGGTACACATTCCTACATCTGCCCACTGATAATATAAAATAATTAAACACAGGCCTTTTGTGCTTGTTAGTAGTCATTTTTGACTGAATAAAGAGAAATCTTTGTGGTAATTGTATACAAATGTGTACATCATTTCTACACAAATACAGTTCATTTCGTTAACACAGTGTTGTTCAGTAATTGTGCTGATAATATGTTCTCTTCATGAACACATTCAAATCAAGTTCATTCAGTGCAGCACTGTTCCCAGACTTTTACCAGTTTACTGCATATGCCATTTTGGGAAGTTGCTGAAGTTTTTAAAAGGACACAATAGCTTGTCTGTCTGTTATGAAACGGCTTGTCAGCTTGACGCTGTGTTTTATGGTAGCTGGGGAGAAGGGAAGGCACGTAGGCCTCGGCTCAGCCCGCCCTTTCCTCATAACAGTTTGTGTGTGTGTGTGTGTGTGTGTGTGTGCCATACTAATTAATGCAGACACAGAATTCTATGACTGTTTACATAGTTACTTATTTATGTAATGTATTACATTTACACTGAGTACTCATTCTTAATGTACAAGTCTGCCCTTAATGTACAGTACTTCTTAAAGAAAATGCAAAAAATGGCAAAAAACATTGCAAAAATGCAAAGATTTCTTTGGAGTTTGAGCAGGAAATAATTCATATAAAATGTTTGAATGCTTTTGTTGTCACCAGCCATAACTGTTATCTCTACTTTCTATTTTGCATGCAATCTGAGTTGTTTTTGAGGGATAAAAATGCAGCTGCTTTGCCATTATCTTTAGTTCTGGGAATTATGAATGAGTCCTCAATGAAAATAGGCTGCCAGGTGTCAGTGTGCACATAAACACTAGCATGTTTATCATTGACTGCTTTTTTTCTGAGAGTTTTGGTGTGGTATGAAACTTCCCTTGTTTCATTTCCCATCCCTTGGTTTTCAGTGAATTGTGAGAAAATCATCTTCTGTCAACAAATGACAGTGTTTCTGTTTGAAAAATTCTCTCAGAATTTACAACTGGTTTATCCAGTCCATAAATTTTTCCTGTAGATTAATTATTTGGGGAAGTTTAAGCCAATAGCTTTCCAGTGCAAGATAAATATGAGTACAGTAACCCCCCACTTTTCGCGGGGGTTACGTTCCAAGAGCACCTGCATATAGTGAAAAACCACGTTGTTGTGATGTGGTTTAAAAAATGCCTATTTTTATTGTGTTAACCCTAAATATGCCCCCCAAATATGCTCCCAAAACACTTTAATTTCATTTTAAACTCATTAGCCTTAAAGAAAATGTAAAGGTAAACCTGTATTCATACTGTACAGTTTACACTGAACTCCCACTGTGCTAGAATGTAAAATTCCGATGTTACCCCAGTATAGACTGCACTGTAATTCATGCACGCACACGTTTCTTTGGTATGTGCTGTGGTTTTCTTTGGTGTAAGCAGGTGAATACAGTAATAAATTAATTTAATTAACAGTAATAAAAATACAGGGCTTTAAGAAGTACAAAGAGAAAAACACGAGAACACCCGAGCTTCACCTTGGGTGTCTCTGACATGCTGCATGGGCGGCTCGGTGAAACGGGATGATCTGGTGGAAGCAAAGCACCTCCTATAATCCAGGAGTAGACTGTATATGTAATACTTCTATAATATATGTGTGTACAGTGGGGTCCAAAAGTCTGAGCTCACATTAAAAAATCGAGGATTTGTCTTCTAATTAGAAAAATGAAATTAACAACCGAAAGTAAAAAAAAAAAAAAAAAACATGAAAAAATGAAAAAAAGGTACACAGAACACATTTTAATGCTTTTTAGAAGTATATTTAAAAAGCTCTTCAAAGAACCACATACAACTGTTCTACCATAATTTAACCATTTAACCATGCAGTGGACCTTATAAGCATGCACGTTTTTTGGGTTGTGGATCATGCATGCATAACCATTGCCTTTATTGGGATGAACTTTTTTAGGGTTAATGATAAGTATAATTAAGAAGAAATGTTTAAATACTGATAGTTGTAGGTCGCTGTTCAAATTTAAACACATCTGTGACATTGTCCACATTTTCAAAAGAGGCCAGAATTTTTTAGCCCTAACCCTTCAGTTCAAACAAACTTTAGATAGCTTTCAAATGGACTTGAACAGTTTGTGTAACAGTCTGTATCATTAGAAAATGCAAAACAGAATGGTAGATTTGGATCCCATTTATATGGTCATATATGCATTGTACAGTTATTCTGAAAACTAAATTTGTTGTAGTTACAGTCTCTGGTCTTTTGAGAAAGTTTTTACAATATGTGCTGAAAATTTGTGGTGAGGGTTTGATTGCTGCCAGCCAGAAGAGCATTAGATACTTACAGATACTTACAGTATATTGGATGATTAGGTCATCCCAGAAGCATCACCCCTCCAGAGAACACAGTTCCAATGCTCCACAGTCCAGTGCTTTATACCCCGTTAGCCGACGCTTGGCATTGGACATGGTGAACTGAGGCTCATATATTATCAGTTCCAGATCGTCCCGTTCTATTTTCAGTTATACAAAATGTGCAACTGGGCTTATGTACACTTACATTACATCCATAGTACTAACTGTGCCCATTTACACAACACGTGTCATATTCAGTATTTGACAAGTGTCTGTGCTGCACTATGGGCAGGCTCAGTAACATGCTTTGTTGTTGTGTCTCAGCATTTGTGGACAACAACAGAGAAAGTGGAGAGAGGAGTATAATATCTGCCAACACCAGCCCGGTACCACCAATACCTGCAGGCCCCAAACCAGGTACTACACACACAAACACACACGCACAGACACAGAAGGCCTGAATGGGGTGTGTGAACTGTTGCTTTTCCCTTTTATAGCGCCCAGCCCTGAGCCTAGATGGGATCAAGAAGATAACACCTACCTCAATCCCTCTGGTCAGTCCATCTTTCCCTCCTTTTTTTGATCACATTGTCTTTTCCACACTTTCATCATATGCTGCAAGATTCATTAGTTTAACCTAAAGTTTTTGTCTTTTTTGTTTACTGTGTTTGACGTTTCAGATGAGGAGGCAGACGAGATCGATGACTGTGCCATCGCTCGACCCACTAACACAGCAGGTAAAGAACAAGTGTTTATTGTACCTGTCAGAGCAAAGCACTCTGGCCTTAATTATGGTGTATATGGCTGAAGCTTTGCCAAGTATTCTATGTTCCAAATTGTATTTAACAGATGCTATTATAGATCAACTGTTGATTCAAGAATGCAAAATTTTTTTTTCATGGAGCACTTTAGCTCATATACTAATTTGTTTAACACAGAAAGTACCTGAATAGAGATAATTACCTGAAACCCATAAAGTTTTGGATGGATCCCAGATGACAATAAAAATTATTCTTGTGTGTTAGCAGGGAGGACTTTGCCCTATCAGATGTCTTTCCCTGATCATGTGAGGTTAGGCCCAGGTGAGTCCCTGCTTCCCCCTGTATTAATACACTGAGAAAATGTGGCCTGTTTCAGTGTTTTCACTAGATTATGTTTCAGGTTAGGTGGTAATCCCCTCGGAGCCCAGGGGGTTGATATGTATTTGTGGTGTAAAAAGACTTGCGCGGGGCCAGGGAAGTGTCATCACATAGAATAATTTTTTAAATACAGTGTCTACTCCTGGATTATAGGAGGTGCTTTGCTTCCACCAGATCGTCCCGTTTCACCGAGCCGCCCACGCAGCATGTCAGAGACACCCAAGGTGAAGCCAAGAACACTTGGACAACCCACCATACCCATCTCCCAGAGTACGTATTCAAAAACAGCCATGCTGCGGAAGATATAACAGAATTCTGGGAAGCCACAGCCACATATATATATATATACATATATATCCATGCATCCATGCTACTAAAGTCATAAGCGGGAGGAAGTGTAGTAACCTAAATACTTATTAGCAGAAAACATTAATTTTGTAAGATTTAACATAATTTTTTAATGACTGGAAATAACTGCCTGGGGCACTGCTAATGTAGCCAGAGAATAAGTATTTTTACGCTTGTAAATTGCACACAAACAGCTGCTGTAGCTGTATCACAAACGGCTCAAGGCTCTACTTGCACAGGGTCTCGCAACCTTTCACTCAAAATGTGAAAATGTAAAAAACATATACCTGATCTGTTTCTGTGAGATCTATGTGCTTTTAAATATAGCAAAGAAAAAGTGGGAGCTGAGTAGACAGTTGCCCAATTACTTTTGAGTCCCTGAAAATGAGGGACTATGTTTGAAAATATCTGTAAACTATTCCCCTGATTTGGATGTAAATAAACTTGTATTAAAGCTGAATGTCTGTACTTTGAGCTCATGCACACTGTATGATGCTTTTTTGTTGTAAACAGCTACACTAACAATAATTATCTCAATGCCCAAATGTTTACGGACTTGACTGTAGAATGGGGTAGATAACTCTGGAGGCTCACTAATACTCAGTAGGTTAGCTCTAAAACGGTCCCAGAGACATCAAAATATATATTTTAAATCAAAATACCAAATGCCCTACTGCAATAAACAAAATACCGCAACTGCAAAAGTATTAAAAAAAGTATTTAAATTTTGCAAGACACAAGTGACATGACTGTTATAAATACACATGGACTAAAGAATAGCTTAAAACAACGGAAACATCTGAAGTATACATAATATGGGTAATAGAGTACAAATGCTTCCAGGTGATTTACATATTGAACAATTGAATTAAACTTTATAGGTAACACATTCAGTTATTTCTAATTGACCCGGTGAGCCAGGATGTCAAAACATTAGAAAATATTATTTACATGCATAAACTGTTGAATAGACTTTCGTGCAGTGTGAGAAAGCTTTAGTTTACCAGTAACGATGGACCCAGTTTCCTCCTGATGGTATCACTTCACTGAGAAATGGCACTCATTGTTTTTTTTAAATTTTTTTTATTCCACACAGATCTTACAAAGGAGTTAAAAGAAAAGCTGCTGAAAAGGCAGGCTGTGAATGAAGAAATGAAAGACATTTGTGGTGGAAATCTCTGATAAATTCTCACTTGTGCACCATTCTCCATACTTTACAGTGGAATCTACTGTGAGATGCACTCATTCACTGATAAGACTATGCACATTTGGAAGAGTCTGAACAGCTGTGTGTGTGTGTGTGTGTGTTGAGAAGCTGGCTGGACCAGCCTGGGCTCAAGCACTCAGGAGGATTGACATCTTATTGATCCTCCTGTGATTCTGCACCGACATCTGATAATTACTTACTGTAAATCAGTAAATAACAGCAAAAGCTGTGAATGTGCTTGTAAGTGCCATTTTATCATTTATATTCATTTATTTTTCCTTTGGGCGACCATGTTCATGCACTGGGCTGGCACAAATAGAATTTTACAGGTTTTGAATATTGGTTGATATTTTCAAATGAGAGAGTGAGAGAGAGACAGAGTATATACAGTAGGTGGCAAATAATACAATTATATTAATATATAATACATAACTGAAGCCCAGCTGCATGTGGAGATATATTTTGCTATAGAATCCACAATGGTAGCTTCTTGTTCAAATAATATTCAAAAAGTTAGAAGGACGCAATAAGTGCAATAAGTCAGAATGATTGTTTATCACCTGGGTTTTTGTTTCTTTTCCTTTTTTAATTATTTTATTTGACATGTTCGACATGCCATGAAGGCCATATTGAACTTAGTCACAGCTACAGAGCTACAGTACTGAAGAACTGTTCAGAAGTTTTTGGCCCTATATTATGGAAGAACAACAAAAAGCTTTCAGGTTTTGAGGCTTTTTGCCATCTTTTTTCCAGTTTTTTAAGTTTGAGAGTCATGAGTGCCATTATATTTATGTATCTGAGATGATTCATACATCTTGTCTTGCCTTAACACCAACCTCTTATTGTGACAATTACTCTTGTCTAATAATTGTTATTAATAGTGTAATAGTATTATTCTTGTCAAATAATTGAAAGTGCTCTCAAACATGTGATGTCGTGCATCTCTGCTCTTTTAGATTTAATGGCCAAAATACCTCCCAGGTGAAGAAATATGGCTGCCTAAACTAAAGCAGTTCATTTATTTTTTTTATATTTCCTATATAGGAACCGTCAGTGACGTTTTTAAAAGCTTTTATTGATTGTGTTGCATGTTAGATTAAAAAATTGATGGCTTGTAAAAAGGCAAAGCTTCCAATTACAAAAAATAAAACAGAGCACCAGCCTAATGAATGTATAGTCCAGTATTTGATTTTTTTAAGCCAGCCCTATTCACGTTTATAGCTTAACTTTCTATTTTGACATTTCCCTGTTATTGTACGTTTTTTGTAACAGTATTCTAAGAGCCAGTGAAAATGTGGATGAATAAGCGAATGTCTACTCCTTCATTAATCCTTTATGTTTGATGTTCTGGTTGTGTTCGTAACAGTTGTAATGGTAAATCCCATCTGTCATTGCTATACTGCTGCAACAGTACAAACAATGTATATAATGCACTGTAAAGCTGGACATTACATTACTGATCAAATGTTATATAGTGATTTCTGTACAAACAGTAACCAAAGCAAACTGCCATTGTTAACCCAGTGTTGAAATTTCTCCCTTGTATTAACCGACCACACCAACTGTTGTCATAGTGTTTTTATTATTCTACCTGGGAATACATAGTGGAAAGAAACCCAGAGACTTTACAGTGTGTATTCTGTTCTGAATGGGGAAATTCTGTTTGAATTCTACAGTGTTGGCTTAAAAGCATAGCAGGTTATATTCACAGAGTAATACAGCTGATCAGAGGAGCGTGCCAGTGACAACCAAAACAAAAAGCCTGAACATCCCATCAGTTGGATGTACTATAATAGCACCACACAAACCAAAAACGGTGATAAAATCTGGCCCCTTTTGCTTACAGATACGCGTGCAGTGAAAACTAGTATTACCTGTTGTAAATGGATCACGTTTCCATTACGAAGGCAAAAATACATTATGGTAGACAATGTCCCCCACACACCTGTAGACGTAGGCTTTACAAGACCCAGGTAATTTTATATGCTTCCTACCCCTACCTTTAAGCTGGCACTGTAATGTCGAATACATTCTAGTGTTTTACTGCTGTTACATTAACCTAACATGATTGGGTTAGTGTGCTATCCTGTTACTGAAGATAAAGCTGATTTTTCTTGAGAAGCAGCGAGCCGAGGCATATGAGGAAAGATATTCAGTGTGAAAATACATTACACACTACAGTCTTGAAATGAGGCCGCACACAACAATAAGGTTACCATGCTTTATAACAGGTGCGCAGAACTCTAGGAACGGGCACTTTACCCAAATTGTTATTTGAATCTTTGCGTTTGTAAATGAACAGTTTTTGAATATCACAGACTACTTTTACATTATTTTATATTTTCAAAATGAAAATAATATTATTGGTTGGTTGATTCAATGATTTATCCTTGTGATTTAATTTACTTTCAGTGGAGCTACGGAACAATACAAATCTACTGTGAATATGGCAACACAAGCAGCTGACATTGCGTCTCACGGAAATTGAAAATTGAAAAAACTTCTTTTGTTCAATTTCCGTGAGACGCAATGTCAGCTGCTTGTGTTGCCATGTTCTCTGCAGCACATGCTCAAAAAAGGTCACTAATTTTTTATTCCAAATTTCTCGCCTTCATCAAATTCTCACTTAAGTAAACAAACGCAAAAGTATTTGAGTAAATTATGCCTTTCCCTGCTGAAATCATGGCACGTTTGCTGTGAAAATTCCAACCTGGTTGTTAGAATGAAAAAAAAAAAACAGTAAGAATGCAGTGCCTCACTTTGGCCTGCAGTGATTCAAGCGACTCCGTGGCTGTACCTGAAGCACGCTTTGTCCACGGCTGGAGTCAGAAAGCTAAAAGGCACAGGGAGCTGAGCGGGGTGAAAATGCAGCAGGTTGCCACAGCTCCCTCTAAAAGCCCAAGGTCCAGGCTACAGTTCTAGAGTGGTTTCGGGTCTGGTGGTGGTGGCTGGGCTGGTGGGGGTTTAGGAGAGGCTGGCGTTGGAGCTGCTGGTGTTGCTGTTCCTTTTCTGGCCACTCTGGACAATGCTGGGTACCTGCAGCCCTGTCTGCACTGAGAAACTCCCGTTCCACACCTTAAGGGGGCGACAAGGGACATGCAATATTCGAGATTACTCAACAACTCCACATGGTTTGAGGCGGGTGTGTGATGTGGACAAGTGGTTTGCATTATAACTGGTGGGCTAGAACAAGAAGAAAAACAAGCATCAATTGCATATAGCACCTTTTCACGTTCAGTGTTGCTTAACAGTGATAACTAATAAAAACCAACACTTCCCCAGCGGGCAAAACAGTCTACATAATTCCTCAGAAGGCAGGGGGGAAAACCCCTCAGACCAAAGTCACATAGCTTGCCAGGAAAGAGCCCTTAGATAAGATTACTTTTTATTACAGACACCAAACACGTCTTGGCTGATTACATTTGGTGTAAATGAGATTTTTTGTAAAGTATCCCTTAACATGATGAGTACCATTAACATATGAGCACATATTAGCACTACAAAATGAATGTACTGTATTTTTTTTTTAACTTTTAACTCAAAGTAGTTTCTTACCATGAAGGCTGGAACAACTGGCTGCTGGAACTTAGTCCTAAAAGTATGCATGAGTGTTTTGGTTCTGGCATTGTAGAAGGACAAAGTACCTGGGGGGACATGGGATACCACACTTATCCATCCGGTACAACTGACATTTGTTAAAATAGACATTCTCAATCCCAGTTCTAGGACACAATTTAGTTTATTTCCATTAGTCCCCAAGGTTCACCTCATGAACTGATTGACAACAAGCATAGTAAGTAAGTAAAGTGGCCCTTTTAGTCACATGTGAACACACCACAAACTGTTTTCTGTATTTAACCCCTTCACCAAGTGATGCAGGGGGCAGCCAGTGACACAGCTCCTGGGGAACAGTGTGTGGGGTTGGTACCTTGTTTAAGGGTACCTCAGTGGTGCCACTGGCAGTCCTGGGATTTGAACCCACAACCTTCCGATCACAGGGGCGCGACTCCCTAACCACCAGGCCACCACCCATGTAGTTTAACCCCTCACACTTCCAACTCCTCACTCCCTTAACAGAACTTATACATTAGTTTCACACTAACAGGTACTAAATAAATCATAGAATGCAGTCAATAATTCATAGTAGATACTAATTCATAATGGATATATAAATAATAATCATATGATAAGTCATTACCATATAATAAATATAATACTTAAGTATTACAGAACTATTTGTAGTAGTGGTATAGTATAGTAGTGGTATTGAGTAACTAATCTAATTCAGATTATTAATATAATAATTCACCGGGGTTAAGTTGAATGAACAGGGACTGAAACAGGTTAACGGACCTTCATCATAGTTGCAGTAGACACCGATGCGGTCAGGAATGGGGCAGTCCAGTGTCCGGGCCTTGTTATTGTGCTTGGCTGTGAGGCTCTGCTGGAGCCAGTTGTTCAGATGGATGCACCAAGATGCACTGCTCTTCCCCAGCTGGTCGAACCGGCTTAGAGATCTCAGTGCTACACCTGCTGCAAAGGCTTTACTCTCCTTGTCAAACCTCACCTCCCAGTACTGCTGACCTGCATCTATCATAGTATCACCTGGGAACAAGTGGCAGGAGATGGAAATCACTTACACTGAGGCCTCTGTAGGCAATATACCAAGCCAAACAATCCATAGATTGTAAACAAAGATTGCATTATTCCACACACATGTAAACACAACAGTGCTAAAATCTATTAGAAATAATGGTTCTCTCTAGTTTGCTCTAGTTTGAGGTTACTGTACTTTTCATAGGGTTACATGGAAGGGGGGGGTGTCGCCTCCAAACTCACTCACCCAGCACGGTGTAGGACTCAGCCGTGAAGCGATCGCGACCCACTCGAGCAGACGGCGCTCTCTTCGGAGACATCATGGCAGTTCTGTGACCAGGAATACGCCATGAAAACTCAGTGGAGCGTGGACAAAATAGACCATACGCAATGTTTCGTTTTTTCTTCTTCTATGGATTCTATTTATGCTGTTTGAGTGGTTTCATGGACCAAAAATTTTAATAATTCATGGTACATTTCGGTTTCCAACTTCTCTGATTTAAACAGCCTGTTTTTATTACTGTGCCTTTAAGATGTATGTAACTCATCTCTGTTCTGACCGGCTGCCCTGCAATGAGCTTCATTCACACTCCTTATGATGTCTAACACGGATAGGCAGGGCTACACCCTTGTAGGCTAAACAGGCAGATATATTTAAGAAACTGCACTGGCAGAAGCAGACCTGGCAGGAGAGTGCATGGGGGAGCTGGTTCTGTTTTTGTCTTTACGGATGTCTTGAACGGCAACCTTTCCTCCACTGCTGTCCCACTCTACACTCATATCCTCGACCTTCAGGTTTTGGTGGGCAGAACCAATGTCCAGCTTAAAAACAAAAGCTGGACGGAGAAAGACAGAGAGAAGACAGGGTGACTAGAGTTCTGTCAGAAAGTGCTTAAGAGCAGCTAAGGAAAAATAAAAATCAATTTCAGACACCAAGGCGGGTATGTATAAAGAGGTTGTAAACTCAAGATCTGTTAGTAACTACCGTCACTTTGTTTTGTGCTGTGAAGTTTACTAGATTACAAAAAATATGAATATATACGCATCAGTGCAACATTCTTCAGTTATTCTAGCTGTAACTGTGACTTCTAAGGGGTAAAGCTTTGCAAGTGTTGGTCTGCTGTCTTCAGCTGTCTGTCTCTACACATCAGCTCACATGTTTTACCCTTAGTCAATAACATCATGCCCCATTACACTTTAAGTGTGTGTGTGTGTGTGTGTGTGTGTGTGTGTGTGTGTGTGTGTGTGTGTGTGTGTGTCTCACCGTGTGTCTCCAGAGTAACCAGCTCAGAGAATTCTCCTGCTACAGCTTTATTACACGCCTTCACCCGGAAGGTCATGTAGCGTGTGTCAAACCGAAGGCCTGCACAAGCACACAGATCCCAGTAACTACACAAGGACCAGCCTAAATACACACTGGCAAAAAGGGAGCAACAGTAATAGCAGCAATGTAAATGTAAATACATACTAGTGCATACCAAGCTAGGCACATACACTGCAGGATTTCTGAAGAACATGGAGCTCTTGGAGATATACCCAGGGTGAACAAAACGAAGGGTCTCTGATTACTTTAACAAGTAATCAGGACGTCAGAATAAAAATAAAATGGATTTGATAAACAACGTAAAGCCTTTCTAGAGAACAAATTGAAATAGCATTCCATGAAAAGCTGGGTAGATTCATACAGAAATGGGAGTGGCTATTAAATTACACACAGCATAGCCAACAGTCAGTATCACTGACTACAATCAACCTTTTCCCCTCATTTTATATGTTTTAAGGTTTAGAGTCACACACTTGAGGTAGGGCAATAGATACTGGCTCGATTTAAGCCAAAAAAGAACACAAATAAATGCCTGCATTCTTCATCCTCCTGCCCTCTCCCAACAGAAGCACAACACTAGAAGTGTCTTTATATAACACCCCTGTAGGATGCTTTAAGGAGAAAGGATCTTTTTAACACTCTCATGCCTTTATCATTTATTCTCAAGGTTGTTGACAGCTGCTCTTTCACAACACATCTTAAACCCGGTGTCTCATGAGGGTGCACTCAGTATTGGTCCTGTATACAGTGTTCTTTTTAGCTGCAACCTTAGTTAGTAAAGCTAACATTAATTTCAGGGAATTATGGGCACATACAGCCATCACATCAAAGCATATTTTGCACTGTATTCTTAAACACATCCACAGTGTAAGCAAGAAAATGAAAGTAATTCAGAGCCAACATCAGTAATCCCCCAGAGTACAGCAGAAGTGCTCCACTACCTGTGAGTGTGTACTCTGTCTCTTTAATACCCTCCACCACCATCCAGGGGTAATCTTCCCGGGCTCTGGGCGGCCCCTCGTGGTTAGTCCGCCGGTGTTCAAGGACATAGTGGTCGATTTTAGAGTCCGGTTCAGGTAACGTCCACATCACTGTGACTGAATTGTCATACACCTGACACTCGGACACCTGGATCTCTGGAGTAGCTGGAACTGCGGAGAGTGAGAGAGTTAGAGGTTTTATCAGTGGTACAAATGTCTAACCTCACAACAAATTAATTCAATTAAAATTTTTTTTGGCATCACAATATTTCACCAAAATTCAATTTATGTCAATCCATTGGAAACATACAGGTGACTGGAAGAACTATTCACCGTTGTGGAGTACAGATAATAAGTATGTTTCTCCGAATGGAATCATGGCTAACATCCACCCTCTAACTCGGTCCCCCCTCACACAACAGCTACCACCCTACCAGGGAGAAGACACGTGAAGCCAGTAACTGCATCTCTTTGAGCTGCTACCACTGCGTTGATCTAAATAGTGAGGGGGAAACAAGACCACCCTCCATCCAGAGAGCAGCGGGCCGATTACACTCTGTTGGGTCCCCAGCCACAGGACTTAAACCAGCAATCTGACTACAACAGGGAGAAATCTCAAGCAAAGCATACACTAAACTCTTAGAAAACTCAAACAGATTTAGAAAACGGAGAACACCTCATGTTTAGCGTCATTCTTTCGTGTGGGAGGGCAAGCAAAGATAGGTCATCGCTCATACGTTTCTACTCGCGCTCAAAATCCAGAACATCTATTTTTGCATGACACAAAGAAAGCAGAAACTGGATTAGACTTTGTGAACTGTCTTGAAATTATGTTTATTAAGGGTCTGAAGTTATAAAGGCACTTAAGCATTTACCCCCCCTCTGGTTACTACTTTTGTAATTTGTGGGAGTGTGTCTGTGTAAAATGTGCACGTCACTATTATTTTATACACTACTGACCAAACTTGATTCAAAATTCCAAACAAAAAAATGTTTGGAAAAAATGTAAAAATAATACATCCAAATAATTTATTATACCTTGGAAATGTTCAACTACACAACACTCTTACATTATTTTACAACTGCAACAATTTAAACAGTGATGTTAAAGGCAGAGTGTGCATGTGTGACTCTGTTTCATCCATCAGAAACTGAATCAGGAGTGAAGCTGCTGGAATACAGCACATA
>JBBPCX010000016.1:20177803-20194145 GCA_037974365.1 Hydrocynus forskahlii | reverse complement strand
ATATCAGAATTTTATATAGTATCTAATTTATGATATAATCATATGTAGCATATTATAACATGTAGTATATTATAATACATTGTTAATCTAATATATACAATATATTACTATGTCAATTGTAAATATTATTAATATATAAAAAAAAATAAAGTATACAAAATACTAATAATGTGTGAAATGTATACAGGTATACAGTATGTTATGGTTGTGAAGAGGTAAATATTGTTGTTTTGGTCGTTGTGGTGCAGATTGGCAGATTGCCACACTGGCGCTGTTACATGGGGGAGCGTTTCTCATCTTCATCTCCTTCCTGGTGGCTCTGATCTTCGTCTGCACCGGCACCAGGAGGCGCTTCTACAGGCCCGTGTCTGTGATGCTGTTTGCTGCAGGTACACAAACACATACATAAATGTTGAAAGTGACATGTAGAAAAACTTTCATCGCACATGATGTTTTTTCATTATTAAGAAATATTTTATGTTTTATTTAACAAACAATTCCTATATGCTCTAATTCATACAGAAATGTAGAACAAGTAGCAAGTAACGTTCTGTAAGTATGAGAACATCACAGAGAAAAATACAAGACCACACACACACACACACACACACACACACACACAAGTGCATTGGTATTCCCATATTTGTGAGGACATTCCATTGACTTGCATAATTCTGTGTCTTATTAATATTACATCTACACGCTTCACGATTCAGGATTCTTAATTTGTCACATGCATAGTTAATAAAGTACAACACGCTGTGAACTGTATCCTGAACCGCTCCTTTTTATGACTGTGCAAAAATGATAAAAATAAGAACAATTTTAAATTCTAAATTAAAAAGTAAAACAACTTAAACAAAGAAAAAGAATTAAAGGTATATATAAGGTATAAATGAGTAAAAAATATATAAGCCTAACTTTTATTTCATTAAAACAACTGATAAAAACTGTTTCTAAAAATGTTTATTAAAAAAAGTTTTATAAAAACAGCATGTTTCCTCATGAGGACCAACAAAGTGTCCGTACTTCTGCATATTTTCCAGTATTGCTAACACACAAACACAAACACACACACACACACACACACACACACACACAAACATACACTCATATACAAACATATACGCCCACACTAATTGGAGGTCAGTCTTACTCTTTCCTGTGCAGTAAATAAGTTGGAGGTTCAGAGCAGATTACTGTTCTGGAGAAAGGACATTTTGGGTAAATGGATGTGGAATCAGGAAGCACATCACACACCACAAACTGTTTCAGTAATCGCTCATTTTGGCTAAATCACATACAGGAAAAAATACAAAATAACGTGTAGTTAAATAGACCTTTTCTATCCTCGTTAAGTGGATTTTCTCTGCAGTTCTTTGAAGTGTTGTGCTCTCTGTATGTAGAAAAACTCATCAAGGGATGGATCCCTTTGAGAAGTGAAAATGCACTTGATTTACATTTGCTTAATTTATATTCTTAACCTACTTTTGTAACTCTTTTTTGTCATGACTGTTTTTTTATTGTTTTTTGTTTTTTTTCTTTCCACAGTTGTTCTACAGGCCTGCAGTTTGGTTCTGTACCCCATCAAGTTCATCGAAACCAGCAACTTGAGAATATATCACGAGTTCAACTGGGGCTATGGCCTGGCCTGGGGGGCCACCATCTTCTCCTTTGGGGGAGCCATCCTCTACTGCCTGAACCCCAAGAACTATGAAGACTACTACTAAACTTGCTTGACAACTACATTACCCACCATGCACTTCCGCTACTATTGTTTCTGACAGCAGCATAAGCTCCAAGCACCAAACTTGTTTTCGTCTGCTCACAGACGAACTAATCGTATTGCTATAATCGAAGCCAGGCCTGTCCGACTGGAACTGAAAAAATCTGTTCATCTGGCTGCTTTCGAGCATCTCCTTTCTTTTTTTCACACCAACAACCGTCTGCATCTGGGTTGTTTCCATTGCTGTTATCATCATCATCATCCTTTCAGATTCCCTCACCCTCATTAAAGTGCCACTCTCTCCTTTTTCCATCTGTCTGTCTCGTCTGTTCTCACCTTTTCCTCGCATCTCTGACACCTCTGATCCGCTCCTCGTCTTCATGTGCTCTTTTTAGGCGTCAGGCTCCACAACGTTCTGGAATTTCTGGAGCCAGCCTGTGATGTGTCGGTCCCTGTGGAGCACTCCATCTGGAGCGAGATTTGTAGCCAAGCAGGCAGGTGACCGGAGCTGTGTGTGTGTAGATCTGACCAATCACACACACACACACACACACACAGATCAAAGCAGTTAATGCTGTAATTAGAATATCAGTCTCTTTCAGTAATGAGAAAGCACAGTTATACCCACATAGCACAGATATACGGCATGAACGGAAAGAGAAACGGGGAGGGTTCGTCACAGAGCTGTTTGGTGAAGACAAAAATACAATAATACGATGCCGTTACTACACATAGTGATTGCAATAATGTGAAATGCTGAAGGTACGTATGATAAAGAATTGTTCCGAAAATATACACAATTTTTAGACACGTTTGGCCTCTTTTGTTTACCACAAGGCTACCCCTACTAACACTAGAAGTTGTCAAATTTTTTGTAAATACATCCCCAAAATGTCTCTCAACCCTCTCAAACCACATCCAGCTCTTTGTTAAGGTGGTGCAGACTTGTCTATAGAGTTTAGGACATTCACTATTTGGACAAAAGTGTTGGGATTACACCAACAGGGACTTTAACGACTTTGCATTCAAATCCATAGACTTTAATATGGAGTTGGTCCGCCTTTGCAGCTATAACAGCTTCCACTGTTCTTGGAAGGGTTTCTACAAGATTCTGGAGTTTCTGTGAGAATTTGTGCCCATTCATTCTGTTGAGCATCAAGTCAGGCATTCCAGTTCATCCCAAAGGTGTTGGATGGGGCTGAGATCAGTCAAGATCAGTCAAGTTCATCCAGCCATGTCTTTATGGAGCTTGCTTTGTGCACTGACACAAAGTCATGCTGGAATAGAAAAGGTTCTTACCCAAACTGTGTCCAAGTTGGAATCATGGTGTTGTCCAAAATGTCTTGGTATACTAACGTATTAAGATTGTCCTTCACTGGAACTAAGGGGCCTAGACCAAACCCTGAAAAAGAGGCGTGTCTCAATACTTTTGTCCATATAATGTAGTATGACTTACTGTGAGCTATAACACATTAACAAAATGCCAGCACTGTCTAGCCCTGGTGCTGACTAAAATGGCTTTTAGCAGGTTGAGAGAAGTTTGATGGATGGTAATGATTTGAAAGATTATTGATAATGTTTGCTGGCAATGTTAGCCTTGTAGCCTTAGCTGAAAATGAAAGACGCAAAGTGACATCTGGCAAAGATTTTTGCCACATTATTCCTTTAAAGACAGGCTTGCGTTATTTTGACCACTGTTATTTACACTTGGGTCACATGTATGTCGTGATTTGTCAAAGCGCCACCTGACCACACATGAAGGAATTCCTGTGATTGGTCAGTATTCTCACAGACAGTTACACAGTACACACAGTCCTGCATAAAGATCAGTATTGCAATATTATGCTGTGCAGTTATTTATCAGTTATTTGAATATTCTAAAAAAATATTTTATTTATAAGGAAATCCGGTGTAAATCTGAAGGACAGCCAATATACAAAGGCAATATGTTCCTGAACTGTAGAATGTCTTGCACATACTAATACATTAATGTTTACCAAACTCTGGACAAGTGTTTCCCAGCCCACTGCCTGGTACATTTTAGTGTCATTCTTGCTCCCAGTACACCTGATCCAACTAATACGTTTAAAAACAACGCCTTACTGGGTTGAAGTTGGTACTGGGACATTCAGCCAAACCATCAGTACAACCATCTCTACACCACATATTCACATCCTACAGTGGTGCCACAGTAGTTTCTATAGTGAGATGCCCTGGTTAAAAAAAAAATCATTCGGAGAGGTTAAATGTGAAATTTTAGAGGTGTATTATGGAGAAACATACAAACAGAAATTTCATTACAGTGGTGGTGAATGGAACCAGGGGTCATGATGTTGTGAATATAGGTATTTTATTTCCTATTTAATACTACCAGTGAACCTACCTATCAGCACCACTGCGAGCAATTCTGGATCGGTAAGGTTCTTTAGAACGAAGCATTTCCCATTAAAGTGATTGCCTTTACATTTTAAAAATGATGATATGTCTAAAGGTGGAAGTACATTTTGAAAGGGGACACCTTGGGGTGGTCTGAAAGAAATCCCTCAGCCGATTTATTCCTTCAACAGACCAAAAATCGGACCACCATTTGAGGTTAATGAAGTGACACCAGAAATGCATTTATTAGGCTCTAGATCAACAAGTGCTTTAAGGCTCCCAGTGATTATGTGATGTGCTACGAATGCTGGGCATCATAGTAAGTTAATGTTAATGGAAGTATTAACTTGGTACCACTTTACAATAAGACTACCCTTATAAATGGGTTTATAAATGAATTATAATCAGGTTGTTTATAATTGAATTCTCATCAATTGTAGACAATTTATAAATCATTAATAAGCAGTTATAAACAAGTTATAACAGTTATACATTGCTACAGGCTCACTATTTGGCAAGATCTCTTGTTACTTGCTGTGCTTATCTCGTCCCTTTCTCAGGCGGAATGTTAAACCATTAACTTCATCAATTATTTGTTAACATGTTACTCCCATTAAAACACCAGATCTTGCCAAAGTATGACAGCTGTTATTACTTATTTATAACTGCTTATTAATGGTTTATAAACTGACTCCAAACTAATTATCAACCTGAATATGAATCGTTTATGCTTTATTAGGGTAGTCTTACTGTAAAGTGATACCATTTATTACGAATGGTATCACTAGTGCTAGTTTTTGGCTGGAATGTCCCTTTATAATAGGGAAGGTTGTAATAAGTACAAGGCAGTGGGCAGGACTATGGTTGGGAAACTACTTTAGAACATATTAAAGTAAGAGAATATGACATGCTATTCATAGCGATGGACTTAATGTGGGTTCTTAGCTTTGCTTGAAGCAACTGTGAGGTACATAATTGCGTATGAAAGAAGTGCATCCACATATTCTTAAGGCGTTTAATGGATTCAACACTAGTTTTGCCGAACCATAGGCTAAAATCTTGTGAATGTTAATGATGTTAATGTTAATTTACTCTTAGTAGGGTTTAGATTCTGGGCCTCATTGCATTTCTGTTCTGTGTCCATCTTTTGTCCATATTTTGTTTCTCTTCTCCAGTTGTGGGCACACTAAAACCAGACCCCAAATGACATGTCTAGATGGTAAAACACCATTAGGAACACCTTTGGAACAGGTTATAGATTGTGTTTTGAGACTCTCGTTAAGAATAGATTAGAAAGACTGTGATCTGAAAGCTGAATCTACTTAAATAGATGTTCACGCAATTGGGAAAAACACTGAGTTGAAAAAAAAACTTTTGCATTGTAGGAAAACTAGAGGTGTTGTGATAATAGCCGAGCCTTGATAATAGACTAGTTTCTGACTGATCTTCTTATGATATGATCTTATTATTCTCACTTAAGTATCAATACAGGTAGATTATGGTGGACTAAAAGACTGTATTTCTTAGCACTGTCAATCTGTCAATCAAGAAAAGTGTGCAGGAGTGTGTGTGAACGAGATGCATGTGAGTGTGTGTGGGTGTGTGTGAGAGAGAATGAATGCGTTGGGGTCTTTTCCACCCCAGAACACAGTTGTGACATGAATCTTTATATACACTAACAAAATAAACGGATAAAGAAAACCTTTATTCATTCATTCATTCATTTATTCATTCATTCATATGAATACCAGGGCACCCTGTAGCCTAGTGTTTAGGGCGATCAGAAAGTCGTGGGTTCGATTCCCAAGACTGCTAAGCACATCTGAGGTTCCCTTGAACAAGATACCGTCCCCACACACTGCCCCCGGGTGCTGTGCTACTGGCTGCCCGCTGCTTCACTTGGTGAATGGGTTAAATGCAGAAGAATTTTGTGTTGTTCACACTATGTGCTGTGGCGTATTCACGTATGACAGAATGGTCACTTTCATAATCCTAATCCTTATCCTAACAAGAGTCAGGGAGGGGGCTGGACCCTATTCCAGGAGTCTCAGGGTGAAAGGTGGAGAAACACCAGTCCGTCGCAGGGCAGCATAAAACATTGATGTAATGGTCATTGAAAATAGCTGTCCAGGTGTTTGACATCCCAGTCTTAGATAGCATGTGGGCAGGACTGGAGTGGGGGAGGGATTGATTTTTCACGAGTTTAGTTCATTTTGAACCATCCCTTCCTGACGGACTGATACACCATATGGACAAAAGTACTGGGACACCTGACCAATATACCAACAGGGACTTTAATGACATTGCGTTCAAACACATAGAGTTGTTCCCTTTTGCAGCGATAACAGCTTCCACACTTCTTGGAAGGCTTTTCACAAGATTTTGGAGTTTCTGTGGGAATTTGTGCCTATTCATTCTGTAGAGCATTTATGAGGTCAGACACTGATGTTGGATGAGAAGGCCTGGCTGGCAATCTCTGCTCTAGTTCATCCCAAAGGTGTTGGATGGGGTTGAGGTCAGGGCCCTGTGTGGGCCAGTCAAGTTCTTCAACACTAAACTCACACAACCATGTCTTTACTGACCTTGCTTTGTGCACTGGGGCACAGTCATGCTGGAATAGAAAAGGTTCCTCCCCAAACGGTGTCCACAAAGCATGATTGGTATGCTGAATCATTAAGATTGCCCTTCACTAGAAGTAAGGGGCCTAGCCCAAACCCTGAACATCAGGGGTGTCCCAATACTTTTGTCCATATAATGTGCATAAGAACAGAGCAGAAGTGTAGGAGTGGACAGAGCTCTGCAGACCTGGGCTGGGGTTCTGGGCAGCTTCTGCATGAACTGAGACCAAATCCCCCATTTATAATGAGTAGAGTTACAGGTAAGAGAGGGCAGAGGAAGAAGGAGGAGATGTGAAGGTGAAAAACTACCACAGGAAATGCAGGGTAGAGTGGAGAGGGGAATTGATAGACATCTGATTAGTGGATCTTCAGTCATGGTTCTCCTCCCAAGTTTTTCATTTCTTCTTTTCTTTTCACCCAATTTCCACCCACAAACTAGAACTCCCCCTATCCCCCCTATCATCGCTGGTAGGACGAGGCCTAACCTGTTCAAGGTTTAAGGTTGCTTTGTCATCAGCATGTGATGGGACAGCGTTAGTCTATGTTGGCCTATGTGCTCCTTCCAAGACATGTTAAATCATCCAGAGCATTAATTGAAACTGTCGTCAACATAAACATCGTGAGACAACTCAACTCACTTGAGGGAGAACACAAACTGTCACATCATCTGACAGACGACAGTGCTGCAAGTGATGGAGGAGGAGGGAGGGCCAAAAGACTAGCCTGGAGCTTCAAGTACAAAAGTAGCAGCTCAAAAGCTACTTAATCACTGAGTGCTTTGTGCAGTGAAATTTCTTAATAAGTCCAGTAACAATCAGAAAAAGAACTGAAGGTCTGTTCTCTGTTTGGATTATTTTGACCTAAGGCTGCATAATGAGGTGTGAGCAACAGCAAAGGAGTCCAAGAGCCAACACATGAAATAAACCCCACACACATGCAGAATGAGTTAGTAAAAGTGAAAGTATTAGCATTTGCATTCATACCTACAGTAAGATTTGGTGTCTGAAGTTGCTCCTTTATTTTGCACTGGAGCTCCAATCCCTATGTAGTTTACAATCCAACAATTAGATCCTGCAAGCTGCTTTCCTTACAGCCATCAAAGATCTCTTATAAACTCACTTACATGGTTTCTGACAACGTATAACAAACCGCTGTCTAAACAAATAGACTAACATACATCCTACAGCAGCAAAAAACATTAGCAGCAGCATCTTGAAGTCTGGATTCGGTCTGTACGCTTGTCCATATTTATAGATAACAGTAGATCATATCTCAGATACCACATAAACAATCTAAAAAAACAAGCAGAGAGCACATAAACCATAACATTAAAACCACTTGACAAATACTGCGCTGGTCCTTGTCCCACCAAAGGCTTGGACGCCACAAGACTTCTGGATGTGTGCTGTGGTATCAGGCACTAAGGCCGTTGCAATATATCCTGTTCTGTTAGTTGAGAGGCAAGTCCTTCATGAATGGGACCATCTTGTTCAGCACACCACACCCATGATCGGACTGAGAGGTGGGGAATCTGGAAGCCAGGTCAACTCCTTGACTTCTTTTGGTGTGGCAGAGCGCATTCTCCTGCTGAGAGACATCCCCACCATTAGGGGATACATTTGTTATGAAGGGGTGTACTTGGTCTGCAACATTGTTCAGGTAGGTGGTACATGTCGTAATATCCACATGAATGCCAGGAGCCAAGGTTTCCCAGCAGAACTTTACTCAGAGCATCACACTGCCTCTGCTGGCCGCCTTCTCTGTATCCTGGTGCCATCTCTTCCCCAGGTAAGTGCATCCAATCATTCCAGTGATGTAAAAGAGAACACGACTCATCCGACCAGGCCACTCCCTCCATCGCCATGGGCCATTGTGATGCTCATATGCCCATTGTAGGTGCTTTTGGTAGAGAACAAGGGTCAGCATGGACACGCTGACCGGTCTGCAGCCCCACAGCACCATACGCAGCAAACTGTGATGCACTGTGTCATCAGCATTAGCTTTTTAAGCAATTTGTGCACCAGTCGCTCTTCTGTGGAATCAGACCAGAAAGGCCTTCGTCCCCCTCAGCCATCAGTGAGCCTTGGGTGCACAATAACCTGTTGCTGGTCCTTATTTGGACCTCTTTTGGTAGGTACTAACCCCTGCATACCACGAACGCATCACAAGACCTGCTGTTTTGGAGATGATCTGACCCAGTTATCAAAGTCTATCAGAACCTGCCTGTTTTTAGAGCTCCAAACACATGAACTTCTGTACAACACAAGAACTGACTGTACACTTTGCCTAATATTTCCCACCCATTTAACAGGTGCCACTGCAACATTATTTACTTCATGCGTCAGTTGTCTTGTCTAATCAACTGTTTGAGGAAAGGGAGGAATTGTGTAAATTGGAGTTTCCATTTTATTTATGCCAAATTTTTCATTTAACTTTTGTTTTGTTTTTTTTCCAGGAGCTTTGAAACTTAAGACCACAAACTGCAAGAGTATCATCACATAGAATCAACTCCTTTATTAAGTACAGCAACTTGAGGCATTTGCACAGGAAAATCAACACTTTAAACACAGAATACAGTGTGGCATAATATGCATAAAAGTACCAGGTAGGATATAATTCATATGCATGTCTCTTAGTGTTCTTCATTCAAAAGAGGAGCTCTCAGAGAGCGCATACAGTGTGAACTCTACATTAAGATTAATCAGACCCCTGCTTTGAATCATTACTTCATCCATGATCTGGTGGAGCGCAGCCCTGCTTGTGCGATTCGCTTGGGCTTGTTTTCATGTAAACATGGCTGTCTCTTTTTGCTTGGAATGGTAGCTTGGTGTGGCATGTCTACCTGACATCCTAGAGGCTCATCCAACTTGGACGAAAAAAACAAACAAAAACAAAACCAAAACCAAAAAAAAAAAGAAAAAAAAGAAAAAAACACCAATGCATCCTTTTCAGCCTGCTCCACAGCCAGCCACTCCCTTTAGTTTGTTTGCATGGAGATAAGGCTCCCTCCATCCCTCTTTTAAAGCATCATTTTTCAGTAGGAAACAAAAACATTAAAACAAGTGCCTGTGGAGCTTCTTGAGGGGAAGCAGGAGGCGGGGCCTGATCGGATAAAGACACAAGGTTTAATTTAGGGGAGGTGGCTCTTCCTCAGCAGGGCAGAGTAGGGCTCAGTTATTGCTGGGTGGGGCTGAGGGGTGGGGGAACACAGGCAGATCCCAGGAGTGGGAGTCGATCATAAGAGAAGGTGGGGTCTGGGTGATGCTGGGTAGGGCCGTGCTGGTTGCCAGGGTGACGGGTTCAGGTGTAGCGTGGCATCTCACACTGTTCACAGCGGTTCAGAGCCGGGTGGTTGAGGAAAGTGCAGCTGTCACAGTTCCACTGAGCGCCCTCAAAGTCCTCATCACGCTGCACTTCAACCGCAGGCTTCGCACCCCGTCCTCCTACATCTAACACACACACACACACACACGCACACACACGCACACACACGCACGCACGCACACGCACACGCACGCACGCACACGCGCACAAACACACGCACAAACACACGGACGTATATGTACACACACACAGATGTACATAAACGAATACAAATGTACACACACACCCACACAAACACACAGATGTTTACATACACACACACACACACACACACAGACACACACACACACACAGATGTACAAACACACACAAATGTACACACACACACAAACACACACAAACACAGTGAGTAGAAATGGACAACAGCAAGTAATACCAAAGCTGGTGTTGAGTAAAGGGGAAAACAGGTACATGTTTATACACAAACACATACATAAAACACATTTTTTCATAAACCAAAATTCAAAAAATGTTTTTTTTTTGTCCAGGTGCACTGTACAGCTGTTAATTTTTTAGATGTCTTTATATCCAAAACTGGCATCCAGAACCACATTTATATATGACTATACAGCAGTATGCAAAGGTTTCAACACGCCTGCTCAGACGACATGTTTTCTTGATTTTCTAAGTTAAAATAAGGCTGAAAAACCTCCGCTACATCCTCTAGGGACATTAAATACTTAAACAACTTCAGTGCACAGTTTCGCTCTATTTAATGAGTTTAACATACTGGAATTAAAACATGAAATGTTTTAATTTCATAATGTGAAATTAAAACATTTCATGAGCCATAACGGACCACATTTTCTGATTTTCTTAATAAGTTAAAATCAACAAATAAAGAGTAGATGTGCTTTAAAATGTGCAGAGGCATTTTCTATGTATGTGTACGTTTTTCCACAAAACATCACTTGTAACTGATGTCACAAAAACGACTGTACGTCATTCACTTAGTAGATTACTTGAGGATTAACTCTCAAAAGGAAGAGTCCGGACTGGACATCCAACATGCCTCTCATTGCCTCATTGCTACAATGTTCAGCAGTGACACTCAGGCTGAAATTAACCGTGTACACACACGCGCTAGGCTGCACTTTAACACTGCAGTGCTGCCCAGTTCAAAAGATCACCCCAGCCAAGCAACAATGTGGTGACGTGAACCCAACAGAATGGTAACACAATATCACACCATCTAGTCACTTCAGAGAGCAAGCAGAGGTCAGAGTGAATTAAAACGGGACCAGGGGAGGGGAAGAGAGTGAGTAAAAGCTAAATTTAGTGTGTCAGAGGAAAACCAATAGCCTCGAAAGATAGTCTGAGAGCAGACCGGATTGAGGATGTCTTTAACTCTAGGGCAGCGTTATAGTATGTCTTTCAGCTTAACCTTAAAAAAAGTGTTGTGTAGACTACAGAAAAAACTTCAAGCACAAAATAATGTATCAATAAACATTGTCTGTACAACAGTATAGTAATTAAGATGTCTTTGTTTTGTAGAAGTAACAACTTCAGCACATTAAGCAGAATAGACTAGATAGTGGAAACCTATGGATAGATAAGTCAACAAGCAGCTACAGTAACTAACAAGAGCCATAAACAAAGTGGAAGCACTTAGTCCCCCCTCAAGTGTCCCCACTGCAATAAGAATCCATGAACTGCAGGGTGAGGGCACTTTAATAGAGGAGCTGGAACCACTGTATGTTTGTCTAATATCTACGTTAATTGGTTGGATCATGCAGCCACTGTGGCTCCTTTGTTATGATAATCTCCAAATAATTTTTCATTCTCAACCATGTTTGACCCTGCATTCACACACACACACTATAATATATAAATATATATATAAATGTATGTGTGTAATATATGTGTGTGTGTGTGTGTGTGTAAAACCCCAAATCAGAAAAAATTGGTGGGAAAAAAGCAGGCAGTTCAACCCCAAGATATTTCATATTTTGTCAGAGCAATTTTGTTACTCCGCACCCATTCCTACACATTCCAAACAAAGTTGGGACAGTAAAGCATTTACCACTTTGTAATGTCCTTCTCACAACACTTAAAAGACATTTTGGCACTGAGGACACCAAGCGATGAAGTGTTTCAGAGATCTTTTTGTACCATTCCACCTGCACATGTCTTAAGGCATGCAACAGTATGGGGCGCTCACATTATTCAAAATTCTCCACACGTTCTCTACTGGGGACAGGTAAGGACTGCAGGCAGGCCAGTCTAATATTTGTACCCTCTTCTTCCGTAGACATGCCCTTGTAATGTGTGCAGAGTGTGGTTTTGCAATGTCTTGCTGAAAAATTCATGGACCTCCCCGGAAAAGATGTTGCCTTGAAGGCAGCATATGTTGCTCTAAAATCTCAATGAACATTTCTGCATTAATGCAGCCATCACAGAAGTGTAAGTTACTTTCGCCAAGGGCACTGACACAACCCCATACCGTGACAGACCCTGGCTTTAGAACTTTGGAACTCAGTCTGGATTGTCCATTTAGTCTTTGGTCCAGAGCACAGGCTAATGGACAATACTGATTTTTCTGATAATACATGATTCCACCGTGTGATGGTCCTTCCTATATGCCTCCAGGCCCAGAAAAGTCGATGCTACTTCTGGGCATGGGTAACACAAGGTGTCTTCAGTAAAGTTTTAAGTGAGGTTTGCCAAAGAATCCATTGCTCGCGTGGTTCTAGCACAGTCTGAGGGATCGGAGATGACAGGTGTTCAGTTAGGCTTGCGCTTTTGCCCTTTGTGCACCGAAATTCCTCCAGACTCTTTAAATTGTTTAATGATGATATGCATTGTAGAGGAAGAAATATGCAATATCCCTTCTAATCTTGCTTTGAAGAGCAAACATGCGTAGAGGATATCCGGTTTGTCAACAAATGGATGCGAGAACTATTTTAAATACTTCAATAATTTTTTCACACATTTGTCGACAAACTGGAGATCCTCTGCCCATCTTTGCTCTTTAAAGACTCAGGTTTTGTGGATACTACTTTCGTACCAAAACATGATTCCAATAACCTGATCACCTGCTGGAAATCGCATCATTATTACTTTTTTCCTTTTAAACATCATTACTATCCCTATATTGCTTCTGTCCCAACATTTATTAGAATGTGTTGTGGGCCTGAAATGTAGGAATGGATGTGTTTTCTTAACTGCATTTTCCATGCTGTCCCAACTTTTTGGGACAGCAATCCCACACACACACACACACACACACCTGTATTATATACCTGTATATAATGTGCATGTTCATCAATACAATGTGTGATACACATGATTATATATTACATATACAGCACTGTGCACAAGCCACCCATTTCTTCATAGTTTGCTTCCACAGAGCCACTTGTATTTTTAATGTTGTCTCGAGGAACAGCTCTCTAGGCATCCTGAGGGACTTAAAAAGTTCTCTCATTTTCAGTTCAGTCCCTGAACCTGACCAGTTTCAGAGGAATGTTTCTTGTTTGCTAAGCCACACAGGGACCTATGTATAAATCATTCAAGCACAACAAAACACAGCTTACTTAAGGCCTGAACCAGTGAAGAAATAGATGCAGATGATCAGGCGGTGATCAGTACACTGGTGGTGCTGAATGCTGAGTGGTTGGAACTCCTTTATCTAGGCACCTTGGATCTTTAGGCACTTTGCAGCCTGTCGCAGTAAAATATCTATTCCCATTTCTTTCATTTAATCTACTATCGATGCCAAATAAAAAACAGTTTGACAGGCACAGCATATTTTTGCACCAGCAAGGTGATTCAAAGCAAAATATAATGAAATGAGGGGTGGCTGAAGAGTTTTGCACAGTACTGTATATATTCACTCATCACTGTCAGAATCAAATCTTGTTCTTACACAGAAAACAGAGCGGAAGACCTTCAATTTTCTTAAACAAAATATAAAGATGCAAAAGACACTGGGTCCTCCTATACAGGGGAAGTTATCATTCATTTGTATTTTCAGGTAGCTGGGGCTATTGACGCGTTCTTAAATGACACTGTTAGAGGGATCTGCTCTGGAAAAAAAGGAAGAAAAAAAAAATAATGAAAAATCCTCACCTTTTTTCCCTGGTTTGGGCGGTACAACCGGACCAGGCTGAATGTTGTCATAAAAGTTGTTCACGGCTTTTGGGTCAAACTTGCCTAAAGAAAAACAAGATGCATTAACCAAATGTCAAGTTCTTCCACACCGAACTCATGTCTTTATGGAGCTTGCTTTGTGCACTGGGGCACAGTCATGCTGGATTAGAAAAGGTTCTTCCCCAAACTGTGTCCACAAAGTTGGAAGCATGGCGTTGTCCAAAATGTCTTGTTATGCTTAAGAATTAAGGCTGCCCTTCACTGGAAGTATGAGGGCCCAGCCTAAAGCCTGCAAAACTGGTGTGTCCCAATACTTTTGTCCATATAGTGAAAAAAGCTTCAACCACCAGATGAGATAAATAAACACTAAACAAACAAAACAAAACAAAAAACACATTGCTGAAAGACTGAATGAAGTCAGATAACAAAGCACAGCCAAACTAGTGTTTACAAGCAGAGCAGCTTTCCTTACAAGCCTAATGTGACTAATGAAGGACTCTGAAATGAGCAGACGTGCAACGATGCATGAAGGTGGCAATTCAACTGCTTAAACCAGAACCAACTGTGATTCGATAATAATCCACAAAGTATGAGCTCCCCCCGTTTCACCAAAAAAGCTTGGTGCATTGGTTTGTTGGCTGTATGTCACTACTGAGTACAAAGTTCCTTCAGTCACATTTGTGTATTCAGTGTGTTTATTAACTCAACAGAATCATGGAGACACTGGAGGTGTCAAATTTTGCTGAATCATTTCCTAAAGAAACATACTGGAGCTGTTGGGAGTAAGAGGTTTACACAATGAGTAACTGGATTACCCACTGAAGTAGGTGTGTTAGAGCAAGGAAACACAAAACTATACGCTGCTGTGGCTATGCGGAACTGGAGTCTGACGCCAGTAACTTCTGAGGAATAACGTGCAGGTTTAAGCAGCAGCCCAGCATTTTATTTATTCCACACATGAGGGAGACGACCTTTCAGAGCAGAGTACTGAGGGTGTGGTCTGATTTCTACTGGCATTAAAATGCATCCTGTAAGCGGATGTCCACATTCCAGCGAGCCCTCTCTTTACAGTCAGGTGAAACTGTGCTTGTGATCGTAAGTGATCTCTAACTGTAATATTCTCTCTCTGATTATTGATTCATCACAACTCCCTCTTGGTCTTAGGCTCATGCATTTTATATACTTTTTTAAGTGAATTAGAGAAACTGAAACCACACAAGCAAAAACTGAAAACAGAAACTAAAACTGAAAACGGCACAGACACCACATGCTTTCTTTTTGTTCTTACACAGAAAACAGAGCGGAAGACCTTCAATTTTCTTAAACAAAATACAAAGATGCAAAAGACACTGGGTCCTCCTATACAGGGGAAGTTATCATTCATTTGTATTAGTGTGTATTAGGTATCTACAGCTTCAAACTTGTCAAGATGAAAAGGAGACTCAACTATCAAGCCACATCAAAGTGGAACTGAAAACTAACATAGATCTTTAAGAATATACCAAATCATCCACTGCCCTTTACTGTTTGGTCTGACATCATGTTTATTACAGTATAGTACTGTGATATTTTTAGGTCTGATATTACAATCGATACAGCATGACAGCACAAACTGGAAAGGAAGTCACAGACGCCAAGAGGGCTGCAGCCTCTTATACACAACGCATCGAAGAATCACAAAAATATCTCTTTATGGTTCGCCACTTTGACATTACTATCCCTAGTTTCCAACCTGACAACTTAACTGTTTGAAATAAAATTCTTACATTTTGAACACCCCCACTTTTGCTGAAAGGCGATTCAGCACGCAGACGTATTCTCAAAGGCACGCCAGTCATGGTGCTCATCAGTGACAAGGGAACGAGGCACAGTCTGCTATGTCCCTCTGCACACTCTTTTTGAGACTTGGAAATCGCGTCCGTCCGGGGTTTTAGAACTGTCGGGGGTTTTGAGCATTTGTCACGTCATGGGCATCTCTCATTAACTAATTACTGTCCTACACTGTTCACTTCCACTCGCGCTGTGGATCCCCTCGCTCACTTATCTCTCGGGTCCAGAGCCCGAGTGGTAGTGAACAGTGTAGGACAGTAACTAGTTAATAAGCGTGTAGGACAGTAACTAGTTAATAAGCGTGTAGGACAGTAAC